>JAVSCE010021140.1:0-365033 GCA_032199065.1 Smutsia gigantea
AGCTGTAAGGTCATAACTCTAGTGACCGGTGAATCTGCCTTAAAGCCATGGAGTTATTATGAACTCCATTGGTATAAACAATATGTCTTACACTTTTGATGGGGTCAGTGACGAGAGCCCCTTGCGCTGCCCATCAGCTGGCGGCAGCAGTCCAGCAAGTAGTCGAATGTTACAGTTACATATTTAAGTATGCTGAAAGAAGAGGATAATGGAAACCATTTCCCGGTGCTCATATTTATCATAGCATGCCTTATTTACTTCATATTTTTAAGAACTGTTACAGACACAATTAAAAGCACTGTTCTCATTTGTCTGTTTCCTCCCCAGAGGGAACTACTGTCTGGAAGTTAATATATGTGTTCCAATACACGTTGTTTCACAAAATGTGTCCCTAATTTGTTGACTTTTTTCCCATAAATGGCTATCAAAGATAACATTTCCTAGCAGATGCTGTTAAAAAAAATTACCCTTTCAACGTAAGGATTAACAATTCAACAACTGAAGAAGTACCTGCTTTTTTGACATTTTTAAAAGAGGTATTTGAAAATACATATGGGGGTAAAATTGTAATATTTCCAGAATATCTCGCCTGGCTTTAGTTCATCTGCATATTAACAGGCATTCCTAAGAGTTGGAGAGCAGTAGTTCATTTCCATATTAATAGGTAATTACCTGGGTGGCCCAGGGCTTATCTGAACCTGAGAGGTTAGGGGGAGGTCTTGCCTGCTTCTGCTGGAGCAGGAAAGAGAAACGGCCCCGGACCGCAATTTCTAAGCAATAAATGGGTTTTAGACTTTATTTCTCCTTTTGACTGATTTCAGTTTTAGAGGTATTTTGCCTCTCCCTGGAGTTACAACATATGTTACAGTTGATTCTCCTTATGCGGGAGAGTTATGTTCCATAAAGTCGTAGCAAACAATGAGCAAAACTGAATCCTTGCTCCTAGGGAAAATACAAGGTAGGGTTTTTCCAGTTTCTGGCCATGACTTCTTTGTGAAACTATCAGTATATAACCTTGTTTTTTGGTGTGTCTGTTTAGACACCTTGTTTCACATACACTCTTGATTGATTAGTTGAACTCATGGCCAATAACATAACTCTCACCTGAAGGAAGCTTATCTTAACAAGTTACTCTCTACCCAAGGTACAGCACAGCATTTTTGCACTTAGCAATGCCAGACAACACTTGTGGGTAAAATTGTAATATTTCCAGAATATCTCGCCTGGCTTTAGTCCTCAGGGGTGGAGAGAATTACGGCTTTAGTGCATCTGCATATCAATAGGCGTTCAACAGGGGTGGATAAAAGTTCATTTCCATATCAGTGGGTAATTACCTGGGCAACGGAGGGTTTATCTGAACCTGAGAGGTGAGGGGAAGGGCTGGTTTTGCTTCTGCTGGGGCAGCAAAGAGAGACAGCCTGGGACTGCAGTTTGTAAGCAATAAATGGGTTTTAAACTTCATTTCTCCTTTTGACTAATTTCAGTTTTAGAGGTATTTTGCCCCTGGGATTTCCTCTCCCTGGAGTTACACACTTCATCACTACATTTGAGGTTCATTTTAAACCACAAAGTCACCAGCAAAAAGCACAAAATGTGAAAAATGTAGCATTAGATAGATCAGGAAAAGGACACTTGGTCACAGCATGGGAGATGAAATGAGTATCACCTTGTTCTACCTCAGCTGGGAACATGGGCATCAGGCTGGGGACCTGAGCTCAGGAGACACATTTTTTGCTACTCTGCTTATGTCCAAGAATGACCAAGGAAAGCACGGTGAGTATTGGTTTTGGACTCACTGGTAAATATTGGTGAGTAGGTGAATTCACAAATATGAAATTAGTAAATAATGAGAATTGATTCTATTTTGTTGCCCAAAACAATGAGAGCATAAAAGTCTCATACTTGACAACTTAGTCTACAATTTTCTAATTTGCTTTAAATTATTCTATATGAAGTGTCAGTGTTTTGAACCATTTGTTAAAAATGTCAAAATACACATCTTAATTGGCTTGAAAGAACAGCTGACATCAGGAAGAGTGTGTGGGTACACTCTAATTTCTCTCATTCTCTCCTAAATCCACTCCAAGCAACCCCCACCACACCACTAAAACTATTTTTCCAAGATCACAAGTGACCTCCAACTGCTAAATCCTGTAGACAATTTTCAATCTGTGACTTACTTGAGATATCAGCATTTGACATAAACAATCACTACACCTCTTTGAAGAACTAGGTTTCCACGACACCACCCTTGGCTGCTGTTCTGCCTACTTTTGGGGCTGCTTCTCCTTAGTCTGCAGCAGGTCCTGCTTTCCCCCAACCTTTAAGTAGTGCAATATTTCAGGGTTCAGTCTTGGATTTCTTTTCCTGCCTTCTCTCACTCCTTAGAAGACATTATCCAGTCTCAGGGCCTTAAAAAACAGATACTGTTATGACCCTCAGTACGTATCCAGACCATTCCCCTCATCTCCAGTCTGTATAACCAGTTGCCTCCTTTGACGTCTTCACATGGAGGATGAAAAGGCCTTCCAAGCAGAACATGTCCCCCCTCCTCCGTTCCTCCTGACGTCTTTCCTTTCTCAATGAGTGAAATTCCATTCTTTGAGATACGCAAGCTAAAAACCTTGGAAGCATTCTTTACTTCTCCCATACCCCACGCTAATCCTTGTGACAGCCTAGTCAGCTCTTACTTTACCAAAATCCTACAACTTTCTGTCCACTGCCACTACCACACACCATCCAAGCCAGCGTTGTTTTTTGCAACAGACTCCCAATTTGTCTTCCCGATTCGGCCCTTAACCCTCTTCAGATTATTCTTAACACAGCAACTAGAAGAATTATGTAACCTCTCCACTGCTCAAAAAGAATTCACTCCTCTGCTCAAAAATGTCCAATTAACTCTCCATCTCAGAATAAGTGTAAAGGTCCTGACTTAAAGCTTCTGGCCAAGATGAAGTAACAAGGATTGGGTTTACCCTCTCGCCTGAAACAACTAAAAAACAAAGAAACAAAATATTGATGACAAGGCAAAATTATGAGCCAGTTTTTGCCAATTTAAGTGAAATGGACAAATTCCTTGAAAGACACACGTTACCAAAGCTCACTCAAGAGCATAGGTAAGTTGGACAGCCCTCTATCTATTTAAACATTGAAATTTGGTAAAAAATCTTCCCTCAAAGAAAATTTCAGGCCCAAATGACTTCAATGGTGATTCCTACCAAACATTAAGGTAAAAATAATTCTATATGAACACTTCCCAAAAGCTGAAGAGGAGAAAATACTTTCTAATTCATTCTCTGAGGCCAGCATAGCCATGACACCAAAACCAAAGACCTTACAAAAAAACACAGACCAAAATCCCTCATGAACATAGATGTAAACACTATCGATAAAGTTTTCCATTAAAAAAAACTGGTAAAATGTACCCAACATACAATTTACCACCTTAACCATGTTTAAGTATACAGTTCAGTTCAGCGATAATACCTTCATAGTGTATGCAACCACCACCATCCATCTCCATAATTCTTTTCATCTTGTAAAACTGAAACTTCACATCCAGGAAGTAGTAACTGCCCATTCCCCCTTCTCCCAACCCCTGGCACCCACCATGACTATTTTAGGGACCTCATTTAAGTGGAGTTGTACATTATCTGTGTTTTTATGACTGGCTTATTTCTCTAAGTATATTCTGTATATGTCGGTTAGATCTAGTTGGTTTCTTGTGTTGTTTAAATGCTGTATTTCTTTACTTCTTCTGTCTGGTTCTCTCCACGGATTTGAGTGCGACAGTGAAGTCTCCAGCTGTTGCTGTAGAACTATTTCTCCCTGTAGTTCAATCAGTTTTGCTTCATATATTTTGGCAGTCTGTCATTAGGTGTGTAAATGTTTATAATTGTGTTGTCTTCTTGGCTGTATTTAAACTTTTATTAATATGTAAGTGTCCTTCTTTGCCTCTTTTTTGATTTCAAGTCTGTTTTGTCTGATATTAGCATAGCCACCCTTGCCCTCTCTTGGTTACTCTTTGCATGGAAAATCTTTTTGATTCCTTTCACTTTTATTTGGTGCTTTTGGATCTAAAGTGAGTCTCTTGTAGACAGCATATATTTGGTTCATGTGTTTTTATCCATTCAGCCAATCTTTCTTTTGATTGGAAAGTTTCATCAATTTACCTTTCAAGTAATTACTGATAAGGAGGACTTTGTCATTTTGCTATTTTCTGTACGTGTGATAGCCCTGGCCCTCATTTCTTGCATTGCAATCTCTTTTTGTGTTTAGTTGATGTTTTATAGTGAAATGTTTAAATTTCTCATTTCCCTTTGTGCATATTCTATAGCTATTTTCCTTGTGGTTACCATGGGGATTACATTTAGCATCCTAAAGTTATAACACTCTAATTTGAATTTATACCTGCTTAACTTCAATAACATGCTCCTTTACAGCTCTGTCCCCACCCCTTTCAGTTGTTAATGTCACAAAAATTACATCTTTGTACAGTGTGTGCCCCAAAACACAAACTAATAATTCTTTTAAATACATTCTCTTAAATTATGCAGAAACAAAATTTGCAGTTAAAAACCAAAGTTACGATAATAGCTTTTGGTCTAATAATTTTTCTTTAAATGTATTAGTTTTTTTAAATCATGTAGAAAACAAAATGCGCAGTTACAAACCATTGTTACAGTAATACTAGCTTTCATAATTGCTCATGCATTTACCTCTATTGGGATCTTTATTTCTCCATATGGTTTTGAGGTACTGTCTCATATGCTTGCATTTCAGCTTATAGGACTCGAGCATTTCTCGCAGGACAAGTCTAGTGTCTAAGCGCCTTCCTTTGTTTATTTTCGACAAGGGTGCTAAAACCATTCAACAGGGAAAAAACAGTCTTCAACAAATGGTGCTGGATAAACTGGATATCCACTTGCAAAAAAATTGCATACATAAAAATATATACTATATGCGATTCCCACTCATCCAGTTCCTCCTGCCATCACATGCAATGGTGTATATTTTTTTCCTACATATATGTATAACAGTAACAATATTATACACAGCAGTAAAAGTAGTATAACTCCATTCAAGTACCTGGACCCAATTTGTGTAAATATGTGGGTGGGGGTCTTCCCACACATATTTACACCAAGCAATTCTCAAACATCAGCAGGGTGTTGGAGAACTCAATTCTGACACTATCTGCCTGGAGACAGCATGAGATTCCCAGGTTCAAGGGCTCCATCCTGCAAGACTGTCGTCCAACCTCCCCACTCCAGACACCGGTTGCAAGCCCCAGGCAGTTATCTGTTCTTCTGACCTGCCCGCTCCAGACTGGAGGTCCCCACGACCTCCCCCTTAGGTTCAATTAATTTGCTAGAGTGGCTCACAGAACTCAGGAAAACACTTATATTTACCAGTTTAATAAAGGATACCATAAAGGATACAAGTTAACAGCTAGATGAAGAGAGACATTGGGAAAGCTCCCCCAAAAAGAAGCCTCTATTCTCGTGGAGCTTGGGGCCTGGCTCAGTGGCACGTGGAGGCGTTCTGGTTCCCCAAGAACAGAAGTTCTTTACAACCAAAAATTAGGATTCAACAGAGCAGAGCAGGCAAAGCAGAACAGAGAGAGAGAGAGAGAGAGCTCTTCTCAACGGGTGTTGTGAGAGCTTCATTGCACAGCCGTGATTGACTAAATTATTGGCCATTGGTGGATTCAGCCTCCAGCCCCCTTCCCTTGGAGGGGGTGTGTGTGTGTCCAAAAGTCTCTCATTAACATGACAAAACACATGTTTCACCTTTAAGACTGCAGTGTTTGCAGGAACTGAGGATGAAGACCAAATATACCTGGGAAATATATACGAATGACCAAATATGTATTTCTTATAACTCACTGTATCACACTATATATACAAAACATGCACTACATACAAAATGATATGCAAAATATACAATGTATACAATATATACAAATATTAACAATATATACCACACATACAAAATATATATTACAATATATACAAATATACAATATATACAAAAATTAACTCAAAATAGATCAAATACCTAAACATAGAGCTAAAACTATAAAACTCTTAAGGAAAACATGGGGGGAAAGCTTCATGACACTGGATTTGGTATAAATTGAACTTCATCAAAACTGAAAACTTTTTTGCATCAAAGAATACTATGAACAGAGTGAAAGGTACCCACAGGGTGGGAGAAAATACTTGTAAGTCATATATTTGATAAGGGATTAATATTAAGAACATGTAGAGAACTACAACTCAATAACAACAGAAACACAGAACCTATGAAAAAATGCACAAAGGCCTTGAACAGCCCTTTTTCTAAGGAAGACACAAATGGCCAATAGGCATGTGACAAAAGATGTTCCATGTTGCTAGACATTAGGGAAATACAAATCAAAACCACAATGAGATATCATACCCATCAGAACTGTTATTATTTTAAAAACGGAAAATAACTAATGTTGGTGAGGATGTGGAGACATTTCAACACTTATGCATTGCTGGTGGGAATGCAAAGTGGTCCAGGTGCTATGGAGAACACTGTGGCAGTTCCTGAAAAAGCTAAACATAGAATTACTGTATGACCCAGCAGTTCTACTCCTAAGTATATATCCAAAGCAATCGAAAGTAGAGATCCAGACAAATACTTGTACACCCATGTTCACTGCAGTATTATTCACAATAGCCAAAAGATAGAAATAACCCAACTGTCCCTGAATAGATGAATGGATGAACAAAACATGGTATATATATACAATGATCTATTATTCAGCCATAAAAAGGAATGCAGTTCTGATAAATGCTACAACATGGATGAACCTTGAAGATACTATGTTAAGTAAAAATAGGCCAGATACAAAAGGACAAATATTGTATGATCCCACTTACACGAGCTACTTAAAATAGATAAATTCATAGATACAGAAAGTAGGTTAGGAGTTACCTGTAGTTGGGTGGGAGTGGAGAATGGGTAGTTATTGCTTGATGATTGCAGTTTCTGTTCGGGCTCATGAAAAAATTCTGTAAATAGAAGTGGCAATTTTTGCAAATAGAAGTTGCACAACATTGTGAATGCAACTCCATTCCACTGAATTGTACATTTAAAAACTGTTAAAATTATAAATTTTGTTATGTACATAGCATCACAATAAAACATTTTTCAAAAGGTGCAAAAATCTATAGGATGCAGCCATTCCACTCACAAGTATTTACTTAAGATAAAAGGAACATATGTGATTATAAAGCTTTGTACAAAAATATTCATAGCAGCTTTATTCATAATATCTGAATGCAGGAAACAAACCAAACGTTAATTAACAGGTGAATCAATAAATTGGGATATGTCCATATAATGGAATACATGCAATAAAAAAGAATGAATTATAGGTACACATACTCTCCAAATTAATCATGCTTAGAGAAGCCAGACATAAAAAATGAGTCCATATTTTATGATTATACACATATATAATTCTGGAATGGGAAAACTATGCCATAAAGGCAAAAAATATAATTTCCTAGTGCTGGGGGTGGAGAAAGAGATTAACTACAAAGGACATGATGCTTTTGTGGGGGAATGCGTCATGCTGTACTGCGACTGTGGTGGTGTTCACACAGGTGGATACATTTTCCAAAATACATCAAACTGTCCAGTTTAAATGAATGCAGTTTAATTATACATAAATTGTACCCCACAGTAATAAAAAAGTGAGCCCTTCACATTCCTGTATCATGAAGTGTTAAAACTATTTTAAATTAAGCATATGCATAAGTCACGTTGTTCTCAATAAAATCACCTTGCTATTGCTATTTTCCTACCACTAGTTTTTTTTTTTTAGGGCTATTCAAAATATTTATTTAGTTTGTGTTTTTGAAGGAAAGCTGTCCATTTCACCTCGGTTGTCAAATTTATCTGTGCAGAGTTGTTCACATTATCCCCATCCTCTGATATCTGCAGGATCTATAGTTATCTCAACTGTTTCATTTCTGATAGTGGTAATTTGTGTCTTTCCTTTCTTCTTTTCAATTTTCCAACAGATTTCTCAATTTTACTGACCTTTCCAAAAAATCGGCTTTTTGTTTAATTCATTTTTCTCTATTGTTTTTGTTTTTAATTTTGTTTTCAATGCCCTTAGCTTTATTATTTTCTTCCTCTCCTTGTTTTGGTTTTATTTCACTCTTCCTTTTCTAGCTCCTGGAGGTGGTAGATTAGATTATTGATTTGAGACTTCCTTTTTTTAATGTATGCATTTAGTTGCTATAAATTCCCTCATAAATGTATGCTTTAGTTGCATCCTATAAATTTTGACATGTTGTATTTTCATTTTCATTCAATTCAATGATTAAAAAATTTTCTTCAAGACTCTTTCCCCCCTGGATTATTTAGAAGTGTGTTGTTTAGTTTCCAAGGTTTGGCATTTTTCCTGTAGTTTTTCTATTGATATCTATTTTGATTCCACTGGGGTCAGAGGACACACTCTATATGATTTCAGTTTTATTAAAAATTTTTAGGTTTATTCTATGGCCCAAGATTATGATCTATCTTGGTGAATGCTCCATGTGCACTTGAAAAGAATGTGTATTCTGCTGTTGTGGGGTGGAGTGTTCTGAAAACGCTTGTGAGATGCTATTTGTTGATAGTATTCTTGAGTTCTTCTACATCCTTGCTGAATTTCTGTCTAGTTGTTGAGAAAGGGGTCCTGAAGTGTCTAACTGTAATTGATGATTTGTGTATTTCTCCTTTTGGCTTCATATATTTTGCAGCTCTGTTGCTTTGTGCATATACATTTGGGATTGCTATGTCTTCCTGGTGGATCGACCCTTTTACCAACCTGCTTACAACATTATATTTGAAGTGAGTTTCTTGTAGACAGCATATACTTGGGTCATGTTTTTAATAAAATCTGCAAATATCTCTTTTAATTTAGATCTAATAAGTAATGTGTAAGGTATTAACTCTGCCATTTAATTTTTGTTTTTTCTAAATCTATTTTTTTCAACTTCTCTATTTTCTCTTCCCTGCCTTCTTGTGGGTTACTTGAGCATATTCTTTAGAATTCCACTTTGATTTTTCTCTAGTGATTTTGACTGAATCTCTTTAGCCTTTTTTTAGTGGTTGCTCTAGGTAGCAGATTATATATACATCACATTCTACAAGTACAATCATTTACCAGTTCAAGTAAAGTATAGAAACCTTAGCTATCTTTTCATCTCTTTCTGCTCTCTTGTTTTGAATATAATTGTCTTAGTATTTCTTTTGCATACATTGAGAACCACATCAGGGTTATCATTTTTGCTTCAAATGTCAACCATAATTAAGAAAACTTAAGAGAATAAGAAGGAAAGCCTATTGTATTTACCCATAGTCTTGCTTACCATGTCCTTTCTTCCCTTTGGTGTTCCAAGGCTACTTATTAATTGTTTCATTACTGTTTAAAGAATTTCCTTTAGCCATTCTTTTAGGATACATCTTCCTGGCAACACATTCTCTTAATTTTCCTTCATTTGGGAATGTCTTGATTTCCCTTTAATTTTTGGAGGATATTTTCACTAGATATAGGATTCTTTTTCTTTTTTTTTCAGTACTTGAAAATACTGTGCCACTTTCTTCTAGCCCTCGTGGTTTCTGATGAGACACTTACCATTGTTCTGTTTTCCCCCTATACGTAAGATGTTATTTTTCTTTGGCTACTTTCAAAATATTTTTGTCTTTTTAGTTTTCAGAAATTTAATTATAATGTGTCTTTGAGTGGGTTTTTATGCATTTATTCTACCTTGCTATGCTGCTCCTTTCCTTATCCTTTGGCTAAGAGAGCAGACTTTTTGTTGGGCTTTTCTTCATCAGTGTTTGTTGGCACTTCAAGTTTCTGGCTTCTTCAGCTCCAAGTCCAGGGAGAACGTATCCTCACACGTCGAGGGACTGGGGGATACTGTTGATTAATTTCACCTCACTTGCTTTGAAGATGCAAAAAGAAAAAAATACCATTTCCATACCAAATATAAAATTTGGTTTCTCCTCCTCCTCCTCACGAAAGTTCTCGTTCTCTCGCCAGCACCTCCCCGACGTTTTCCTGCTCTCCTCCACTAGCCCGGCCAGCCACCTCCTCGCCCCGTCCGCGAGCGCTCCAGGTCCTGCAGCCCGCGCCAGCCCGGCACAGCCGGGCGCCAGCCTCCCGGCCCCCCCGCTACTGTTTTTAATGGTTTAAAAAACCAAAGATATTTGTTTAAGAGTTATTGTTAATCTTTATCTCATTTAAATAATTTCTTTGTATATTTTATAAAGTACACGTTAGTATAATAATGAATATAAATTATTTGTATATACTTATTCTTTATTTAAAAATTTTTTTCAAATGTACTTCGCAGTGGTTCAAGAGTCCCCATCCCCACCCATTCCCCTCCCCCTTGGTAACCTCTAGTCAGTTCTCAGAGTCTATCAGTTTAATGCTGTTTTGTTCCTTCTGTTTTGCTTTATTTTTACATTCCACAAATAAGTGAAATCATATGTATTTGTCTTTCTCTGCCTTTGTATATACTTTTTCATGCTCACAAACTGTACCATTAAGGATGTATAACCAAAATAATTTGGAGACTACTGCCCTAAAAAGTTGGAAGGTACTGTTTTCGGAAAACTGAGAGAAATTATCTACAAGCAGAGGGCTGAATTCATTAAAGTAGATGACTGAAATCAATGGTAATATTAGAGTGTACCACATTTATGCGATATGGGAAGACTCAAGATTGTAAAATGTCAGTTCTCCTAGTTAATTTCTCTTAATTAACTCATGAATTTAAAGCAATTAGAAAAAAAATCCCAGGTGGGGTTTTTAATGCAACCTGACAAAATGACTTTAAAATTTATGTGGAAGTAAATGTTATGAATAGCAAAGTCAATTTTGTAAAAGAACAGAGAAGACTTGATTGACTAAAAATCAGAGCCTATTATTAAGCTGCAGCAGTTGAACAGTCATCATATTGGTTCAAGAATAAATCAGTAGGAACAACTTGTTTCCAGAAATTGACCCATGTATATGGAAATGTATCATATGTTATAAATGGCATTTCAAATCTTCAGATAAAGTATGTTATTACTAATAAATTATTTCGGGACAATCGGGTATCTGAAAGAATGTCAATATGTAAATATGCAATCCAGTCTCATACCATTCATAAAATCAACTACAAATCTAGATATAAAATACCGAAGTATTAGATTAATTGTTTAAAATCTTAGATATAATATCTTTATATCATGGATAATAAAAAAGTCTTCCAAAATAAGACACAGAAAGCAAAAGCTCTAATGAATAAGACAAATAAAACTGATGACATCAAAATAAAATTCTACAGGCACCATAAGTTAAAAAAGACAGGAGAAAATATTTTAACATACAAGGGTTTCTATGTAGAATATATCAATTACATCTATAAATTAAGGAAACAATCTAATAGAAATGTGGCCAAGAATACAAATAAAAGTTTTCAGCAGAGGAAACATGAAACGCCAGTCATCATAGATATTCAACCTTCATAGAGATGGCAGAAATACAGAGTACATCAACAATGAAATATGCTTTTGATATTGGACTGACAAACATTTTTAAAGTTTGTATCAAGTGTTTGGGTATGTGGAAACATAAATCAATCATATAGTATTGAAGCACAAGTTTTGGAGAACAAATTGAAGGCATCTATTAACATTTCTCAAGTGAGCATTCTTTATGATCCAGCAGTTCTGTTTATCAGTATTAGCTCAGGAGATAACCTCACACAGGTGCAAAAGGAAACACGTACAATATTCATTGTAATATTGTAATACCAGAAATAAAAAAGAACCCAAATGTCCATCAAGAGAAGAATGGTTAAATAAGAGGTAATTTGTTCATATTAATATGGAAGAGTGAAAACATGGGGTAGCTGCAAATAAATTGTTATAGAAGTATTTCCAATAGAGTTTTGAGTGAAAAGAGCTTGCAAAATGAGATACATACTATTTTCTGTAAAGACACACACAACAAAAAAATCCATTTTTCCTAGATATATGTGGGGCTCTGGTTAAAGAAACTTTTAGCCTTATCCATACATAGTGTTTAATTTTTTACAAAGCAAAAATAATACATTGTATAATTAAAAGTTAATAAATATTAAAATGTATGACTGATTAAGTTTACTTTTCCCCAAACTTGAGAATTTCAGTTGCCCCAAAATAACAAAGAAATAGAATGTCTACAGCAAAATGTTATTATAGATGGGGAAAATTGAGCTTGGCTAACATTAACAGACATTTTAATACCTTGGGGAAGCTGATATTTTGCTGTAGAAACATATTTGCCATGCAACTATTTCGACAAAATGCAGTTACTTGCCAGTATACATCTAGTATATAAAACCAACCATTTTTTCATCACAAAATACAAAGGCCCAGTTGTCACTATAAATTCAGCTGTTCATTGGCCCAAACTAGCTTTTTAGGCTGTTTAATCCTGTTTCTCCATGATCTAGAAGCCACAAAAGTGATGAACACTGTCACCCAGTGGCTACAGTTTGCATTGCAGACCTCATCACTGCGCCCTTTTGTCCCCCAAATCTCAAACCAAAGGTACTGTCTTTTGGATATCTCTTAAAAGTGAAATGTCTTAGAAATTCAAGAGATTTACGTAGGTCATCGATTTAAAAAATTTTGACAAGTAAAGCTTTTTTCAAAAGCCTACTTACTATCTACCATTATTGCCAGTGTGTAAAAGAACAGGAATTTAAAACCAAAAAGTCAGAGGAGGCCATAAATGCAGATAAAAGACCAGTCCCTTTCATGAGAGAATAGTTGAAAATTACATATACATTTCGTGGATTTATCAATATCCTGAACCGGTATTAATGATTGTTATGGTTAATTTTATGTATCAATTTGACTGGTGTAAGTCTGGGGAGAGGAAATCCGGGGCAAAATACCTCTAAAAACCGACATCAGTCAAAGGGAGAAATAAAGTTTAAAACCCGTTTATTGCTTACAAAACTGCAGTCCGGCCCATCTCTCTCTCCTGTCTCCAGCAGCAGCAAAACTGGCCCTCCCCCTCCCCTCTCCAGTACAGATAAGCCCTCTTTGCCCAGGTAATTACTCATTGATATGGAGATGAACTTCTCTCCACCCGCCCCCCCGCCCCGAGGATATGCAAATGCACTAAAGCCAGAAGAGATATTCTGGAAGTGTTACAATTTTACCCACAACTGGGCCATGGGATGGTCAGATAGGTGGTTAAATATTATTTCTGAGTACGTCTGTAAGTGTATTTCTGGAAGAGATTAGCATTTGAATTGGACTGAGTAAAGCAGATGGCCCTCCCCATTGTGCTTGGCCTCATCCAACCTGCGAGGGCCTGAATAGAAGAAAAAGGAGCATGTGTGAATTTCTCTCTTTCCTGGCCTAACTGAGCTAGGACATTGGCCTTCTCCTGCCCCTGAACTGGGATTTACACCATTGTTTTTTGTCAGGCCTTTGGATTTGCTGGAACGACACCACTGGCTTTTCCAAGTCTCCAGCGAGCAGGCAGATCATGGGACTCTGATTTCTCCTCTATCAGTTCTGTTTTTCTGGAGTACCCTGGCTGACACAATGATACTTAACACAGTTCTCTTTTACGAGTATAGGTCTCAGCTTTATCAATAACAGCAGAGCTGGAGACAGGTCTCGTGCACAAAATTTGGTAGGTCTCAGGAGTGAGGGTAGGGCGAGTTAATGAGTAATATTGTCTTTCCCATAGGGAGACTGCCTTCCATTCTCTTTACCACCAGAATTGAAAAGAACCCGCTCGCCAGAGCAGCATCCCATCGGAAGTTGGAGAAGCCATGTTGATCTGTTCCAGTAAAATACCACCCCCAACACAGAAGCTATGACTGGGTTATGCACTTGACTGAATTTATAGTAGTTTATTACTGTTACTGCCATAATCCGTCTGGTTTTTGCAGGATCCAAATAAGTGAACTGAATCGGGTTATAATGGAATATGCAAGCCATCACTTCTGAGTCCTTTACATCGCTGAAGGTGGCACTCAGGTCTGCAATTCCACCTGGGATTCAGAATGTCTTCCCATTTAATACTGCCTGGGTCAAGATGGGGTGAGGGAACCGATGTGAGCTACTAGTATGCCTACCCCAATTGTGAAACTTCCCCGGGGGGGTGGTCCTCGGACCCATTCTGAGACATATTTGCACCTGGCTCCATCAGCTCCTGCCCTAACTGGGGGCCTTGCTGGTGCCAGTGTCTACCCAGACCCTGTAACCAGTTCTTGGAAGATCTGCTTATTCTCACCTCTCCAGGGTATAGTAATTCTGGTAAATAACCACGGGTTGCTTTGAGAAATGATTAGAATATTCGTGCCTCTACCTGTGGCGGCGCTGCAGAGCCCTGCCTCAAGCGGACCCCACCTCTCAGACAACTGCTGGACTCGGCCCGAGAGCTGGGGAAGATCCTAAAACTGGTGAGGGATTGATTTTCCATCGCACTACCTAATATCAACCTTCTCCCCAGGTTTTGTTCCGGTTTTCCAAGGCAGGGACGCGCCCTCGCGTCTGATTCCTGGGAACACCACTGTCAGCCAGCCAAAGCCACGGTCGCTGGAGTCAAGACTCTATGGTTGCCACTCCACCCTTGCTTCCTGTTCTTCCGAGTCCATCCACCTTGCTTCTGATGGTGAAGCCTGCTTACCTGTTCTGGAACCCTACCATCCTCTACGGGAGCCTAGCTTCAGAGTTGCATCTGCTGGTGCTCTGCTAGCCTGGCCACCCTGAGCTTCTCAAAGATGCGGGAACTTCCTCCCCGGTGCATTTCTTACTGCCTTGGTGAAGGAAGAGCCCTCTGGATTCTCCCAGGGCGGATTCTTGGGTCTTATGTATTAAATCAGTTCTAATATTCTCACCTCCCTGAGCCTTCTGATCATTTTCTCTCCAGGGAGTTCCAGCACCTCTAGAACATTTATTGTACACTATTGTCATTGGCAGCCCTCGCGGAGCCACCCCCACAGCACATGGGTGTGGGCTCCGAGTCAGGATGTTAAATCCTGAAGGAGATGCCCCTGTGTCAACAAACTCTCCACCCACTCTTTCATTCTGCCCTTGGCCCAACACCCTACAGACCCCCCATATTCCCCCAGTTCCTGCTGGCTCATGTGAGCCAGTACTACCATTCCATCTATGAGGTACCTATTTCCTCCTATGATAGGGACTGCTTTTCCTTGCTCAGGCTCTACTGAGACCTGACCCTCAATATTGGTCTAGAGACAATGAAGCGAGGTGGGTTGCATCTTGAGGAGGATAAGCATCATTTTGTGAGGCATCCACTCAGGTGAGGTCTTAGCGTGGTGTCTGGGCAAGGGGAGGGGACCACTCCTGCTGGTCTGGAAATTATGGAGAGGGGAGGGTCTGTGTTTTAATATTCTGAGGTGCAAGTCCCGGTGCCCCATCCCAACCTCAAGTTCCCACCCCTTTGCTACCAGGGCCTGACTTCAGCGCAGGAGACTTGCTAAGGCTGTACATCAGCTTCCTCTGCAGCTATGTTACCTGCACAATGAAATCCTAGGCCTATGGCTCCTTTATCACTGCAGGAGACAAAAATCTTTTAAAACTGCATCATGGAGCCTGCTGGTTTTCACAGTATGCCCTGAGTGAACAGCTGGCTGATCTGAACCTGTCATCTTTCTTCAAGGCTTTCTAAACAGTTAATAAAGCAAACTAACTCCACAGACCTTTCTGTTACTATTAATCCCATACTATTCACATAGATGTACAGCTTAACCAAATAACCCAAAATAGTCCCACGCAACTCAGGTTGTTTTTGGTAGGTGGTGATAGCCACCAAAAACTTTGCCTTGGTAATAAATTAGCTCAGCTCCCACAACCTTATTCGCAGATTATAATGAAATCAAGTGTTTGCCAAATATTGTCACATAAACAGACATTTACTTAAAAACATTCATAAAACCTATTCTGTAAACTCAGGAAAGTTTCAGCTTTCTACCCTTTTAGACGCACCTACCAGCCCTGTGCATGGAAGATTTTCTCAAACAGAACATTCTAGAAACAGAATTTTTACTTCCCTTCTAACGGCAGCTGGCATTGGGCTTGGCAGAACTGCTTAGGGATCAAACATCTCTTGAGAGTAACAGCCTCACTGGATTCTCTCTCATACTTGTTCATGCAAGGGAGGAAACAGCTCAAAAATCTGGGTTCCAAGACTTGACTACCACTAATTTCACAAACGAAAGACCACTTCTCACATCCTCCACTTATGTCAGATATCAATTTACGGCCTCTCAGCCCAGATCCACTCTTTGTTGCCTGCTCTGGGCCATCAGGCCACAATGCAAGCCTGACTCTCAATGAGGGAGAGGAGGAGGGGAGGCTGGGTGACACTGTCCTACAATGCCGTATGGTCTAAGGAAGGCTCGGTGAGGCCACTGGGGAGTCTTTGAGCCCAATAATACCATCAGAGGATCCACATCTCCCAGGAACAGGTCAGCCTGAGTATCTATCCCTGACTCCACTCAGTTGTTGGGATCGGTCCAAGGGAAACCTGACCTCAGTGCAGACAGAAGAGGGATTTCATAGCCTAGCAGACTACTGATTTCATAGCTTTGGTTAATTATGGTCCCTGTGGTTGGAGGCCTTTGAAGAGCAGCCTCATGGCTACCAGAGCCTATCAATCAGTTTTCCTGATCACCTTCTATAACACAGCCCCACACAATGGTAAAACATCAACCATATTTCACTACAGCATGGTCAAGACATGTTTCGCAGACTGGATACAGGCGCATTCCAGGACAACAAGAGTTTGAACAGGTTTTGGGAATTGGTTAAACTGGATTAGTTCCAGGTATCAAGCAGTAAAAAGAGGAGGCGAGAAAAGAAGCAGGGAGGGAAGAAAGAAGTTTGCATTTAGGATGTGTATTTGGAATGTCCACCATGAAACATAATGGGCTGCAAGAGATCCTACAGGTCAAAAAGTCCAACCACTTCATTTATTTCAAAAAATCCATTTCCTGTATTTTTTTTTTAATCCCTTCACTTTGGAGGTGAGATTCAGAGAAGGCAAACAACTTCCCAAAGCCATGTAGCATGTCAGTAGCAGAGCCAGGACTAGAACCCAGGAGCCCAGAACCCTAGGTCATTTAGGAGGGCATCTCTTTTCTGGCTGCAGTGCTGTAGGACAAAACCGGCGAGGGCAGTCTGAAAACGGAATGAAGTTCCGGCCTCCTCTTAACTTCAGAAGGGCTGCTCGAGCTAGATCTTAGAAGATGGGTAGGAGTTTGCCAGACACCCACTGGGCAAGGCGGGCAGTGGGAAGGGCATCCGAGGTGCGCAAAGCAGCGAGGCCTGAAACAGACCTGAGGTTCAATTACAAGTCAAGCCATCTGACCCAAGAGGAGTGACGGGCTGGGGGGTGAGGCGACGCCGGGGAGGATGACGCACTGCTGAAGACCGCAGGGCGTCGCTGCAGGGCTCCGGGCTGCCTGCGACGACCTCAGCGAGTCACTGTGGCTGGAGCGGATGGGAGGGAGACCGGCTGCAACAAGGCCACGGAAGAAATGACGAGGGATCGGAGGAGCAGCACTACACTGGAGCTGCGTATTGACAGGCAGCAAAACGGCTTTGGGAAACTTTAGCACCATGCACCCTTTCTGGGCCGGGAAGATGCTCAGGAAACGTGCATTGCGCGGGAAGGGACGTGGGTGCAGGCGGCTGCTGGAGCTCGGAGAAGGGTTAAAGGGCAGGGCCAGGCCTGCGTTCCCACAGCCAGCCGGCTCGGGATCACGGATGCCCCGCTTCCGCCCGCCTCCGCCCCGCCTCCGCCCGCCTCCGCCCCGCCTCCGCCCGCCTCCGCCCGCCTCCGCCCGCCTCCGCCCGAGCCATTGTTCGCCCCCAGCGCTTTTACCTTCAGCCAGTAGTAAGCGTGGCCACCGGCTCTTCCGCCGGGGCGTGGGGTCAAGGGTCACGCAAGATGGCGGCACCAGCAGCCTCTGAGGCGTGGAGTAGGGGGATGGCGCTGGCGGCTCTGGCGGCCGGGGCGCGGCTGGGGTGGCGGCTGAGCGGGCCGGGGCCGGGGCGCGGGCACTGGACGGCGGCCGGGCGCTCGCGGAGCCGGCACGAGGCGGACGCGCCCGTGTTCCAGTACGTGGGCGAGCGCGCGGCCCGCACCGACCGCATCTTCGTGTGGGGCTTCAGCTTCTCGGGGGCGCTGGGCGTGCCCTCCTTCGTGCTGCCCAGCGCCGGGCCCGGGCCCGGCGCCGGCTCGCGGCCGCGCCGCAGGATCCAGCCCGTGCCCTACCGCCTGGAGCTGGACCAGAAGGTGCGGCCCGCAGCTCCTTCCCTCCCTCCTCCGGCGCACGCCGCCCCTCCCCGCGGCACTCGGCCCACTTCGGGAAGGTGGCCCCGCTGGATGGTCAGACTTCGGGGAGGACGGCCCTCGAGCGGCTGCAGGTTAACATTTAGGGGCTTCTAACATTAATCGAGTGGCTGAAATGTCCCGGGGTTGTCTCCTCGGCTCGGGTCATTCGCACATTATCCCGGGAGTCGGGGTTGCCGCCACAGTTACTGGGGAAGCTCAGAGAGGTTAACGGGTAGGTCCAAGGCGCCACAGGTATACGTACAATGGGATTCACACTCAGGAACTTGTCTGGCTTCAGAAATTCGCCTGTTAGGAAAGCAGATTTCAAAAGGTTGGAGAAAATGTGGGCCGGCTGGAGTCCGTGAACAAGTCGGAAGGGAAATGTTAACGGGAGCAGTTAAAGGATGAAAGAGGAAGGATAAATGGTCCACTCAAGGATAGTTGTGCAAGAGGCTTCTGAGTGAGGTTGTAAAGATGACAGAGAAGGACAGCTACCGGAGGGTGGCTTAACTCAGAAGTCACCATTCAGAAGAGCAAAAATGGATGCTTAGGATAGGTTCTTGCTTGGGGAAAGTTGTGGAAATCTTGGTGGGGGATGAAAAAAAGATTTCACCAGGTTGGCTTTTGACTTATTTTGTCAAGGATAATGATCAAGGGGAGATAAAGAGAAACGGAATTTAAGCTCCAGATGAATGAAAAGTTGTATTGACTTCTTAGTAATTGAGTTGTGTTATTTATGTATTCCGGTTATAGGTCCATTAGGGTGCAGATATTTTCTGCCAGGCCACACCTTTTCTTTTTGATAGTGACTTTTGAAGAACAAGTTTTTAATTTTAATAAAATTCAGTTGATGAGTTTGTGATTGCTGCTGTGGATCGTGCTTTTGGTATATCTAAGAAATCTGTCCCTAATCCAAGATCACAAGATGGTTTTCCTGTTTTTTAGCCACTTCAAGATTTAGTTCTTACAGTTAGTTCTCTGAGCCAGTCCTCTGAGTTGATTTTTTGTATTATGTGGGGTAATGGTCTTTTTGCATGTGGATTTCCAACAGTTACAGCATCCTTAGTTGAAAAGACTGCTGTCCTTCCTTTACTGAATTGTCTTGGGGCTTTGTGGAAAATCAATTGATAGTAAATGTAAGAGTTTATTTTTGAACTCTCAATTCTGTTGCATTAATCTATATTTCTATCCTTATGTGAAAATTACACTCTCTTGATTAGCATAGTAAGTTTTGAAATTAGGAAATGTGAGTCCTCCAACTTTGTTTTTGTTTTTAAAAATTGTTTTGGCTATTCTGGATCTTTGCTTTTCTACACAGATTTTAAGATTACCATGTCAATTTCTGCAAAAATACTTTCTAGGATTTGATAGGGTTTATGTCGAATCTGTAGATCAATTTGGGTACAAATGCCATCTAAACAATTTTGAGTCTTCTAATCTATGGACATGGAATATCTCCCCATTTAGATAAGTCTTTAATTTCTCTCAACTATGTTTTGTAGTTTTCGGTATGCAAGTCTTACACTTTGTTAAATTTATTCCTAAGCATTTTATTCTTTTTGATGCTAATTTGAAATGAATTGTATTCTTAGTTTCATTTTTGTAGTGTCCATTGCTAGTATATAGAAACACATTTGTTTTTTGTTTATTGACTTTATATTTTGTGATTTTGCTGACCTTGTTTATTCTATAGATTTTTGTGTATTCCATAGAACTTTCTACAGGATCATGCTGTCTGGTTGTCTGTAAATAAAGATAGTTTTACTTCTTCATTTCCAGTTTGGATACCTTTTACTTCTTTTTCTTGCCTGACTGCACTGGATACAACCTTCAGTAAAGTGTTGAATTGATGTGGCATGTTTGTCTTGTTCCTGATCTTAGGGAGATAGCATTCAGTCTTTCACCTTTAAGTATGACATTAGCTGTACGTTTTTCATAAATGCCTTTGCAAGTTGAGGAAGTTCCCTTCTTGTCCTGGTTTGTTGAGAGTTTCTTTTTTAAAATCATGAACAGGGATTCGATTTTGTCAAATGCTTTTTCTGTGTCTTTTGAGGATCATGTGTTTTTTGTTCTATATTCTGTTAATACATTAATTACATTAGTTGATCTTTGGAAATTAAACCAACCTTACAACCTGGGATTAAACTCCACTTGGTCTTGGTGACTAATCCATGTTATATTTTGCTGGATTTGGTTTGCTGATATTTTGTTGAGGATTTTTTCCTTGTGATGTCTTTGGTTTTGTTATCAGAGTATTACTGGCCTCATAGAATGAGTTTCTGCAAAGCTATGTGAAGAATTGGTATTATTTCATATTTAAATGTTTGGTAGAATTCACCAGTGTGAAGTCATCTGGACCTGGCATTTTCTTTGTAGGAAGAGTTCTTATATTGCTAATTAAATTTAAAAAATTTGTCTTCATTTACCTTAAAGTATTTTGCAGTTTACTTTGTGATTTCTTCTTTGACCCATGAATTATTTAGAAGAGTTTAATTCCAAATGTATGTGCTTTCCCTAACTTCTTTATTTGTTGATTTCCAGTTTAATTTTCTTGTGGTTAGAAAACATACTTTGTTTAGTTTCAGTCCTTTTAAATGTATTGAAACACTGTTTTATAGCCTGGCATAGGGTCCTGTCCTGTAGAATGAATGTTCCATGTTTGCTTGAAAAGTATGTGTATTATGCTGTTTAGGTGTAGTGTTCTATAATGTCAGGTCAAATTGGTTGAGAGCTTCTTAGTTAACCTATTTTTTTTGCTCCAACCATTATCTACCACCTTGGGCAGCTACAATATTCATCATTAACCTCTGCTTGTTCTCAGCAAACATTCCTGGGGAAAAGGCTGTTTGCACTGGGTGATACCTGGGTTAGGTCAAATAAATAAAGCCTTGTGAACCACTTCCAGGGAACCACTAGACAGAGCAAATAAGAATTCTCTGGGAATGTAGTTTTGAGGTTGTTCCAGTCCTGTTCTGCCTCTAGTGGCTGCCAGACTGCACTCATCATATTTGTGAGCTCTTGGTTTTCAGGGCTACTGCAGAACTGAGAAGTGGGTGGGAACAGGTCAAGTTAATGCTACAAAGCTCGCTGTTCTTACTGTGACTCAAGTCACATGGCTGGTAACAGTAAGTCAAGATTCAAATGAGGGCAGTCTTCAACTTAACTCCTGTGCTAGACTATGTCTTAGTGAATGAGGATCATGCTGACAACTAGTTCATAGGGTGTTTGTAACATATGGTAATAGGTCAAAAAGTGTTAGTGGCCATATTAATAATATGTGTTCTTTGATTGGGTAAAACAGCCTGTCATTTATTGCCAAAAAACTTGATATCACAAACCAGTTACTACTTTATGGGCACTCTTTTTCAGATTTCATCTGCTGCCTGTGGCTATGGATTCACATTGCTGTCCTCTAAAGCCAAGGATGTTATGAAAGTTTGGGGTATGGGACTCAACAAAGATTCTCAACTTGGATTTCACAGGAGCCGGAAAGATAAAAGTGAGCGTTCTTACCTTTGCTTCTCTCTGCTATGATTGGTTTTCAAAAATATGTTTCATAAACCAAACTGTAGCAACAGAATAGTTGGAGTCCTAAAGGAATGTTGTTTGAAGCCATCTGGACTAGACTGTTTTTCATCCTCTTGGGTAGTAACATTGAACCTTTAGGCAGAGGGCATTTGCTGATAAGTAAAGGTGTTCTTTTTTGGCCCCCAAAGATGACCTTTCTTTCCCAGCTTGGAGGTAACTTGAGATACTCTGCAGTACCTGGAACATATAGTCTGTGAAAAAAATTCAATGAAGTCCTTAAAATGGAGGCTTGAAACTTGGATTGTAAAAATGTTAAGAAATTATGTAGAAAGACATTTTAAAAGGTACACATTAGTCAAAAAGTATTATAAGAATAATGAGAAACAATTTTAAAATAAGGGTGAAATTACCCTGAACTACATACTCAATATACCTTTCTTTTAATTTTTTTCCTGTTTTCTCATTCATGTGAAAATATATTTTTTCTGATCATAGTATAAATATTGTTTTCTGCCCCTTTTCACTTAATTTTATGCCTGAATTCTTTTATAAGACAGTATTGAAGTCTTTATTAGCTGTAGGATGCCACATTACATTTTTTATACCTTTTATTAGGGATGATTTTAGATACATACAGAAATAAAGTAGTGTAATGAATCCCATGTCTTATTACTGGCTTCAGGCATCATCAATTCATGACTTTCTTGTTTTATTCATTCACCCTAACCCTTTAACAATTTGAAGTAAACCCCAACATTAATTTCATTCATAAATATTTCAATGCCTATCTAAAAAAATGACCCTTAAAAAAAGTAAAAGTGTCATTTTCACACTTTTATTACTGCCATTTAATACTGTATCCTATGGAATTCTCCAGTGTGGCGTTTGCTGAGTGCATCCCTATGATACCATTTAACATGAGCCTCTGTCCTCTGTATTTCCCTTCAGTTGATTGTTGCATTTAGAGCCAGATTCCCTTTAAGTGTTATGTATTTACTGCCTCGCAGGCCCTTAGGGGTCTATGCAGAGAGTAATGGGGGATGTGAGTCACTCATCAGTATTTTAAAGTACTGTATATTTTCAGCTCATAAGGCTGTATAAGCTAAAACATTGTGCAGTTTCTTTGGGTTTGCCTAGAATCACATCCTCTCATTGTGATAAACGAGTTATCCATGCTGATCAAAAGCTCTGTCTGAATATTTTATAAGTCACTGGTGAATGCAGATGGGCAAGTGTACTGTTACAGCAGTAATAATGCCATTTATTTGTAGACAGATTTTCAACATGGGATTCATAGGAGGAAAGGGCGGGGCCTTCAGTGGGGAGCAGGTTGAGTGCTGGTGCATTTGCACATCTCCTGAACTCCAGCCTCTGTGATAAATATTCATAAGCTCATTGTTTAAAACGCACAAGAGGGATCCCTGTGTAGAACATTCTGGCTTCTCCAATAGGTTATAAAGAACAGTCAGTTTCTTCTTTAGAGTGACTTCTAGAAAACTTTTCCCCGTACTTGCTTATTTAAATATTAAGAATTTCTTTTTAGAATTGCATACTTCAGAAACCTAAAAGCACAGTAGGATATGTGGTGAAAAGTCTGCTTTCCACCTCTGTCCTCCCAGCCACAGTTTTTCTCCTTAAAGACATCCTGGATTAATGGTTTCCAATTTATCATTCTAGAGAGATTTAATGGATATGCAAACAAATGCATCTCTGTATTCTACTGTAAGTGGTGTTCTTAACCTTACTGAAGAAAATGCTGTTACTTTCCTTGAAAACCTAAATGGCATTAAGTGACATGTGAAGGGATTCTTCAGTAAGACCATGTGTGCTTTCTGATTATCTGAAGTATAATGGAGGCAGTGGGGTGTGGTGAGTTGGGAATTGGAGTCTGGGCTTCTTGTCTTGAGCTCTGCTATTCACTTATGCCTTGAGCAGGTCATTTTGATCTCTGTATACCAGTGTAGGGTTTGGGTGGTATGATTTCTAATGTTACAAATGCTGTGGCTCCCAGTCAGTGTCATGTGCTGTGAACCTTGTCATTTGGTTTCAGCGAGGGGATACGAGTATGTTTTGGAGCCCTCGCCCATCCCACTGCCCCTGGACAGACCTCAGGAGACACGGGTACTGCAGGTCTCCTGCGGCAGAGCCCACTCTCTCATCCTGACAGATGGCGAAGGAGGTAATTTGACTTGTCCAAGGTTGATGGAGGAGTGGGGACCACTTTCTTGCCATTGGGCTGTCTCTCTGGGATAGATGGGTTCATCTAATTAGCGAAGCCATTGGCATTTCCTGAGCCAGTCAGTAGGATGGCTCAAGAGAGTTGTACTGGGCAGGTCTTGCCAACTCTTCCGTGTTCTCTGCTCTCTGCAGTTCTTGGAGTCTCGGGATTTACAGTGTGACCGCGCACACCAGGCCTCCTCGTCAAGGCCTCCCACTCGCTTTGCCGGGAAGTCACTGAACCAGGCAGTGTGTGTGGACAGCCTTTTCTGTTGTGCTGAAAGCCTTTTTGCTAACCCTTCTCCCAGGTAGTGGGGGCTTTCAGAGTCTAGGCTTCTAGTTAACACTGACCCTCTCCAGAAGAACAGTCATTTCTAGGGAAAGGCTGACTTGACTACGGTTTTCAAATTTCACTTTCTGGCTAAGTGTGCTTCGTAGGAAAAAGTGAAGGTGGTGTTTAGGAACTCTTTGAAGAGGGGATTTGGCATTGAGGGCAACCTAGAGGCAGGCACAGGGAATGAGGGTGCTAGGGCCTTCCCAGGAAGTGCTGAGCTTGTGACATGGAATTCCTGAGAGGCAGACTAGGATCCTGAGGGGAAGGCAGAAGGAATGGTCAGGGCAGCCCCGGCTGGTGTGTGGGTCTGGAGCCCAGCATGCCTGCAAGGCTGGGAATGGTGGGGAAGGACACCAGTGGCAGATGGGGGAGCGATGGACCAGGACTACTTTTGGGACCCCCTTACAGTCCTGACGTTCTGGGATCCCAGGAACCTGTGGAACTGATTTAACTGGTGGTGTTATGTTCTAGTCTTCAGCCTGGGAAACAATGCCTATGGGCAGTGTGGAAGAAAGGTGATCGAAAATGAAATTTACAGGTGAGTTCCCAAAGGAATACCCCTTGCCCAAATTGTGTTAAGGGGTTAACATTTCTTGAGTGATTACACAGAGCAGTGAACTGCAAGGGTCCTCATGCCAGAGAGGGGTGGTGAGAACCCCCCCAAAGGCTGTGGATGGTATTGTTCCCTTGCAGGTTGAGCTGCATACCTTAGCTTGGTGAGTGGGAGGGCAGATGAGCATTGATTGTGATGCATGGACCTCTGAGTTAATTTCGTATTTCTGCCAGATCAATTAGCTTAAAAAATTTTAGTCTTCAAAGAGGTTTCCCTCTAGATCCTCACATTATGCTGTTGGGTCTAAACACCAGCCTCCACTCTGGCATCATATTAAAATCACCAAAAGATTGTGTTTTGTTTTACTTTCATGCCTAGTGCTGCCTCTACCTTAGATTTGACTTTGCGAGTTTCCCTAACAGTTATTCTGTGTGCATGGGGAGGCCCGGGAAGGGCAGAACTGCAGGGTGCTTCCCAGGACCATGACATAGCTCTTGCTTCTCTCCAAATTGCTCTCGGCTCTAGTGAAAGCCACAAAGTCCACAGAATGCAGGACTTCGATGGACAGGTGGTCCAGGTAAGAGATGGGCTGAGAGCCATTGGTCTTGCCCCCTGCTTTTGAGAGGGTGAAAGCTGGGTGGGGTCATGGCAGATTTGTTAGGGGATTTTCTGCATAAATACATTCTTAAAGTTAAAATGATTGCCTGCCTAGTGTAGGCCAGGGTTTATACTAGACATGGGGTCCAAAGTATAAGGTCTGGGAGGGTAACATTCTAGTAAGAGAGACAGGTTAGAAAAGCTAGCTGTGACGGACAGTGACTTATGAGGTATGTGGTGGGAACTTGATAATAGGGGGGAATGTAGTAACCACAATGTTGCTCATGTGAAACCTGAGCATAAGATTGTATATCAATGATACCTTAATTAAAAAAAAAAAGCTAGCTGTGTCATGGCACAACACAACACTGTGTGTTCCAGGCTGCTTTCTCTTGCTCATCATTTTATCCCATCCCTGGTGCAGTGCCTGGCACATGGTAGGTCCTTAACAGTAAATATTTAAAAATGTAAAAGTGTGCATGCAGAAAGAGCTCTGAGAGCACCAGAAGGAATTGTTAAGTCTACCAGGGGTGGAATGGAAGGGAGAGAAGGGAGAGAAGGCATTGTGGAGGAAGTGGCAGAGGAATCTATCAGATGAACCGAGGTGGGTGGTAGGAAAGGTCTTACGGCAGAGGCGAGGGAGCAGCCTGAAGGCCGTAGCGCGGAGAGCATGCAGGGTGTCTGGAGTTTCCTGTGCTTGCCCAGTGGGCCGGGATAGGCGGGAGACAGGTCGGGAGTGAACGATGCAGGGTCTTGTGTGCACTGGTAAGGACGTTAAGACTTCATCCTCTTGACAGTTGGGGGCTGAGTGACAGCCAAACCACGATTTGTTCAGAAAGGCTACTTTGGCCATGGTGTGGAGCAGAGTTGGGGAGGAGGTGATGAAAAATAGGTTGGAACTCAGCAGTTGCGGAGACTGGAGAGAAGTGTGTAGAGGTGACCGGGAAAGCCTTGGGAATGGATGCAGGCAGCCTCCCAGGAAGTGTTGAGTGGGAGAGAAAGGGCCAGAGACAGCCCCTGAAGGAGTCCAGCACTGAAGGGCATGAAGCAGAGGCTGAGCTGGTGACAGAGACTGGACATGACAGGAAGCAGAAGAGAGCACTGGCGGAGGAGGGAGAGGTTCCTCAGGGATGGAGAGGCGGGGAGGGGCTTTGGGCTTGCCCCTCAGGACTCCTGGCCCTGTATGGTAGCAAGGACAGTGCCAGTGCAGTGGGGACAGGAGCTGGGCAGCGGTGGATTGAGAAAATTGGGTGTGGAGGCAGTATGGGCAGCCTGCCTGGACCAGGCCCTCTCTGCTCAGGAGCAGTAGGGAATGGAGCCGAGCTTTGGGACTGTGGCCTGGAACACTGGGTTTCTAAGGATTTCTTCCCCTCTGTTTGACAGGTCGCCTGTGGTCAGGACCATAGTCTCTTCCTAACCGATAAAGGAGAGGTCTATTCCTGTGGATGGGGCGCGGATGGGCAAACAGGTAGCAAGCCTTTCACTTACTCAGGGTGGTGCAGGATGGAGCTGTGAGCTGTGGGCTCTCAGGCTGGAACCCACGTTCCATGATTTAACTCTTATCTCTGTTGTCACTTCCTGGGAATGCTGTTCAATGTGTCTCTCCCTTTCCTCCCCCACCTCTCCCTGTTCCCATGGAAATGTACAATAAAAGTTGGAGAGGATTAGAGTCACCCCTCAGCAGCAGAGTTCACAGATGCCACCTGACGTGCTCCACAGATGAGGAGCTCAATTTTAACTTTTTGGAGAAGAGTATGATTAAAGGAGAAAGAATGAGGGATAAACTTTATCAGCCTGCTATACTTAATCTTTGGCTTTTGATGTTTGTCTGAAAGGCAGGCCTTTGAATTTAAGATTTAAGTCTTGTATAAATTCTCAGTAATCCTGCCACTGCAACCAGTCATCTTTGTTCACTGTTACCTGTTTTCTTCCAGTCCTTGGTCATATGTGTACATCTTTTATATCATAGTAATAGCATGGAAGTCTTTTATATACTTGTTTTATCATTTAAGTTTACATAAAACGTTTTTCCCTGTTGGTACGATTACAGTTAAGTTTTTAATATTTGAATGATACAGTATTAAACTACCATAGTATAAATTAACCATTTATCAAAAAATCACTGATCATCGCCCTGTTGTCAGAAGGCATACTTCTTTTCAGGGAGAGGTTACAGTAGCCACTGGGGGGAGAGAACATTTTTCATGTATACACATACAGCTTTTCTTTCATTTGGATTATTGCCCTAGGACGAATTCCCAGGAATGAGTCAAAGGATTAGAATATTTTTATGGTTTTCAGAATGTATTGTTCAATTACTTTCCAAAAATTTTACCATTTATACTGCATTGGTGACATATAGAAGTTCCACTTTGCCCATAACCCCTCTAGTAAGTAAAATATTTAAGTGATTTATTTTTTATTAAGGTATCATTGATATACACTCTTATGAAGGTTTCACGTGAAAAACATTGTGGTTACTACATTCACCCATATTATCAAGTCTCCTCCATACCCCATTGCAGTCACTGTCCATCAGTGTAGTAAGATACTATTCCAGTTTTTTAAATGTGCATTTCTTTGGTAATGATAACATTTGACTCACACTGCCTGATTCCAAAACTTACTAAAAAGGTACATTAATCAAAAATGGGGTACTAGCATAAAGCCAGACACATAAACCAACGGACCAGGATAGACAGTCAGTAGACAGTTTTTCCCAACACCCTTTGTTATAGAGGCTGCCCTTTCCCCATTGAATGGTCTTGTATCTCTTGTCAAAAATCATTTGACTATGTGCAAGGCTTTACTTCTCGCCTGGCTGTTTTTTTTCAAGGTCAGTTGGCTATTTAGGGTCCTCTGAGATTCCATTTGAATTTTAGGAAGAGTATTTCCATTCTGCAAAAGACATTGGGATTTTGATGGGGATTACCTGAATGTAGATCACTCTTGAGTATTATTGACATCTTAACAATATTAAATCTTCCAGTCTATGAACCTAAGATGTCTTACCATGTATTTATATCTTTTTAAATTTCCTTCAGCAGTGTTCTGTAGTTTTCATTGTACATGTCTTTCACCTCTTTGGATATGTTAGTTCCTAAGTATTTTATTCTTCTGAATGCTACTGTAAATAGAATTGTTTTCTTGGTTTTCATTTTTGGATCGCTGGTTGTCAGTATAAGCAGTTGATTTTCGGGTGTTGCTTTTGTATCCTGCTTCCTTGTTGAATGCGGTTCATTCTTTTTTTTTAATATAATTTTTTTTTATTAAGGTATCATTGATATACACTGTAATGAAGTTTTGCGTTTAAAAACACTATGGTTACTACATTCACCCACATTATCGAGTCCCCTTCATACCCCACTGAAGTCATTTTCCTTCAGCGAAGTAAGAGGTTCATTCATTTTTATGGCTTCTGATAGTCTGCCATGGAATATAACTCAATTTATTCATTTTCCAGTCAACAGATATTTGGATGGCTTGTAACTTTTTGTTCTACAACAGTCTGTCCTTCTGTGGCCATCCATATGTCTCCCTGTACATGTGTTCAAAAGTTTAGGAGCTGTAGTGAGGAGTCCATCAATAGAAGCCGGTTATAGGGTATGCACGTGTAGTCAAAATGGTGGTTCTCCAGCACAGTTATAACAGGTGACCCCCACAGCAGCAGGGTGCTCTTCCACAGCCTAGCCATGGCTTAGTATTAGCCACTTAATGCTTGTTGCCTGTCTGGTGAGTGTGAAATAGTACGTCATTGAGGTTTGAATTTGCATTTTTCTAATTACCACTTGAGAGTGACCATCTTTTTATACGCTTATTGGACAGGCTTGTTTTTTTTTTCTCTGAAATGTACATGGTGTCTGCCCATTTTTGTTGACTTCCTTGTCTTTTTCTTCCTGATTTTTAGGAATTCTTTATACTATATTTGTGTCCTTTAGCATTGATAGCATCGCACCCTTTATCAGTGATAGCATTCTCCCAGACTGTGGCTAGCCTCTCTGCCTTCCGTTTGAGTTTGGCCTTTGAACTCTATTTTTTCGTTGCATTGCTTCCTTTTCAAATTTACCTGGCCGTTTTTGGTAGTCTCCTATTCCCGCTTTTATTTCTGTAAGCACTGGACACAGAGTTATCTCCTATTTTGTAGATGTTAATTCTCTTGTGTGAAGTCTGGAGGGTGTAAATCGATTGTTCGTTGGTTCAGTTTTCTCTCACTCCTTGTGGCTTCTTTGCTTATGTGTTTAGTAAGTTTTGACTCCTGGAGGAAGCCTGGTTTAAGCAGGGTCTGGGGTGGAGCGCTCTGCCTTGGTCGGCTGCCCGGGGCTACCCTGCGCCCAGTGCTGATGGTGACATTTGTCCCTGGGGCAGGTCTGTCCTTTCCTCTGTGTACTGTTTACCACACCAGTCTGTCAGTTTCAGTTTACCCTTATTTTGGGGGGGGATTTGGGGAGTTGGGGTGGGATGGGCTCTTACATATTTCCTTTGTCTTCTGGCAAGCCCAAGGGTATGTTAGAAACTGCTTGTCATAATATTCTGCGTATGTATCCTAGTAGGGTCTGGGAGGTCCAGTAGGTTCACTGTGTAGTGGTGTTTCATCTTGCAAAGATTTCTAACTTGAATCAGACAGAAAATTTCAAGGGTTTAAAAAATATGCAATTACTATTATGTTTTTTCTTTGAGAGAACCTGGAGAAGGAAGTCGTAGAGCATGCAGAGGGACAGTTGAGGGTTTCTTAGTTGGTGTTCGTAAAGTGCTTAAAACTGTGCCTGGCACACAGTAAGTCTATGTAAGTGTTTGTTAAAAGAATAAATAATTAAAAGTAAGTAACACAATTTTCCATTGTATTAGGTCTGGGTCACTACAATATCACCAGCGTGCCCACCAAGCTGGGCGGAGACCTTGCTGGAGTGAACGCTGTCCAGGTCGCCACCTACGGTGACTGCTGCCTGGCCGTGTCTGCTGACGGAGGCCTCTTTGGCTGGGGAAACTCTGAGTACCTGCAGCTGGCCTCTGTCGCTGACTCCACACAGGTATGAGGTCACTTACAGCCTGGTGCTGGGAGGTTTGGAAATATAAAGTTTTATGGACATTTATAAGAGGTTTGTCACCAAAGTGTGATGTATAAAGTGGTGTTTAGACCTAACCTGCTGTTTAAAATATTTGCCTGTTCAGGACACCGAATTCTTGGTGATCTCATTGGAGCCTGAAAAGAAAACTTGGATTCAAAAGCCATTGTAATCGGTACCTCCCTCAGGTAGTCCTGGTTTAGAGCACTATTTTAAGTGTGCCCTGGGTACCATGTTCTAGAAAGGATATGAGGCTATTTATATAAGTTCCTGGGATGTCACAGGGTGCTCTTTGTTGCAGTAGAACATATATGCTCAAAAGCACACAGGTTGTAAGTGTGCATCTCCATGAAGACACCATGTGACCCCACCCAAATCAAGCAGTAGGATGCTAGCCTCACTCCAGAAGCCCTGCCTGTGGCCTCTCCCCATCACTACCCACTCCTTCTCACTAAAGGGAACCATTGTCAGCACAGTACAGAAGGATTTTAAGTGTTTTATTTAGGAAAACTCCAACAACACAAAAAATAAGTAGAGCTCTGTGCATAATTAATCGCATGTATCCATCACCCATCTTCAACAATTACCAACTAATGGCCTGTTTTAAAAATAGAGATATAATTCACCATTTAAAAGCATATAATCTAGTGGTTTTTAGTATAGTCACAAAGTTGTATGACCATTACCATTGTCTAATTGTAGAGCATTTCCATTACCCACTGTAAAAACACCCATACCCCTAGTGGCTAGTTGTGCTGTATCTGTAATTCCATCTACTTCTTTACCCTGGATATTTTGAAGCAAATCCAAGACATCATATTTCATCCATACAAATTTCAGTGTATATCTCTAAAAGTTTAAAGGACTATTAAAAAGAAAATACTATATTGTGAGTATCATCAAACTTCTGACAGCATGCAGAGGTATTTAAATATATATTCATAGATACATCTGCACAAAGGGAAATGAAAGGTCGAATGATGAAAAATGCATCTCTGGTCTGGCACTGTGACAAGAAGTGGTTGCTGATTTGGCTCTGAGCTTCCTAGTAGCCAAAGCAAAGAAGAAAACATGGTCACTTAAATGATTCATTGTTTCCGTGGGACAAACAGCAGATAACGTGCTCAGGAGAAATACTGCTGTTCCTGATTCCAAGGCCTGAGAAAAATATCTCCCACGGCCTTCCTGCAGGGGACAGATTGGTGGTGTGTCATTGTTACCTATTGTTACATAACAAATGACCCCAAAGCTTAAAACAACACACATTTATTACCTCACAGTTTCTGTGGGTTAGAAATCTAGGGATGGCTTAGCTGGGTGTTCTGGCTCTGAGTCTCTCAAAGGCTGCATTTGTCTTAGGGTTCCACTGGGGAAGGCTCTGCTTCCAGGACCACACCGGTGGTTGCTGGCAGCATGCTGGTCCTTGTGGAGCGTTGGACTGTGGTCCCGGTTTCTCCCTGCTGGTTGACCAGCTAATAGTTGTTGGCTAAGCCTTCCTTGGTTCCCTGCCATGTAGGCTTCTTCCTGTGGCAGCCGTATTCATCAGAGCGGGCAAATGAGAGGGCAGCAGAGAGTGCTCGTGAAACAGAAACAGTGTTTCATAATTTAATCTTGGAAGTGACCTCCCTCTTTTTTGCTGGTATTCTCCCCATGAGAAGCTAGTCATAAGGCGCAGCCCCCGCACGGGGGAGGGGTTGACCCCGGGTGTGACTAGCAGGAGGCAGGATCACTGGGGGCGTCTTAGAAGCAGCCCACACACCAGGACTCGACCGTGGCCTGAGCATCACCCTGTCAGTAGCAGCAGAGGGGCTTTCCGGGGGCTCTGCTGGGGAGGTGAAGACACTGACAGCCGGGCAGCAGAGGCCAGGCCCGAGCCCTGACAGCCGCTTGCTTCAGGCACACATTTTCTGCCCCAGTAAGCCCCTGTGTTCTTTTTGAATCGACTTAGGGATTGTTTTCCTCCAGCTGTCTCCATTTGAAAGTGGATCTGTTAAGATTCATGGCTGTCCTGAAGTACTTAAAATCTCTCTCCAAAAAGTTAGTCCTCCACAGAGGCGCCAAGACCAAATCCCGTTGGAAAGCTGCATGACCACACTTTGTCCTTCAATCCCCTGACTCTCCCATCTCTTGCTCTCAGCAGAAGATCTTGCCTCCTGTTTCATTGAGAGAACAGATACCGTCAGGGGAGAATGCCCTCCGCTTCCCACTGACTCCCGCACCCACCTGGGCCCCGTCCTCATTGGAGCAGGGGCCGAGGTAGAGCTCTCCCTGTTGAAGCCATTCACTCTCTCCATGCCCTGGATCCCATCTCCTTCCACCGTCTTAGAAGCCTTGCTCACTCTGCCGGGCCTTCTTTCCCACAACTTCAGCCTCTCCCTCTCTGCTGCTCCCTCCCACTGGTGTCTGCATCTGCTCCTTGTGACTTTCATCTTGAAAAGCCCTAAGTGGCTCCTCGATCTCCCCCAACCCTACTACCCCTTTGCTTTACCTCCTGCCCCTCCTTCTAGGCCAGACTTCTCAGGAGCTGCACTGACGTACCATCTCTCCTCATTTCCTTGTCTCCTGCTTGTTCCCCTGCCCGTTGCGCTCCGCTTCCACTCTTACCAGTTTGCAGCATTTGACACTGAACATTGACACGTTGACCATCTTGGTGAAACACTCTCCCTTCGGCCCTGTGACTAGGCTCTTTTAGTGCTCTCTTGCCCTTCTTGTTCCTTTAACAGTTTTCTTCCTGTGCTCGCCTTTAAATGTTGAAAAGCCATGCAGTGGTATAGGCTTTGCTCTCCCCTTTTCCGTAGTCTCCCTTCAGAGGTCTTAGCCACACCTATGGCTGCAGGACCGCCTGGATGCTCATGACTCTCTGGTTTATGTTTCAGGCCCAGACTTCTGTAAGTGCCACTTGACATCTCTGCTTGGGCGTCTCTAGGCGCTGTGAGTTCAGTACATCCCTGAGTGAACCCATGCTCATCCCCACAGCCTGGTCCTTCTCCATTGTACCTACATCCATTCACATCCCCCCTAGAAGTCATGTCCTTCCCCTGCTTAGAACCCTTTCTGGCTCCCCACCATGCTTAGGATGGAGCGCATCCAGCGTCCTGGGTGGTCCGGCCCCCCTTTTCCTCACCAGCACATGCACCACATTCACCCACTCCTGCCCAGCCACACTGACCTTTTGTAAATACCCGAATGCGCCGCCTCGCTGTGTTCTGTGGCATGTGCCATGCCTGCTGCTCGGGAAGTCCTCCTCTTCTCCCTTTAGCTCGTCATCATTCAGATCAGGGTGAAGTGAAGCTGCCTCTTGGCTGCTCCTCCCCCTCAGGCTGTATCAGGCCCCCCGACATTCCCACCTGGACTTTCAGAGACCCCTGTACTTCATTGCACTCAGCTCATACTAATTTTTTGTTCATTTTGGCGGACCTCTGCCTCCTCCACCATACTTTACTCCAGGAGAGGGGCTCGTGCTCTTGCTCTCCATCGTGTTACTCATCCCCAGCTAGATGTTTGGCATACATTCAACGATCAGGAAATATTTGTAGAGTGAATGAATGAACTGGGACTTACCGGCTCTGCACAGAAGACAGCATATTTCCAAGTTCTCGCTCGTTTGTCGTCCTAACAGTGCGTTCCTTCCTTTGGTTCAGGTGAATGTCCCCCGGCACTTACCCTTCTCAGGAGTGGGGAAGGTGAAGCAAGCTGCGTGTGGTGGTACAGGCTGTGCAGTGTTAAACGGTGAGACCCTCCTGCAGGCCGTTCACTGGGAAGCTGTGGGTGGGCGGATGGGGGCAGGGCCCGAGGCCTCAGCCCGAGGAGGGGAACCTGGCTGCGGGAAGATCGAGTTAGATTGGATTCAGTTAACAGAGGGTAAGGATGACATTCTTGACAGGTAATAGCTGGGATTTATGTGTAGACTAATAGCAGCAGAGCTTAGTACTTCATAGCAAACCTCTGGAGTATTGAGAACTCCTTTCTCGCCCTTACCTTAGCCTGGGCCAGAGACTCCAGCTCTGCCTCCTCCAGAGCAGCCGTGCCAGCAAACAAAAGGCAGGCAGGAGCCGAGCCTTATCATTGGATACTGACAGCCGTACCCTTGGGATTTAACATCTGGTACTGCTGATGAATATTCAACTTTTATAACCAAAAAAATAATTTCTAGAGCTGTAGGGATCTAGCCAGAAGTTGTTTATGTATTTGGCTTGGTCTTCTGATCGCTGTGAAACATAGAGCAGTTGCTGTGCGGAAACCATCCTCCAGGGCTCTTCCTCGGTCGCGTGGGGTTTCTGGGTGACTTGTGAACTGGTCCCGTCCAGGTCATCCTCAGGTGTGTGGAAGTTTATATTCTGAGGCTGATAGACTGGCTAGACATACTCCACAAGCAAGAATTTGAAAGAGGAGGAAAGAAACGTTATTTTATTTGTTTATATTGGGATGTAGTTGATACACAGTATTATATTGGTTTCAGATGTAAAGCATAGTGATTTCAATAATTATATAAATTATTAAATACTCACCATGGTAAGTGTAGTTACCTCCTGTTACTATATCAAGACATTATAGATTTACAGGTTACATTCCCTATGCTGTACTTCCATTCTTGTGTCTAATTTATAATTTGAAATGTGTGCCTCTTTATCCCCTTCACCTATTTCATCCATCTCTCTACCTCCAAAACATTCTTGCCAAGCAAGGAGATAAAAAAAAAATCCATGCTTATATAACGCAACTCAATGGCATGGTTTCGATCTCAAGCACAGCGGCGGGGTGGGGGGTGCACTTGGTCTGACTGACTGTTGTTTTACTGTGATGTAGGGGAAGGACATGTTTTTGTCTGGGGCTATGGAATTCTTGGGAAAGGACCAAACCTAGTGGAAACTGCTCTTCCAGAAATGATTCCACCCACTCTCTTTGGCTTGACGGATTTCAACCCAGAAGTCCAGGTTTCCCGCATTCGCTGTGGACTCAGCCACTTTGCTGCCCTTACCAGTAAGTGACCAGGCCCAGTGGCCCAGAGACTGGCAGAGCTTCCTTCTCGAGGTTCAACCCTGAACAGTGGGCAGCTCTCAGTTTCCACCCATCTAGGGGAGCGGCGCCCTTGTGTGGATAATAAAAGAGAGCAGCTAGTCCAAAGTTGTTTGGTTTTGAGGTTGTGTAATGTGTATCTTCTTTTCATGCTGGAATTTTGTTTTTGGTTCCTTGCGAGTTCATCAGGGTGCTAGAGGAAACCAGTAGAGGTTTGGTGAGTCCGTGGTAGGTAATTAGGAAATGAACATGTGGGCCTTAATCCCCTTCTCTGGCCAAGCCAGACCCTGAGCACGGGGTGGCAAGAGGCAGATTTGTAGGACCATCCTGTGGTTTTGGGGAGGTAGATCTGCCCAGTTTCTCCAGCATGCTGGGGGAGAGAGTGATCAAAGGGAAGGCCAAAAGGGAGGATGTCTCAAAGGCTTGCCAGATTACAGTCATAGACACCGTTAGTGTGTGCTTGTCTTGATTGCAGCTTTTACTCCACCAAAGTGACTTGTCTGTCCAGTTTGCCCCCTTTAGTTGACTTGAATCATAAGCCTGAACTAAATTAATTTCATGTTGTTATTCTTAAGTAAATTTGTTATTTCCTTGAGATTAAGATATCTTTTCATCTCATGGTAAGTTACTATTTTCTTATTAAACGTCTGGGCTGGGGCCACCCATTTGGGTCGTCCTTGTTTGTGTTCTCTGGCCCCATACTACTAAGAAGAATGTTCCAGATGACCATGAGAGTCCCTGCCACCATTTGGTTATTGTCTGAATATCAAAATTTCAGAGGCCTTAAAACTTGCAGCCATTGTGTGGCCCAGCACGGTGGGGGGAGTAGTCTGTGTGTGTTACCGCCACCGGGTTGCTATGGTATCGGGAGAAGGCTGCCTCCCCATCAGCCATGCTGAGTGAGCCACTTCCACTTGCAAGTGAGTCTAGGTCATGTGGTCTTTTTAGAGCTATTTTGATTTGGCAAATAAAAGAGTCAGTATGGACAAATTCTGGACGTAACAGTTATCTATTTTCCAGAATGTTTTAAGGCTTAAACTGTGCAAAGTCACATACTTGGAAATCCATATGACGCGTTCTCCTAGGGTAGACTATTTTTTGTTTGCTCTTGTGCTGTGTGGCCATTATGGCCACTGAAATGAAATCCCAATCTAGATTTTCCCCAAGACCCAACAGCCACTTTCCAAGTGCCAGTCACTGTCCCTCAGTAGAGGGAGCATCGAGGCCTGGGTTTGTCCCTTGTCTGTGGGCCCAGAGTGTGCATATGGCAGCTAGGAGTTGGAATTGGTGAAGTTGGACTAGGCTGAAGCCTACTAACATTTTGAGGACCAGACATAATTGTTCTGTTAAACACACAGCATCAGAGAGTGGAGGACCAGAGATGATGGCAGACCAGAGGGCTCTGACAGCTCGTAACACAAGGATTCCCTGTTTAATCAGCCCAGATTATCTTAGCTCTGGCTTCTTCATGACTTGTCTTCTACTTCCCATGACCAGAGCCTTTGCCAGTTGGGGGAGTGGTGAAACGGGGCCTCTGTGCCAGTGAGTGCCCAAAGCTGGTGTGGACAGGAGTGTCTGATGAAGGCTGAGCGGTGGGAGGCTGCCCCGGTGGGTCTGCGCCTCCTGGGCTGGAGGTCGGCATTCCCTGAGCCCCAGTGTGGACTCAGTCTCCTGGCCATCCTCTGCAGCGCCCTGTGCCCTTTTCCTCGGTGGCATTTTTTACAGTTGCTAAACATGCATTTATTGGTTTGATCATTAGTTTATTTCTTCCTTGAGTAGCTTTAGCCCCGTGAGGACAGGAACCATGTGTGTTCAGTCCCTGTCCTGTCCCTGATCCTAGCATGCAGACACTGACCCGGCCCAGAGAGTGAGCATGTGTCACCTGAGCCGAATGCTCCTGAGACAGGGAAATCCAGACAAGGAGTGACAAACCGCCCCACTTCTCACTCTATCAGGATGACCAGGATTTGACAATGCTCATATTTCAGGATTTGTGGAGGGCAGGGTTTGGTCGGATATCACTGTGGGCGAGGGGTGTGCTTGAGGGGCGAGCAGAGTGGGCCGTGCACAGGAGCTCTGTGTGCTCGCAGCTCCGTGCGCACACTCATCCACCGTGTGATGGGCAGAGTGTAAATCTGGACTTGGGCATGTGTTTGGTATGGAGACAGTGTACTTCTCCCTTCAAAAGGAAGCATTAATGCCTGGTAGGAATTGAAGTTTAACATTGGGCTCTGTTTGCACCTGGTTTAGAAAGCCCATCCTTATGACCCTTTCTCTTAGAGACTTGCCCTTGGTCTAGCCTCAACTAAGCCACTGTTGCCTTTCTTTGCAGACAAAGGAGAGCTGTTTGTCTGGGGCAAGAATATCCGAGGGTGCCTGGGAATCGGCCGCCTGGAAGACCAGTATTTCCCGTGGAGGGTAAGGCCGGGCTGGGCAATGCCCACAGAGCAGACTCACCTGATGGGCAGCAGCACCCATGTGCCACTGGACCAGCCCCAGTCCCCAGGAACCACTCCCCCTGCTGGCTCCTGGCCACCCTCCCCCTGTCCCATGGCATCAGGTGACGCTGCACAGTGGTGAGGGGCCAGAGCAAGCACCCAGCCCCAGTTTCTCAGGCTGCAGGGCTCCCCACCCTGAGCTCCTTCCTGGGGCCTTTGTGCGCGGACTGCCCAGGGAGGGAACAGTCTGACTGACCACAGTGCCAGGTAAGAGGCCCACAGTGCCAGGTAAGAGGCCTCGCTGGAGGCTGTCTTCAGGCACATGGAGCAGGGAAACCAGGGCACACTGGTGCCTCAGAGAGGAAGCTGAGGGCCAGCGCCGAGAGGCTCCTGAGAGGGAGAGATTTGAAATGAAGATGTTGGTGTGCCAGGAGCTGTTTACGGAGGTCCCTGTACGGGAATGTTTTATAGCAAATTTAAAAGAAAGCAGGATGTTTAATATTTAGAATGCCTTAACCACAGCCACCAAAATGAAAAAATAAAGGCTTTTCTTAGGGAGAGGATGCAATTGTACAAAAAGACTCACTTCAAAATTAAAAAGGAAAGGGGTTCTTTTAAATTATAGTTTACCTTAGTGTTGTTTACTAAGTTCTGTAAGTTCTTCTAAAAAAAAAAGTTATTTTTTTGAATACCAAACATATATACAAAGGATGAAATATATTATGAAAAGTAAGCCTCCCATCTCGTCCCTGCGGCAGCCACTGGTCCTGGCGTCTTCCCTTCCCTTCCAGAGACAGTCCCTGGGAAGAGAAGCGTGTGCCAGTGTGTGCACATGCCTGAGTGTGTCTTTGAAGGTTGGATTTTAATGTTTTGAAATTATGTAAAGCCTTTTTAAAAAACACATGTAAAAAACCGAAAAGAAATGTATGATTTAAATAAAGTAAGGATTTGTCTGCAGAATGTTTCGAGGCACTCTGGTATCTGAGGGGCTGTTTCCCTCGGCCCTCCCGGGGCCCTGTGAACTCGCCAGGCCCTGACTCCTTTATGAGAACTAGGTGCCAGCTCACAGAGGACAGGTTAAAGTGGAGACTTTTAAGCTTGTTGGAAAATAAGTGGCTGAGCACCAGGGTCGTCGCCCTGCTGTTTGGTGCTCGCCCATTTGTTCCCTGAGCCTGGGAACACCATCACATGGGGGGTACGGGGAGTCGGGATGCAGTGGAGGTAACCTGCTGAGCATTTAATTCCGCCAGGGCTCTGGGAGAATGCTGGTGGCGGGAACCTGGTCTTAGACCGGCTAGGTGGGCTCCTTAAAGGTTGGTCTGTGGTTGGGTAGCTGGACCTTATTCCAGCCTCTTCTGTTATACTCACTATTTTTATTTTTAATTACAGGTGGTTATTCTTTAAAAAACTATTTTCTTATTAATCTTCAATGAGGGATTTGTTATATCATTTAAAAAGTATTCCAAGAAAGGAAGAAAAAATGACTAAAGCTTTGTGTGTAGCTCCGTCACTGGTGCTAACTAGTTATTCATAGACTCTCAGAATTCAGACTCCCATGGGGCAAGTGGTGCGTCAGGCTGGGCTTTCCTGACAGTATGTCGGCCCGGGAAGTGATCTCTGAGGCACTGGGTCACACCTGTCCTCCAGGAGGTTTCCAGGATGGTTTCCTGCTACACATTGATACCCAGAGAGGGTCAGCGATTTCGTCAAGGTCACGTCTAGTATAAAAGTGGAGCCAAGATTCAGACTCAGATATGTTTGAGACGGTGGTGTCTTCACCGTGTCTGCCTCTGCCACAAGGGCCTGGAGCTGGAGATTTAGGGTCCGTGACAGTGGAGAAGAGGCAGGCAGAGGCAAGGACACCCCGCCCAGGCGCCAGCTGGCCTTCACTGGACCCTCTGAGCTAAATGGGAGCACCGCAGGCCTGGGACTGGCCGCCTCAGCCTCCCACCCCCAGAAGTGCACTCGCTTTCCTCACCCATGACAGCCTTTTTGAGGGTGGGGCAGGGCGTCCTCTGTGCAGTGTGCTTGGCATCCGTTCTCAACCTGAGAACAACCTGGGGAGGGTGCGTGCTCCCCCACCACCTGCACCTGTGGGCGCTGACCTCAGGAGTCAGAGGGGCGGGGCCGTCTCCCTGCTTCTCGGTGGCTGCGACGTGAACTTGGGCGAACTGCATGTACACTGTGCTTCCCGCTGGCTGTGCACCCCTCTGGTCAGGACCTGGTTGGGTTCACAGCCCAAGCTGGGAAACTCTCAGACTTCCGGCCTGTATCCTGCGTGGCCGCCTCAGTAGCCACAGGCCCCGGCGGTTTGGTTTGCACGCCAGGAGAGAGGTGGGCTGTGGGAGCTGGGTGCTTGGGGCAGCGTCTCCTTGCAGGCTGAGCTGCCCCCGTCCTCAGCCTGCCTCTTGGTGCCATGAAGGACATTCCAGAAGCAGCCCATGGGGCAAGTGGCGCGTCAGGCTGGGCCCGATCCCAGCGTGGCTCAGGCTGTCCCTCAGCCTTCCTGTATTCACCCGGTGGGCATGTGTTTTCAGGACTTGTAAGTGAAGAGAAGTGTAGAAACTGATTCTGCTCAAACTTGTAAGAGTCACTCCAGCCAAATGTGGTTCAGTTTTTGGAACTGTTTTCCTTGCAGTGATGTGAGCAAAAACTGGTTTAGAATAGAAACTCCTTTTAACCTTGATGAGGACAAAAATAAAGCACGGCCGAGGGCAGTCTCCTCTTGGCCTCAGTTCAGAGCCTGAGGGACGACTGCTCGTTGGGGAGCCATGCTGCTCCCCAAGGAGGGCTCTCTGAGGCCAGGCCTGCACGTGGGGCCAGCCTTGGCCCAGACCATTGTCCTGGTGAGTAAACCAAGGCCAAGTGGTTTGCTCTGCTTTGGGCAACGCACTTGGGGAACAAGGACATAGGTGTTTGAGTGCAGCGCTTGGCTGCAGGTTTGCACGGAGAGTGTCACTTTCCCGGGGAAGGTCAACAAAATGCGCTCTAATGGCCCGGAGGAGGTTGCTAAGCATTCACCTGGACCCAGTCACCACAGAGGCAACAAACACATTTTCTCTGCTTCCATGGCCAGACTGGAATGCTTTCTGCATCTCTGTGCCTTTGCAATGAACTGGGGGCACTGCTCTTGTTTGTTAAGTGATTTCTGTAATAGCTTTGCTAAAGATGTTTGCTTAAGGAGGGAGGGGCTGGTAGCACAACTTGGTGGCTAGCATCCATTTGCCTTGCTGCCTGGGGTTGTTAATGGACTTGTCTCCCTACATGGAAGGCGCCCCAGCTCCGTGCTCAGTGCTGCTACAGCGCAGCTTTTAGGCCAGGCCATCTGGACCAGGCCCCTTCCCCTCCTGAGCTCAGTAAGCTCCCCAGGCTGTGACAGATCCCCTTCCCAGCTGTCACACTGCCTGGCCAAACGCCACCTAGGAAGGATGGCAGGTTCGGATCCGCCTGGCAGCCCTAGCATCCTGGCGAGGGCCTGGGGAGTAAGTGGTGTGGGTGCGCTTCCTGGCACAGTACTGCCTACGGGGCCGCTGTCCTGGCATTTGCTTCTGTTTGCATCAGGAACCTCCTGAAGGACAAAAAAACAGTTAAGAGAAGTTTCCAGTTCAGAGGAAAGCTGGGGAAGGGACAGATGATGACAGTATTTAATACCTTTTTTCTTTTTGATGGAAGGTAATTTTATGTTGTAGTCATGTGCAGGTATTACCTATTCAAAATAATAATAGTAATTATTATTATTATTAAAAAACAAGGGAAAAGAAAAGTGCCTCTTTTCTGGAGAGCTGGCTTGGCTCTGTGCACATGGAAAGTCTTGAGTTGTGGGCACACCTGGAGCTGGTTGGGTGTCTGTCTCTGAGGTCAGCCTGTAGAACCATGAGAGTCATTTTAAAGGCAAACAGGCCAGAGCCTCCGTATCTGCAGGAGGGCTGTCTGCTCAACACCTTGAGGGTTGGGCCCTCTTTGAGGAAATGCCAGCCTGGATGGGCAGTGTTGGCAAGACTGCCAGCAAGGCCTCTGGCACTGTCTGAGACACAGTAAACATCCTCCTCGAGGGTACGCGTGACTCGGAAAACAGCCTGCTTGGAGCTAGAGCCGGTGGGTGAGGTGGGTGAAGACACCGGGCCAGGGCCTCGTTCCCAAAGTGGACCCTAAAGGCAGGAGAAAGGGTCTCTGAGCCATGGTGGTGACCCCTAGGAAAGGTCACTGAACACCTGGCTTGAGAGCAGATGTTGGCCTCTGGTGGGGCCACACTCGGGTGTAACCTCTGAGGGATGTGTGTGTCCCTTGGGGGTGCACTCAGGGTCCGTGCTTGTGCCCAGATGGGCCTCATGGGGGGCGAGTGAGGGAATGGCCACATCTGCTGCTGACTGGGTTGGGAGCGGGGATGGCTCTTTCCACAGTGGTCACATTCATGTGTCCTGACCTGCCTGTGCAGAGGTGCGACACCCCCACTTCCAGGGGAGGTGCCGTGGCTCAGAGTGGTTGCGGTCAGGCCCAGGTCAGGCCGTCCGCAGCCTGCGTGCCTCCCAGCCATTCCCCTCACGGTGGGCTGGGTCTTGTTTTTCAGGTGACGGTGCCTGGGGAGCCTGTGGACGTGGCGTGTGGCGTGGATCACATGGTGGCTCTGGCCAAGTCATTCATCTGAATCGCCTGCCTGACTCGCTCCAGCCCAGCCTTGGTCTCAGAACCACTCGGACCGCTTAGCAGAGCAGCAGGGGCACTTGGTGGGGGTCAGCGAGGATCAGGGCCCTTTGTGAAGGGTGACGCTCTCTCCTAAAGCCCATAGTGGGTGCACACCAGAAGTCCTGGGATGCGGTTCCTTCTCCAGCCAAGGGTGAGGCCTGCTGAATTCAGCACAGGATGACTGTCTACTGGCCAAGCTCCAGCGAGACAAGTCCTGGGTGGTGTGGCCCTGGCACCGTCTGAGCACCAGCCAACTTTTCCACGTTCTCTAGCCACTCTTCTTCCTACACTCAGACTCTGCCCATTCACAGGTGACGGCTTGTGGTGTCACGCCTGGTTTTAGGAAAAGCTGAACTGTCACAACATGCCATTTCATTTGATCTTTAAAAGGTGGCCTGACAGAATTTAATGCCCAGGAGGGCTTGTTGAGGCCCTCTGATCACAGCAGAGCTCTCGGCTGGTGTCTGGGCAGGCTGTGTGTGCGCACTGGGGAGCCCCGGCCTCACTAGGGAGCCAGGTCCTCCTTCCCACTCAGCCTTTCTGGGTCAGCTGCTCCACAGCCAGCTTGCTTCTAGGGCACAAGCTGGAATTCCTTGGACTGGAGTTCTTTGTGGAAATGCCAGTGGGCACCAGCCCAGGGTCCTGTGGGCCCACGGCTGTCACCAGCCTTGTAACCATTCTCCCTCTCTGGCTTGGAAAACCTGAGAAGCCCCTGCAGGAGGAAGATCAGAGCCACATTCCTGTGGGCTGAGGACTTAGAACACATCCCGCAGAAAGCTTGGCTGGAGTGCCAGCCTGGGAAAAGAAAGATTGAGAAACTGTGAAAAAACATTTGAGTTAGTAACGGAACTTGTCTTTTTCTTTAAAAACGACTTCTAAAAATCTCTTTTGGAATAAAGTCTATTTTCTGCCTTTTTATTTTTAAGAACTGAAGAGATCATGTTTATTTTACTTGATCATTTAGAGGTTCAAAAAACAAGGCTTTTGGTAAAGAGGCACCGAGAAGCCAGCAAAAAATACTTGAGAAGACAACCCTACTTGAGAATTATTTTCTGAACAGAGTCTACTCCACAGTTCAGTTGGAAGAAAATGATTAAGTGTAAAAATAATTGGTAATCGTATCATAAACTGAGACCTCACTGCCTGCCTACATCCCCTCCTTTTATTCATTCACTCATCAAGTACTTACTGTCTGCCCCTTATGTGCCAAGGACTGTCTGTCGCACTGGTCACGGGGACAAACATCACCGTAAGCAGGTCTCTAAAGCTTACAGTCTAGGAGGCGAAACAAAACACAAAGTACGTCAGATGGTTATGTGGGCTGCGGGGAAAGATAGTGCAGGGGAAGGGGCCGGGCCGTGTCGGGAGGCCTGCAGCTTGAAGTGTAATGGTCACTGAGCAGGTGTCCTTTCCGTGACCCGAGGCAGCAGGAACCAGCAGGTGGTGTCTGGGGTGTGGTCCCGAGACCCCTCAATCCAGGCTCATGCTCCTCCACTTCTCTGTGGGGGGGCCAGTTCTTGAGTTTATTACAGCAAAGCTTTTCCATAAACTTGAAATAGAAATGGAAAACAATGGGCCATTTTCCTTCCTGGTACTCCTGGTTGGACTGTGTACCATGTCGCAGTAATCTGTCTGAAACACACACCTTGAAGCCCATACAGATGTCCAGAGGGTGAGTGTCCCAGGGTCCCACCAGCGGGGTGCAGGGTCCTGGTGAGGGTAGGGATGGCTTGGAAGCCTCCCACCCAAGTGCCAACCACGACTGAGATCCCGTAACTACCTCTGCCTTGGGACACAGCAACTGGTATAACCAGGGACGTCCTTGAATTTGTCTTAAAACTGTCTTCCAGTTGGACTTGGTCTTCCTAGCTGGTTGGAGGGCATCTGCCACACACCAGGCCCTTTCCATAGTTGTCCTCTGCTCATGTCCCTTCCTAACTTTTGTCCCCTTGCTCCTGGCATTTAACACAGGCATTGACGCGTCTTATACCATTAGCTTGGTTGCTATGATCTGTCATTTTGTTCCTGTGAGAAGTTAGTGTTTGCAGGCTTCCGTACCTCTCACTATCAGGTGCATGGATAACACCTGGGATGAAGCCAAGGGTCACCTCCGCTGTGTCCTCTGGCTGTTGCCTCTTCCCTACATTCAGACTCTGTCCGTTGATGTGTACTGAGGTCAGTAGCGAGGCCAGTGCAGAACCCCAGGGGAAGGTGTGGCCTGCGAAGGCGTGGGGATCTCGTCATTCGGTGGCCACCACCGTCTGTCTCCCTCTGAACAGCTGTTGCTGAGGTGCCTGGGTCTCCGTCTTCCGTCCCTTGCCAGACGTGCAGGCTGCCACTCCCTGGTGATCTCTGGGGGAATGGCTCTTCCTGGAGTGCACAACCTTAAATCTGCAAGTAAGAAATACTTGGCCAGTCGTTCTCATGAGGTCAACGCCTGACACACTCAGCATCCTGTCGTGACCATTCTTGTTTCTCGAGTACATGGTCGGCCCGTATTTTCCCTGAATTCAGTACACCTGCACTCGCTGTGTTCCGTGTGATGCAGTCGGATACTGAACTGCACAGCAGAGCTGGGCTCCGACTTGGCACACCAGGCTAGGCCTGGCTGAGGGCCTGACACACGTAAAACAGGCTGCATTTGTGAAGTTCCATGCTGTCCAGTCAGCACCTGTCCCAGTCCTGCCCCTCCTGACCAGCAGCTCTTTGTGATCCCCGCATCAGAACCGATCTAGGGCCTCGGCCTGACCTGCCCTGGCATGTGGACAGTCCCTTTTAGATGGCTTTGGGGGCAGCACTCGGCTCTGGGAGGCCACCACAGCCTCAGGGCCCACCCTGCCCTTTGATTGTACCCAGGAACTTACCCCGTGAGGGTCCCACACTTGCCTTCCTTCCACAGACCTTGAGATTTAACGTGGAGCAGCGGCATGGATTACCCCTGGCCTGGAGACATGTTTGGAGGCTCTAAGCTGTGCTTCTCTCAGATCTGGGGCCACACCAAGATGCCTGCAGTCAGGGTGGAAAGGGTAAATCCAGATACAGTGGTCACGCCCTTGAGCCAGGAGGCCACTGCCTTGCCAGGAAGGCCAACAGGTGGGGTGTAGCTGGGGTTCGGGGCTGCCTTTGGGGGAGCCGAGGAACTTGGCTTGCTCTTGCTCTGGTGGCAGGCTGGCAGCTGAAGTGCCAAGAAGCCAGAGTAGGGCACACAGAGCCATGCCTGTCAGACAGATGCCCCGGTGAGGCCACGCATGGAGATGAAAGCTGCAGCCATCTCCCTCCTTCTGGTGGGGGAATGGTGACGATGAGGCAAGGGCCTGATTGCCCCTATTCCTGGGCACCTGCTGTATGCCAGCATCTGCCAGGCGAGAAGGAAGCATTCTCTGCAGCTTGTGCTTCTGGGGCAGCTGCCCAGGCTTTGCCTGGCCTCAGAATGAAGGGAATCAGGGCGAGGCCTCCTGCCCCACGGAGCAGCCGCAGAAGGCGGTACTCACGATGGGCCCTTTGGGATGCCTTTGGCAGAGTCCACCCCGTAACCCTTAGCTTCCCGGCCTTAGCTGTATGAAAGAATCACCTGGAGAGGTGGTTTATTTATCTTTATGGTATACCACCTTCTGTGTATTCACTCAACAGTTGATGGGCACTTGGGTCGGTTCCACTATTCAGCTGTTGTGAATAATGCCAAAACGTCCATGTACAAATTTTACATTGGCTCACGGGTTGTTTTTCAGGAACATTCCCATACAAGTGTTCCTGTAAACATGTTTTCAGTTTTCTTGGTTATATACCCAAGAGTGGGGTTGCGGGGTCACCCACTCATATTTCAAGTTTTGGCATTTGGGTTGTATAATCCACCCCATACTCCGTAATCTTGAGTTCCAAGACACAGGATATTTATTTCCCTGAATAAATAAATATTCAGGCTCATTAGAGGCTCTCTGCCTGCTTCTCCCCAGTTCTCCCTCGACGTCAGGGCCCCCTCCGTGCCCAGTGCTCAGCAGTGTGGAGACGGGCCCCAGGCCTCACTGGCGCCTGCCAGAGCTCCCACCGGCTCAGCCCAGGGAGGTGGTCCTTGGAAAACCGTCTCGAATGAGATGCTCCACTACCAGCCTTTGCACCCCGTGTTCTTCCCCCTGTCCTCTTCCTTCTCTCTGCTACCCTTCCCTGTACTTACAGGAAATTTCTTTAACCACCAAGAGCTGTCAGATTAACTCACCCTCTTCTGGCTGGCCTTCACCCGTGCATCCATGCCTGTTGCTTTTTCTGTCACAACCGTTTTTGTAAAAACCTGAGATGTGAGTCACATAAAACCATTTTAGAGTGTACAATTCAGTGGTTTTAGCACATTGTCTGTGTGGTGCAGCCATCACCGTGGTCCCATCCCACGTGTCTCTTTGGAGAGCTTGTGTCTGCCCCGGGCCCTCTCCCCTGCTGGCTGACTCACGGGAGAGCCAGGGCAGGTAAGGCAACCACAGGCGTGCTCTTTCGTCCTGAGGCCTTGCGTTCTTCCTGTTACTTTTTCAGAGCAGTTCAGGGAGATTTTAGAACTACTGTGAAGCCAAGAGGACTTGACTCAGACTCTGCAGGCCAGAGTCTGCAGGTGATTCTGTGTGCTGGGGTGAGATCCCTGCCAAGATGCAGCCAAAGCTGCTCCCAGGAGGATTTATGCCCTGGCTGCAGGGCCATTGGGACCCATCCTGAGGATGTCAGCCGGCTCTCTACATCCATGCCTGCCCCCCATCCCTGACTTTGCCCCAGCAAGGCCTTGAGCCAGCCAGGGTCATCGTGCCTGAGAACTGACGCCAGGAACCTGGCCTCAGGCATTCCACTTTCCCTTGTTCCACCAGCCACATTCAGTAACCCAGACCCACCATTCAGATGCAGTTTGCTATCCTGGGTCAATGTGTTCAGGGGCTCCCCAGGGCCTGTAGGAGAGTGTGAAGCCCCTGGCCCACCTGAGCACCCACCTTTCATTTCTGCCTCCTCTACTAGCCCCATCCATTTCCTCCCTCTCCCATCCCATTGCTCTATTCCAGCTACAGTTCCCTCTAGGTCCTCTGAGCCTTTGCTATTCCCTTTGTTTGGGTCCTCGTCTTACCAGGCCCAACCCCTAAGGCCCGGCTTCTTGGTCTTCCCCCTGCTGTGGTCATTCCCTGGCCCCAGAGCACAGCGTCCCCTTGTAGTCCAGCCTGGTACTGCATACCCTGGACTAGCTTGTTTCCCTGTCTTTACACCTCATCTAAACTCAGGGCAGGGGTGGAGGCCGATTCATCTGGGTCCCCAGCACCTGGCACAAGGCCTGGCACTGCCCGAGTGCCCGTGAACGTGAATGAGCAGTGGAAAGGGAGGTCAGGCACTGGAGGCCTTGGCGACTGTTGTAAGAGGTTTGGGGACAATCGAGTCCCAGTGGAGGTCCTGGCTGCCACTGGGGTATCTGAAACACCCAGGGGGCCCTCAGCCTGCAGACCCCAGAAAGGAAAGGCTTCACAGCAGCCAGAACTTTCCTGGGCCCAGGGTGAAGAGAGAACGAACGCTTCAGCCCTTTTCCACTCCCTTCCATCTCCAGGGTTGCTTTTCTGGCCGGGCAGCGGTTGGAATGGGGGCAGCGGGGTCAGGTGCAGGCACGGCACTCAGCCCTGCCCTCCACGGAAAGTATCAGAAAGAGGCAGGGTGAAGGGTGTCCAAGGTCCAGGACCTTTTCTTGTCTGGGCATCCCCAGTGCTCACCTGCTGAGAGGGCGGGAGCCACACGCCAGGCGCTGTGGGAGGGGCTCTGAGCGTGGTGCCCCCCGACCCCCGTCCCGTCCCGTTCCAAGAGCATCCGTCTGGAGACATGAGCTCCTGGGCTTCTAGCACCGAGGAGCCCTTCCTGGGGCTGTGACGTTCGCAGCAGGGCTCCGGGCACGGGGAAGAGGTCCTGTGGCCAGGGGTCCAGCCCCGATTCTCCCCCCGACGCCAGCAAGGCCCTGTGCTGTTCCACGGGCCCCCGGCCCCCAGGCCTGCCTCTGCCAGGGTTTGGGGGAGCACAGTGGGGTAGCAGCCAGTTTCCAGCCACCTTGACCTCTTGGTTTTCACGCCCTCCTGTGGTCTTCTCCGGTCAAATCAGAGCTGGACTGTATGACAAGAGTATGGGAGAGGTGACAGAGTGTGTACTTTGAGGCCAGCACAACACAGTTGGCTTCTGCCCTGGCCCTTGAGTCCCTTGCTCTGGGGAAAGGCAGGCACCACACTGAGGGGGCCATGCAGGGAGGCGCAGGCTTCCTGCCAGCCAGGCCCAACTTTCAGGGTGAATAAAATGCCCCGAAGTGGCTCCTCCAAGACTTCAGATGACTGCAGCCTCGGGAGGGACTCAAGTCCGAACTGCTCAAACTGTCCCAATGCCCGGACCCCCAGAGACCGTGGTGCATCCTCATTATAAGCCGTCACATTTTGGGGCCTTGGGTAGCTAACCCCGGCCCTCTCACTCGGGGGCTGGGAGGGTCCTTCCTCTCTCCTTCTGGGTGTTGGGCTGGGAGACTCGCTCTGCTTCCTCCCAGTCCCTGGCCACAGGACGGACAAGGGGAAGAGATGCGATGTGGCCCTGGAACAGCACAAAACCAGACAACCGTCAGCCAACATCATTTTTTTCCCTCCATTTTAATTAACACTTTACAAAGTACAAAATATACTGTCTTTTTTGGGGGAACATTAGGTACTTTTTTCTTCCATCATACAGTACATGAGTCTCGAGGTTTTTTTTTTGTGTTTCTTCAACAAAGAAAGTAAGCGTGAGAGCCCTGGGGTGTGGGGCTGCCCAGCTGTCCCCTTCATCCAGACCTAGGGACAGATGTAAGTACCACTGCTCCTGTGGGTGACCCGGGCCAGTCAGGTCAGGGCCAGACCCCCCAAGATGAGTCCTTGGCCAGGATGGGGGCCCCTCTGTGCAGCCAACATCCACTCACCCCCGTCTCGGGACAACGGAAATGATTTTGGCATAGGGCAAGAGGAGGGCTCGGGATTTTGTCTGTTACTAACCCCCCATCCCCCAAATTTTGGAGTCAACTCTGCTCAGTTCTTCCTGGACCATTTTCTGAATAAGTAAACTGAGGCAGTGGACAGTAGTAACCTCTCCCTGGGAATACTGTCTTCAGGACTGGGTGCTTCTGAGTTGGCTTGGCAGGTCGAGCCCCTTCGGGCTGGCTGTGCGGACTGCCAGGCCTCCTCCGAGCAGAGCAGGGCCCTTCCTGCTGGGACACTTCTGTCCCTCTCCACTGAATTTGAAGAGTCAAGTCAGGTGTAACGTGGCCTACTGATAAGCAGGCTGCTGAGGCCTCGAAATACTGAGCGTACCTTAGCTTGGATTCGGGCTCTGCACACGTGGGCTTGCACACACCCTAATGTGTACGCACACAGCATGTGCTCCCGCTGACTTTTGCAGAAACACACATGTGGCCATGCACAGAACACCGTCATGACCCCAGGGCAGAGGAGGCCCCGCACTTCTGCTCACAGCCAGAGCCAGAGCCACAAACCCCCTCACCACCAGGCTGCCCAGGCCGCAGGCTCCTGCCCCAGCTCCAGGCTGCTCCTGGTGCCATCAGCCCCCAGGACAGCAGGTGGCCTCCGCCAGCAGCTGTGGCCCTTACCTTCCCGAGAGGGCAGTCTTCATCGGACGGCTTGGACATCGAGACTAAGGCCACACAGCCCACCCTGCGCTTTCTCCCATGTCCACGGTAAGGGTGCGAGACAATTAAGTTTGGCCTCTACTGCCTCTAATTTGGAAATGAAAGAAAAAAAGCAGGGAGGAGCTCTGAGAAGTAGGAAAAGGTCTCCAGCTGTACTGGGGGCTCAACTCCCCTCAGACAACCCAGGCCTGCCCTCCGCGGGGCCGACCCGCCTCCGTCGTCCCGGCTGGCTCCCTTCCCAGGCAGCCTCTGAACGGAGAGCACGGGTATCGGGGAAATCTGCCGCTGGGACGCTCATCCTCCCCCAAGCCAACCCTCAACTCCATTCTTGGGGGCTGACGGCAGTGACTGTCTGCCCCAGCCCTGGTTCCTGGTGGGCAGTGTCGTCTTCCTGCCCCCCACCCAGAGTTCACGCAGGAAGTGGCATAAAGAACTCCTCAGTCACAGGGCTGGGGTGCTCTGCGTCACCTGGCAGATCGTAAAGCCCTCTTAGCTGGGGCTAGAGGGGCCTCACTGTCCCCACGTCCGGACCCAGAGGCTCAGAAAGGCGGCCCAGGTGGCTTTGGGGCTCTAACAAAAAGTCTGCCTGGAAATCTGGCCAGGAGAGGTTGGTGGTGGGTGGGCACGCTCGTCCCTGATCCCGGGGGAAATGGGACCCTCAGCTCGGGGTGGCGCTGGGCCTTCCCATCTCCCCAGAGCCTTCTCTTCTGACCTCCGTGGCATCCTGTCACCTCAGAGGGGACAAGCCCCACCATACCACGCATTTTCTTCTGGACACCACTCTGGCCACTGAAGCCACGCTGCCCGAGGGGCCAGCTCTGGGTCATCTGGCTCCCTCCCTTCGCACCAGGGGCCTCGGCCTGGAGCTGGCGGGAGGGGGAGAATGCTGGTGCTCGGGGGGCCCTGACCCCCTGAATCTCGGGGAGGGAGGTCTGCACACCTCTCCCGGCAGGATGCATGCCCTGGGCTGAGGGTGGTGGTGTGGGCAGTGCCTCTTGGGGGGCTCTGGACACCCCCGTGGAGGAAGGAGGTACACAGCTGGCACTGCCCATCTCTGCTGGGTCAGGACGGGGCTGAGAGACGCAGGAGAGCCCCAGGCTGAGGGCTGAGCTGGAGGCCGACTTTCATAATCGGGAGTGATGCCTGCCACTGCCCCTTGCGGTCTTACCACTCTACAGGGATGGGGCAGGAGAGGGAGAATGGCGAGGGTAGCATTTACACGCTTTGAGCTTTTCTTACCAGGAGTGGCACAGAGGCAGTCACACCTGGAGCCCAGATGGTGACTCTGGGGCAGCCGGATCACAGCCTCCTGGCAGCTTTGCATGGGGACCCCACTGTTTCCTGGCCCCATACCCCACGGGCCAGAGTGGAGACCCTCAGCCTCGATAGGGCACATGCCTCAGGCGGCCTCTGGTGGGGCTGGAGGCCCCTGCACCCAGCAGCTGGGGGCAGCTGGCCACCGGAAGCCCACCCGCTCTTACCCGCAAATCACTGCTGCTGCTGCGCCCAGGCCCGGAACTGAGAGGACACACCGGCCTCTCCACACAACAGAATAAAGGCAGAGCTTTCTGAGTGGCGGCTCCCACTATGTAGCAAGGCTGGACAGCCAAGTCCGGGCCTCACCTCCCAGACACAATATCAAGGGCATACATCCCTTCCTTGGCCAGATGGGGCTGGTGCCCAGGAGACCTGGGAGAGGAACCTAAAGTTTCTAAGCTTGCAGATGAAAATGAACAGGTGGGTGGTCAGCATGGGAACAGCCATGCAAGATGGGCAGAAGGCCTGGATGCAAGGCCAGAGCGGGACCACCTGTCGGCCCAGGTCTTCAGGTTGCGAGCACTGGGAGAGGAGCTGTTCTGCTCCAAAGAAAGAAATCCTAACTGCTCTGCCCTCTGTACCACCATCCCCCAAATAAAACAATGGTGTCTGGGGGTTTGGCCATGGAAATTGGGTGCAGGAAGGGGCAGAATCCAGCTTTCAAGGGAGCCTGGGGGAGGAGTGGGTTGGGCCTCTGGACGCCTGCCCCGGGGCTCAGCTCCTGGGCTGCTGGTTTTATCTTTCAAGTCAGGGCTGAGGCAATCAGCCGGCTTCTCAAATAGAGTAATTGTATTGCCTATATACTTGAATTAAAAATATATGGTGGCTCAAAACGTGCCTGTGTGCACGGCAGACACAGCAGGGCAGAAGCCCTCACACACGCGCACACACAGTGGGGGCTGTGTCCACGTACTGCACGCACAAACGCGTGTGCGCGCTCACACGGTATATATTAACATATATATTGCTCAAGTATATATGCTATTTACAGTATATATCTATTATCAACATAAAACACAGGTATTTATATGTGTGTACAATAGATAGGTCCTAGGGGGTCTGGGGAGCACACGTTTCTGGGGTCATGGGGCCGACACTTGCTCGGCAGGGAGGAAAGGCAAAGTGACACAATTAGAGGAACGACGGGAAGGAGTCTGGATAGGCGCGCCCGTCAAATCAAGGCCTTCCAAGGACAGAAGGGGGACTGGGCTTCAAGTGGTGCCCTGCCCGCGCTGCCACCCCCGTTCTGGAGCCAGCAAACAATTCATGTTTTGGTTGTTTTGGAATTTTGTGCAAAGTGAATTAAAAAAAAAAAAAAAAGTGGGTTCCTAATCAGTGCTTGGGTCCCGAGCATCTGCAAGGCTCTTCCATCTGGTGGGCTTCCAGGGCTCAGAGGGTCCCACACAGCTCAGAGAAGGGGAGAGTGGGGCTCCCGCAAGCCCTTCACTGAAGAATATCCCTGCTCCTCTGAGCTCCTCGGCGGCAGCACAAGTCAGCGGCTGCCCGAGAAAGCACCGGGGAGGGCGTGAGCCGAGTGGTCCCTTTGGGTCCTGCCTGCTTGGAAAGCACCCCCAGGTGGAGGGGACCCTGTTCGCCTTGGTCAGCCACCAGGACGACAAGACGCCGCCTCCTGGCCCTCCACCTCCCTCTGATGCTGATAGGTGCTGTGGGGGGTGCCTGGGGACCCCCGTCTTGTAACCACTCCCCGATCTCAAGCTTGTCCCTGGAGCTGCAGGTGCCACAGTGATGCAGAGCCTCTGGGCCCCTCCCCTGAAGCTGCTGCCAGTTGCAGCCTGGGCGCAAAAACATTAAATAAGAAAGTAAAACAAGGTACGCTTTTCTCTATTAAGGCTCAGATAAGCTGCCTCCCAGGTCAAGTACTCATGAACGCCACAGTCCCCAGACTGAGGGGCAGGCGGACAGGTGAGTTGGGGGCAGAGGCCTTCCACATCCCCTACAGGTGGAGCAGGGAAGGGGACAGGACAATGGGGGAGCCCTGTGCTGGTCTAGTCAACTGCTGGGGAGGTGGGGGGACCTAAGAAACCCCAGGCCCAGAATGCTGGGGATATTCCCACTTGGGGGAAACCGAGGCTCCTCCTGCCCGAGTAGGGTCCAGGGAAAGCAGAAGGGACAGCTTGTGCCCCAGGCTGGTGGGTGTCCTGGGCATCCCTACCCAGGAGTACTTGTACTAGGGAGGGTCTGGACAGGGCACCTTGGCAGTCTTGCTGGGAGTCAGGGCGCAGGCCCTGTGGTTGGCAGGGGGGCTCTGGGTGGCTTGGGTCCTTCCCAGCTCCCGGCCCCACCTATGCTTGCGGGAGCCTCACCGGCCCATGAGCCAAGGGCCCCCACTGGCCTCCACTCGGCGGGAACCAGCCCTGAGCTGATGGACCGAGGCCAGCAACCGCAGTATCCAGCCCCTGCCCTCACGGGGGCCTCCTGGGGCTCCATGAGCTCAGCCCTGCTCGGCCAGCCCCCCAAGATGGCCTGAGAATCAGAACCTCAGTGTTATCTAGGAGGTGCCGGCTTCCTTCTGCACCCGCCCCCTGCGGTGCGCAAGGAGGGACGGGAAGGTGGGTCAGCTCACAAGCTCTCTGGGCCTCGGCCATACTTCTGGGGCAGACATGGAGGCAGGAGGTGGGGGGGTTCTCTGGAGGGCCTGGGGCTCCAGGAAGGCAGGGGGCATGGGGAGGCCTTGCCTTGGGACCTAGACCTGGCAGGGTGCACAATTGGGGGCGTCTCCCAGAGGGCCCTTCTTTGGGGGCCCCAGGGCCGATTTTCCAGTCTGTGAGAAATACTGCAGTAAGAATCTTCAGGGTGGGTCTGGACCCCAGGCCTGGCGGGCGGGCGGGGGGAGTGGAAGAGGCCCTCCTAATGCTTCTCCGCTTGGCTGACTTTCAGGGTGCTGATGACGCCGGTGATGTTTTCTTCTGGGACCTGCAAGGGGCAGGAGGAGGCAAAGCGCCGTGAGCCCCTGGGACCGGCTCCCCTTGCCCCACGGGAGGGGCCGGTGCTGGACACTCACCAGTGCGTGGTCGAACTTGAAAGTACTGATGTAGTAGGCGGGGATGTCTGCGGCGGCCAGGGGCTCGGAGATCTGCGCCACGATGCCGCATTCGTCTGGGGCAGAAGCGGGGCTGCGCTCAGCCTCCCGGCGGCCTTTGCACCCAGGGTGCCAGCCAGCGTCCCTCGGACCTCCTTCTCCCTCTGCTGGCAGTGCCCGCCCTGCACCCACCATCTTCCGGAGAGTTCCCACCCCACCAAAGCCTTAGCACAAAGGCCTGTCCATCCGAAAGCCTTCTCTAGTCCCTTTGGCCAGCAGTGAGCTCTCCATCCTCAGGGCACCACAGAACGGGTCCACCCCTGCCTGTTTCTATGCCTCAGAGTCCCGATTTGTCTTCCCTGCTGCTTGGCAAGTTCTCGAAGGCAGGGCTGGAGGCAGCATGGCCACCGGGAGGACACAGGCCCAGGCCCTTTCTGGTGGACTCTGACTCCTTGCTAGCCAGATGACTGTGGCCAAGTCCCTTCTCCGTTTGCTCAGCGGAGTCCCCACTGGGTAACGGCCCCGCCCATCCCAAAGGCAGCGTCAGGCACGTGGCTGGGCTGGACCTTGGTTCCCTTCTATCTCTAGACATCTCAAGCAAGGTGTTTTCTGGCCTCCCCAAACCTCAGCCAATAAAGTAAGGCTGCCTTGGAGTTGCCTGGGGCTGGTCCTCCTCTCACTGCCAGCTTCCTCCCTGATTTGGAGGCACACACAAGGCTTCCTCGTACAGGAAGACGTCCAGGATCCGAGGACCACTCTTGCCCACCAGCACAGTCCTCTCAACGCTACTGGCTTGTTTGCCTCAAGGCTATTGTTCCGATTTTGGTGACGATGCATCTCCACAACGCTGCCTCCGACTCGGGGAGAGTCCAGAGCTGGTGACCAGCTCCCCACGGGTTTCAGAGGCCAGAGCCTAGGAGTCAACCCCGCCGACATCCCCCCTGCCTCTTCACTCCCTGGCCCTGTCAGCCCTGCTCCGGGCCTGTGCACTAACCCTACAGGCCTCTCGAAGCAGGCCTCCTGCTTTCCACTCGGTCCACTGTGGCTTCTGGTTGGCCCCACAGGCCTTGTGCCCGCACATTCGGTGGCCGTCTGGGCCGCCACATGGTGGAGAAGAGCTGTGTCCTAACATGCTTTAGCTACAGACACAACTATTCTTATAAAAAGGGGTGGTGGTAGGAGATTAGGGTCTGGAATGGTGCCTTTCAAGCTGTGAGCTGGGTCCCATTTGTGACATCAGTTTAGAAGGCTGGTGACCAGCGTTTTATAAAATGACACCCTAGAAAAGGAAAGGTCGAACATACAGCAAGAAGAAACCACAGTCGGAGTTGTTTGCATCTGTGTGTGGGGGGGGTTATGATGTAGTATTTACTCCAAACTATAGTCAAAAAAACACAGAGTCCGCTGGTCTCAAATCTTTCAGATTCTCTGTAAGTTAATTTTCTTGCAGGGCTATGCACAGCTCTAAGCACGGCTCTACACCCTCAGCATCCCGGGAAGGCAGATCCAGGGGTTGCCTGCTAGGCGGACACTAGGTCTCACCCACTCGTTTGCTTTGTCGCCTGCCCATGAGGCCATGCAAACCAAACAGCCCCATGAGGATGTGCGGAGACTGGCCGCTCGAGTTTCATCTACCTGCCCCGCCTTTATTTCCCTTCCATCCTTTCTTTTTTTGTAACTTCATCCTGAGTGTATGCTGGTAAACTCCCAAGCCAAGCTGGGGACAAAAAGGTAAGCAGGTACGCATGTCTACTTGCCGCTTACCTGGGTGTCCTCCCGGTGACCCCTGGCCGCTCCCCACGCTGCAGAAGCTCTGCTGGTCCCCGCTACCTTCACGCAGAAATGGTGGCAGAACCCTTGCTCTGGCCTGGGAGGGGCGCTGCTCTCTCACACCTCCCTCCTGCCCGTACTGCCTGATGCTCGCCATCAGCCGGGTGAACACCCACCAGCTGGTCAGCTCTGGAGTAGCTTTCCCTTCCAGAACCTTCTCAAGCCACCTGGTCCTTACTACTGCCTGCTGACACTTCCTGGAGTGCTCAGACCACCGAGGCAGGGCCTACCATCATCCTTATTTTACAGCTCAGGGAACAGAGGCTTGGAGGTTAAGCAGCCCGTCCGGGGTCACACTGGTTTCCCGTGGCCTCGTCCACTGCTGTGTTCCTACAGGCTACTGAGTCTCCGCCTCCCCATGACCCTGCACTGGGTACCAGACGTAGGAGGTAGAAATGCTGGGATCCATGGAGGAGGAGGAGGCCCTGGGAGACAGGCTAGGCCCCAGGGCCGCACCAGGAGCCTTTGCCGTACACTTCCCCGCACTCCGGAGAGCAGCCTACTGTCCTGCCCCCAGGGTGGCTCTGGCTTTGGCCTTGGAGTGGGCAGAGCTGGAGCACTGCTCAGTCCCGCTAGTCACCGTCCAGCCGCCAGCTCACCCAAAGAAAGGCACAGGCAGGTGGCAGAACTGGGTTCCCTCGCCAACACGCCCAGCTGCCTCCACGTCCTGTCCCAGGAGCAGGGCCCCCAGGGGTACAATGCATGGGCTGTGTGTGAGTGTCCTGGTGCTCAGCGGCACTGGGCAGTGCTAGCCCCCCGGCGCCCCCGTGCGGAACCCCACAGGGCTCACCAAATCCCAAGGGCTGTCCTCCAATCCGCACCATCTTCCACAGCTCTCCAGAAGCGCTTGTGAACAACAGATTACTAGGAAACCTGGAAAGGGAGAGAAAAATGCAGCAGGCTGATGTGGACTTGCTCCCTCGGCCAGCCCTCGGTGGAACCCTCCCTGCCCTCGAGATGCTGATGCAGGGCCAGAATGAGGGGTGGCCACCTGCTGCAGGATGGGCTCGGCTCAGGGGCCCCAAGCACCCCTCCTGAACCCTGATCCACCCTCTCCGCACCCCCCTCACCTGGGAGGCAGGGGACAGGAAGGCGAGGCTGGCACTGGGCTTTGGAACAACTGCCCCTTTGCTACTGCTGTTCAGGATGGCCTGCCCCAGCTCCAGAGAGGGGGCTGACCCTGCCTTTGTCTCTGAGCTGCCTGCCCTCTGTAAGACGGGGCTGGCTCACCTGCGGTACAGGGCTGTGGCGGGGACTTATTAGGGGCAAAGGGGGTGCCATGCCCACTGTGGGGCCCAGCCCCCCTGGACCAAGCCCGTACCCCGGGGCCAGCTCACCTCTGCTGGGTCTGCACGTCCATCACCAGGGAGATGTAGCCCTCGATGAGGGAGAAGGAGAAGAAGCGGATGTGGCCACAGTCATCGCCAGCGGCCATGGGGTCCTTCACCCTGAAGGCCAGGAGAACTGGTGAAGGGTGGAGTGGGGGCCCCCGCTGCACCCCGGCCTCCACCTGGCCTGCCTGCCCTGCCCACTGGCCTCAGTATGAGGCGCTGGGAACAGCACTGGCCTGGGAGAGCCGGGGCCAAGTCCTGGGTCCAACCCTGCCTTGCTGGGTGACCCTGAGGTACTGTCCTCTCCTCAGTCTCCCATTTGTGAGACGTGGAGGATTCCACAGCATTCACAGAGGTGTGCACCGCACTTCACAGTGCCGGAGACCCAGCCGGCCCTCAGGGTGGCGACACCTGTCCCGTCCTCGGCAGGCTTTCTCTGTCCCTGAGTTGGCCCGCATCTCAGGACACAAGCCTGTGGTTGCTGCCGGCTCTCTGGCCCCTGGCCCCACTCTCCTTGGTGTTGGCTTAAACTCAAAATCTGCTCTGAGGACAAATGGAAAGCCTGTCATGCACTGAATGAAATAACCTGAGTTCCTGCCTCCTCAATGACCAGGCTTAGCCTTGGGGCCCAGGGGCCAGGGGAGTATTTATTAAATCTGTATGTGCACCTAGGGCTTCCTTAAGTTTTGGGGTTCCCAAGGAAGGATGACTTCCCTCTCAGAATGGGGCTTTTGGGTGGAACCATGTCTTCCTCCCTCAGACTAGCTCCCAGGGCAGGTCAGAGTCACCCCCTTAGCCGGGGCTTCTAGACAGAAGCATGTCTCCCCTCGGCCCTCCCTGCAGCCCCTCACACCTGAGGGGGCCCTACCCGTTAGAGTAGAACATGACGTCCATAAGGAGTGTGGCCACAGCGGGCAGTGTGTCTGGGTCCAGGCTGGTGACACAGAACCTGTTGCTCGGGCTGGACAGCGGGTGGATGACAGGCCTCTGGACTGTGAGAGCGAAGACAACAGGTGCTGAGGCTGGCGGACCAGCAGGTGGGGCAGGCGGAGGGCCCAGGAAGAGGGCTGGGGTTAGCTGGCCACTGCTCTGGGGAGGCCCAGCCACAGGCCCTGTGAGACCTGGCCCCCGCTGCTTCTCCGGCCTTTGTAACCACCTAGAGCCCACCTGATTTTCCAGCCTCATCCCCAGGAACCCTAGGCCTTTCACATGCTGTGCCTCCTGCCTGGAATGCCCTTCTCAATCCTCACCACTTGGCTCAGCTCCAAATTTCAGATGTCGAGTCACTGCCTCTGGGAGGCACACCTAATGCCCTGGGTGCAGCCAGGAGCGGCCTCTGCCTGGGCCTGGGTGCAGGGTCTGACCAAGGCTGTTGCACTGTGACATGCCTGAGAATGCCTATAACAATTATCAACTAGTGCTCTGAGAATGGGGCTGCCCTGGGTCGTTAGGACCTGAGAACTTCTTGACGTCTCCCCTGCACAGATCCCCCAACTCACCCATCTTGGGCTTCACAAAGCCATTGGTGATGCCAAGGTTCTCAGCTGCCACTGTCTCCCCATTGACGACCCGCAGGATGGTGAACTCTGACGACAAGGTGTGGGTGACGAAGGGCAGGTCCCGCTCGCGCACCTAGGAATGGGTTAAGTCAAGGCCGCGAATGCTCCATGACCCCTGGATGGGGTGCGCCTAGTGCCACTGACCCCTTCGCTCTGAGGTTTTGCCAGAACCAGCTTCTCCTGTCCTTGCCTCCCACTGTCTTGGGTGTCAAGAGCCTGGGAACAGGGGTGCATGCCCCTTTAGGAGCAACAGGGATGATGCAGAGGGGAGAAGACCGCCCTGAGGGTAAGGAGGTTCATGCCCCCACCCCACCCTCTTGAGCGCTGTGCTCAGACCTGTCCCTGCCGCTCCCCAGGCCCATGCTCTCGAGGGTGGCCATGACCCATGGGAGTAGAGAATGGTGGCCAGGAACTGCCACTGGCCCTGTGACCAGACATGCCACCCCAGCGGAATGGTAAGGGTGTGTGCAGCCAGGAGTCCAACCTGGAGGGCACCCCCTCAACACGCGCCCTCAGCCCTCACTTCCTGGTCTCCCCGGGTTAAACCAAGTATGGCCCATACAAAAGGCAGGTGGTGGGTGGGGCTAAGTGCACACCTGGAGCCCAGCCTGGGTCACAGTGACACCTGACCAATGACCCTGAGGTACCCTTGACCTCTCTCTGACCTGGTCATGGAACAGAGGCTACAGAACTTAGCAGACCACGCCTGAAGGGTGCGTGCCTGTGCACCCCAAGGGCCTGGGGTGTGGAGCTGTAGCTTACCAGGATGAAGTCTGTCTGGTAGGTGGAGAGCATGAACACGGAGATGTTCTGGTCAGCCAGCGGGGCGATAACTGACTTGGCGATCTTGGTCACGCCAATGGGCTGGGAGCTGGAGAAGCTGCCACCGCCTGATACCACGTTGAGGGCCAGCCAGGTGGCGTCCGCCACACTCAGGTGCTCTGAGGTGGGCAGCTCTGGGGACACAGAAGGCAGGCCTGTGACTGATGGGCCCCAGGTCCCCAGGTAGGTTCAGAGGCAGGGGCTGGGCTTGGTCCCAGCTGCACGACTTTGACCTGCCCTGGCCCTGGGCCTGACCTCAAAGGTCCCATCCTGGGAGGACCGAGCAGGGAAGGCCGTTGGAAGACTTTGGATGGGCCAGGCGGCTTGGCAGGGCGGGAACCCTGGGGATACGTGGTTTTATGTGTTGGGCCCATTTCCTTAGCTGTGACATGACGCGGGCTCAGCAGCCCGGAACAAGTTGTTTCTGGTTTCACTACCTTCTGGCTGTTAGGTGCTGCCATCACCACCTCAGGCCGGCGGAGTGTGCCCTGGGGTTTTCAACCTGGGCTCCCAGGGACCTCCTAGGGGGTCTGGGGTGGAGAGGAGGTCGGGAGAAGAAAGGGCCGGGCCCTGGGATCGCTCTCCCTGCTTGGTCAGCCTGCACTTTAGCACACAGATACAGGAGGGCTCCCAAGGATGCCACCTGGCAGGCAGGGACAGTCACCAAGACCCTCCTGAGACCCCAGGGACCCTGCGGGTTGGCACTGGCAGGGGCTGGCACCCAGGGAGGCTCAGAGCGACAGCAAAGGGTCAAGGCCCCCAGACTCACTCGTGAAGACCCAGAAGCCAAGTGTTCAGGCTATCCCTCACCCCATCCTGCAGAGCGTGCCCTGGTGGGGGCGCTCTCTATGCATCCCAACATCTGCTCAAACCCAGCCTGCACCAGAATCGCTATTCCCACTGTATGTGTGACAGACCAGAGCTCGGAGGGGACTGGTGATTTGCCCAAGATCATGTAGGGCATAGGTCCAGGATTCAAATTCAGGTCTGACTTACAGATAAACCGTCATATTCTGTCCTGGGCACCAAACAGGAAGAAGGGCCAGGTCCCCAACAAGGGCAGGGACTAAGAAGAGGGGCCCAGACACTCGCGATTAAGGGGCCGTGATGACAGTGAAGTCTCTCTGAGCCAGTGAAGCGCTGGGGTGGGCGCATTTTTAGGGGTGCTGCCAGAACCAAGGAGTCTCTTCGCAGCCCTAGGACAGGCTGTGCTGGCCATCGGCAAGATGGCTTCCGAGAAGGGGAAGTTGGGTGAGACCCCAGCCAGGCTCCTCCCTGCAGGCTCAGGTTGCCATGGCGACCATGGCCTAGCGAGCCCATTGGTTGGGCGGCTGAGAAAGGCCAGTCCATGGCCAGGCTGGCTGGAGAGGCAGGCGCTTCCCAGGAAAGGGAAAAGGTTTGGGAGGGAGAGAGGAGGAAAGGTTCTAAGAGGCTCTGGGTCCCAGGCTTCTGCTACTTGTTTCCAGAGTGTTAGAAATGAGATTTCTCAGCCCCAGGACTCCCAGGGGAAACAAGGTCCCCAGAACTGGGAGTCCCAGCTCAATTCTGAAATTCTAAGGGGCCTGGACCTGGCCATGGAGGGGCCTTCCTGGGGGCAGTGTTGTGAGCCCCCCACCCTGTGCAAGCAGAGACAGCTCCAGGAGCCACCAGGGGCCGGGTGTCTTATTAGACGGCCAACACAGCGCTTCATGAGGGCCTGTACGCTGGGCGTGACTCACGCGGCCCAGACAGCAGCCAGCCAGCCCCCTGACGCACCACTCTGACATGGTTAATGATGGAACTTAAAAAATACCCCCTCTCATTACGGCAGAACCCTTAAAACCTTGTGGGAAGATTCTGGAAAGGTTATTTGTGTCACTGCATACTAACACAACCAGACCACATCAGCTTCTGTGACCTCGCCTCTGCCCGCCTCATTCCAAGCTCCTCACAACTCAGAACCGCCAGTGGCTTCCCATGACCTTCGGCGCAGAAGCCGAAGTCCTCGCCACGTTCTCAAGCAGCACCGGCCATGAGCTCTGTGATGATGGAGATGGTCCACAGCGCACTGTCCAGACCCGCAGCCGCTCACCACCCAGGGCTGCAGAGCACTTGAAACGTGGCTAGTGCTGGAGGAGAAATCACATTTTACGTTCTATCTAATTTCAACTTGTTGAAATTCCCACAGCTGTGCGTGGAGACTGGCTGCTGTGCTGGGCACGCAAGTCAACAATCGGCACCATTAAGGCGTCAGCTCTCCTGGGTGGCGGCTTTGGTCTGCTCACTCTCAGTGCCTGGCACACAGAGGCGCCAAATGTATGCATGAGGCGGGACAGTGCCGGGTGCTCCACCCCTCTTCTCTGCCCAGGCTCCACTGCTGCCGCCTGTTTGCCTTCTCTGCACCCCCACGCTCCCCACTTGGTCAGGGCTTGGTCACTGCCAGACCCTGTGTGGGACAGCCCCAGACTTCTTTGAATTCTCAGTCGCTAGTGGGGACTGAGCAGAAGGCTGTCCATCTCTTTACAGATGAACCACAAGCTCTGAGAAGTCAGTCCCTGCCCCCTATCAGAGTAGGAAACAGGCTCGGAGAGGGAAACCAACTGGCCCAAGGTCACTGTGCAGTAAATGGAGGGTATCTCTTTCCAGCACTGTGGAATGCCTTCTAGACCTGCTCTGGCCACCAGCATGCTGCCAGGTGTCAAGGAAACCCCTTACGCCGAGATTAGCTTCAAAACTATAAAGTGATGGTGCTGGGGCAGCTGGGTTTCAACCCCCCGTTCGGATGCTGTGAGTCTCAGACCCCGGTGTTCACCCCCACGTGGTCTTGATGGACCCTGCAAGGCCTTGGCAGGCGGACCCTCCTCTGCCCCACTCACAGAGTTCCACTTTCCAGGGGGTCCTCAGAGAGCAGGTGGGTGGGTAGGGGCAAAGAACACAGGTTTTGGGCTGTTACAGACCCCGGTCGCGGCTCTGTCTCTGCAGCGGGGGCTGCTGACAGCCGTTACGGACACAGTGGGGAAGGCGCGTTCCCTCTGAGCCAGTGAAGTGCTGCGGTCTGTGCACTTTTAGGGGTGCTAGCAGAACCAAGGCTCTGCTCGGAGGAGTCTCTTCTCAGGTTTGGACAAGTTCCAAGGAGAAGCCAGGCCTGAGGCAGACTGGGAACGAAGACATGGGGTGGGTGGGGGTTAGCGAGAGCCCATGGGCTGCCACTGCCCAGAGGACGTCAGGTCAGTCCAACTGCTGGCCAGAGTCTGGGCGGCCAGTCAGTCGGGACAGGTCTGCCTGCCGATCCTGGCTCTCAGCCCTGGGTAGAACCCACTGAGGTTCTTTAAGTGGCAGGCCTGGATGGAGAAGGCGGTCAGCTCCAGGCCAGCGGTCACCTCTCTGAGGCTTCCAGAAGGGCGAGCTTTGTCAGAGCAGCACAAGCAGCGGGAGGCCACAGCGTTTGCTGCTTCTGGTTCCAGGGACCCCAAATGCAGGCTTGCATTCTGTGGGAGAGGAAAGGCCTGTCGGGCCCCCTCATCACCCTAGGCCAAGCCGCGGGGTGCCCGAGGTGTTCCTGTGGGGTCGCGGGGATGAGCTGCTGGGAGGCTGGCCAGGGCAGAGAAAGCTTGCCTTCCCTAGAGGAAAAGTGGACCCATTCCAAGACCGAAATGGATTATTTCTGTCACTGCCCATCGTCCAAGACCTAAAAATAGCCTCTCAGAGCAGAGGACGCTCCCTGGTAGAGGAGGGAACGGTGTCTTTCCACCCGCTAGCCAGAGTCGGGCAGCTCTGCTGCTGGGTGGAGCCCCCCGACCCTGCTCATTGCACCCCCAACCCCACTGGAGTCCCCTGTTCTGGCCGCAGGACCCGCAGTTCCCTGTGCCGCACGGCTGTGTCCTTGGCACACAGACTGTGTGTCTCAGGCTTTCCTACCTTGCCCACAGAATCAGGAGTACTGGGGTCAGGGGGGTGGGTTTAATCCTGGCTATGTGACCTTGGGCAAAGTCACTGCCCCTCAGTTTCTTAGCTTTCAAATGTAGGATAATGAAATCAGGATCGACTCCAGAAGATGCTTCGAGGACAAACTGAGATGGTTCTCATTAAGGGCTTAGCTAAGTGCCTCACCAAATGCCAGGGCCTTTCTGTTACTACTTTGCTGGTTTCTGGATGACAGCTGGGTACAATGTATCAAGAGTTTTAAAAATGTGCGATTTCCCTATAAAGGATCAGTCACACATGGCTGAAGAAAGATTCGTTGGCAAGAACACTCGACCCAAAGGGCTTCAAAACAAAGACGTGGGAGTGACCTGAGTCCACTGACGGGGGGGGGGCAGACGGACCACAGCTCATCTATGACAATACTATGTGCCTGTGTAAAAAACATGTTTTCTAGCTATAAATAGACTTTTGGATAGCTGAGGAAATGAGACCATAAAATTTGTTAGATACTACAGAATGAATGTCTCACTCTGTAGATGCGATTAAGTAGAAATACTTAGCTGGAGGTCTGTAGGGGTGAGCGGTCCTGAGGTCTTGCTTTCAAAAGGTTCAGCAAACACTAACAGAGTATATAAGTGCCTGTGCAAGGAGAGGGCAGACAGTTGTCTGCAAAGGTTAACAACTGGCCAGCCTCACTCCAGGTGGAGGGTATGGGGGTTGTTTCTGCAGGAGGCTCTCAACTGTGGTGCAAGTTTGCAAACTGTCAAAACATAAGAGTATGGCTGGGAAGTGGGCTTTTGGAGACTACCTGGGAGGTGAGCATGAGATCACACCGAGTGGAATGAAAAGGTAAGAAGCATATGCGCCAATGGGGCAAAATACCCACACCGAGGGGTGCAGAACACGGAGACCTCTTAAGAAGAACGCAGCCACAAGGTGGCCAGGAGGGAGGGGGCGGGCAGGAGATGGTGATGTCCTGGTAATGAACCAGGACTCTCCAGGCGGCACCCTCCCCAGCAGGCACTCAAGGCCCACCCTCCTCTCCCTTGCTGCCCTGCTCTCCCCATCCTGTGAAAGGCAATTTCAGCTCCAGGCTGAGCTGCCAGGCTGTTATTTTACACAATGGGTGTCAATCCAAATGCGGTTGTGTGTGGTCCCCCATTAGTCACCAGGAGGGTCAGACTCAGGGGACAGCAAGCACCGGCCCTGAACTCACTGTCCTGGATCTCAGGTAGTGGCGCCCCCTGGGAGCGCTGCTTTGCCCGCTGTCTTACTGAAGTTGTCCACTACCGGCTCTGGAAGGAGATGCTGGGAGCTCTGATAGGCGCTGCCCAGTTTGCTCCAGTGGGCACGGCGATTCCCTGGTGCTTATTCAGCGCATGAGCATTGTACGGTCGCGTGCACACCTTACGGGACTGAGAGCGAGGGCGGCAGTCCTGTGTCTGGGACCAGGCCCTGGAGGCCCCTCGAGCTGAATCCCAACCTGGGCCTTCCCATCTTAGCCCAGGGTGAGGCCTGGAGTCACTTCTCCACATCTTCCTTCCTCCATCTTTCGGACAGTTATGGCCCATGGAGCATGGCCTGCCCCGGTGTGTCACAATGGGCAGTGACAGATCAACTGACATACATGAGTGACACAGGGACTGTGAGGGGTAGGGTTCCCATTAGCACCTGCAAACCTAAGATTCTCCCCCTACCCATGGCAGGGACTGTTGGTCACATTACTTTAGGTCCCCGAGAACACCTAGCATGGCATATGGTAAGTGCAGATTAAATATGTAAAAGATCACAATACACTCATGCATACCCCTTCCATTTGCCACACAGACATACAACATCTATTTCAGCCGAGAACCTCTTAATTTCCACATAAACAAGTTGCTATCTGGTTCATGTCACTGACAATCACCCAGCCCCCCAGGAAAGGTTCAGCATCTCACATGACAGTGAACTTTCAGACAGCTGCTGGTTACTAACTGTGAAAGCTTCATGCTGGCGATATTGCCAGCAAACAATAACCAAGGCACTCTGGCTGAGGTTAGCAGTGGCCACAGGAGGCCCTTTGGTGAGAAGCAATGTTCACACTGCCCAGCATTCCTCCCTAATGCCCCAGCGGCCCCAGACCAAACTCCGCTTTCTCAAGAGCAGCCTCCTAAGAGAAACCCCAGGGCTGAGTTGAGCGGGTGGAACACAGCCTCTCCGCCCCTCACGGCAGCCCCCAACCCAAGTCCTGCCCTCTGAGAGTTCTCCCAGACCGCTCCAGGCCACACACTGGCCCACCCCTCTTCTCAGCTGCTCCTGACCTGGGTCTACTGGAACCCCACACCGCTTGTCAGCCGCATTTTCTCCTTACTTCAGCTGGACCCAGCCTGAGAGCATTTCCTGCTTCAAATCAACCCACCACCACTCACAGTGACTCTGGGCACCTAATGTCAGTTTTCTCACTTATAAAATGCGTCTTTATTCTTTACCCTTCAGGCTGCTGGCATGAGCCTGTGAGGTGATGCATGTGTGCTGAGCTATTGACAGTAAGAGCAGTGAGGGTAAACAGGAGCCTTGTTTCGTATACTTCCCCCTGTAGCTCTACAGTGCAACTGGGAGAGGCACTTACTACTCAAACATACATATTCTTTTTCTAGGGCAATGACGGATACCCAGGTAGCCCAGTTTGCTGACCAGGAAATGCAGCCTAGAAAGGAGACCCTTACCCAAAAGTCACAGAGTTAAGGACAGTCACGGCTGGGATAACAACTTAAAACTTGCTTTCCATCTCAGCAATCAGCACTGGGAAAGGTTCAGGGAGAGGCTGTCCAAGATGATTCTAAGGGTCACAGGTCATTACTAATGGCTCCAGGGAACCAGGGTTTTGGGATTGTGGGTAATGCTCTTCCTGCGCCAGTTAGTCTCAGCCTGCTTATCTCCCCCGGGGCCCCACCTCACACTCCCCCAGGTGACTCTTCCAGAGTCCAGCCCGTGATGACTCCCGCAGCTCAACAACCTTCAATGGCTCCCCACTGCCTACAGAATGAACTTCAAACTTGCCCTGCTCCCCTCTTTTTTGTTTGAACCTCTGTCTTCTTACCTCCTTTATAGAAGCTGGACCTGGCCTCTGCTTCCACTCCCATGCTTACTCATATAACCCCCATGTGACATGCTCTCCCCCTCCCCAGTCTGTCCTGGGGCTGTAGCAGTGCCTGCAGACAGAGGCACTATTGGGGTGGTAAAGTAAGTCAACATATGCTGAGTCAGGTGAGCTGACATCTCCATTCTTCGGTGTCTCGCTTCCTATTTCAAGGGGCCCTCCTAGGGGGTCTCCCGCACAGAAGTGTGTCTTTGTGCTCTCACAGAACCCTCTGCTCTCCTGCACAGCACCCACCCCAGTGGCAACTCCACAAATACTGGTGTAATGAGCTGGCAGGTCCTGAGGCTCATGGGGTCAGAGGTGGTGGCTCTCACCCAGCTACATCTGCAGGGCCCAGCAAGATGCTGGTATATAGCAGGTGCTCAGTACCCTGGGGGCTGGCACAGAAAAACCGGCCACTCAGCTTCAGGACATCTCCCTGGTTACTGACAATTCCTGCAAAAATTCCTTCCAGGGCCTGCAAAACCTGCTCACCAGGTCCTGCAGACGCCTTCCTCTCCCTGCTCACCGTGTTCTCTCATTTGCTATCGTTCCTTCTCTGCTGAGGCGCCACGGTTCTCAGCAGTTCTGCGTAAAGGCACGAGCGCCCATGAGAAAATGAAAATGTGTTTGGGTTGCCCAGCATATAATCTTCATGTGACTGCCTTGTGGTTAAGAAAAAAGTTTCTGTCTGTCGCTGCTGTGCTCAGCAAATGTCTGCTGAATGGATCAGTGAGTGACAAGGTGGGGCAGGGCCTCCCGTGGGGCCCGCCTCATCCCTACTCTGGCCACGCCGCTGCCGCTCGGAGGTGGGAAGGGCACTCTGAGGTGAGGGGGGCCGGGTGCAGCACCCCCATCCTGACTTGGTGCCCGAGTGCGCGTGCGTATGAAGATGGCAGCAGCTTCGTTTCTTACGGGGAAAGAGGGTCTAATAAGGCTGCCTTGCCAGCAGCATGGACGAGGACCCTCATATGGTCGACTTCTGATCCCATAAGGCCATTTCTCCGACTGCATTTTAAGAATCAGCCTGAATAAGAATAAACGTTACTCGTTTCAGGGGTTTGTAAATATATCACTGAAGAATAACAAAAACAACTTCAATCTGACCACAGGGGCCTGGGCACGGAAGCGGGGCCCATGAACCACAATGCCTGGCGTGGCAGCCGTGGCAGCACACAGTCAGTTCTAAACGACGACGCTAAGGGAAAACATTTCTCTGTGCAACACGCTCCTAAGAAAATTAGGAAGAGACAACCTGCAGGCAGAAAGAAGTTGGAAATAAAACCACCCTAAAGTTATCCATAGCTATCTTTGAGGTAAACAAGGTTTTTAAAAAATGTTGAATCTGTCGCATTCTCTGCGTGTTCTGTAGAATGGAATTCAGGGGTTCCGAGCGAACTCCAGGTGTGGGGCGAGTCCAGCTCATGGCTTGTGAGCCCGGACCCATAACTTCCCCTCTCTGTTCCCAGCTTCTCTTGACACAGTGCGAATACCAGCACCACCTCCTAAGCTCCTGTGCGGTGGTCAGTGCGAACAAATGATCGTTGTTATTTAGAGCAGGCCAAACACCATAAACTTCCATCAAATCTAAAAGGATGTTGGGGAGGGGGGAGTGGGAGTGACTGCTAATGGGTACAGGGTTTCTTTTCAGTGTGATGACAATGTTCTGGAATCGGATAGTGGCGAAGGCTGCAAACCTTGTGGATATCAGAAACCACGGAACTGGACACTTTAAAATGGTGCAACTTATATTCCATGTAAGTCCCGGCAGGACTGGGGGGGGCAGCCACCCACCCATGACATATATGTGATTATATCTCAAAATGGAAAAAAAGAAAATACTGACAGGAAGGTAACTGGGGCTTGCTCCAAGGGGTGCAAGGACTGAGGGTAACCTAAAGTACCTCGCTCACGTAGATGCTCAGACATAGGCCCTTCCCTCTCAGCTGCTGTAGTTCTGGGCTGGGCAAACACGTCTTACTGGCCTTAAGTGCCGGAGCGCGCAGGCCAGCGGGGAGAGGGACAGCCAGCACTGACTGCAGGCCCCATCCCGCCAAGCCCAGGCACTCACCCAGGAAGCCCTCCTCATCAACGATGATGGTGTAATCCTCCGGTGTCTCGGTCAGACTGAAGAACTTGCACCTGGAGGACAGATGCAGGTTATCATGTTAGTTCCATGTAAGTCCCGGCAGGACTGGGGGGGCAGCCACCCACCCATGACCCAACAGGAGATGACTTAGTTTACCCAGAGCTGTGACCTCCAGGAAGCTGCTTGCCCCTCCTTCTGCTGCCCTGTAGTTCTGACTTGAAATGTCTCAGAGAGGCCTGGGGTGCTGACATCCCCTCTGTACCCCCAATCTTTGGGGGTCCCTAAGCTAGCCAGCCTCTAGGACCATATACAGGCCCAGGGGCGTGAGATCCCACTTTTTCTGAGGGAGGAAGTGGCTGAAGAAAGGCTCTGGCAGAGGTCACGCAGATGGACAGTCTTCTCTGTGGGGCCTACATGTTCCGGCCTCTAGGAGTCTGTGGCTGCCCCTGTCAAGGGCCTGCCCCTCTCCTCACCAACCTGAGAGCCCCCACTGTCATTCAAAGCCTAATTCGCATCAACCCCACTTTTCTTCCTTGCATGAGGGATGTGGCCATTTGTTGCATTTTTGGGGGCACCGATCCCTGAACCGTCACATTGCCTTTGGTACTACTGCTTAGCCTGGGGTGTATGTCGCTCATTTTCCACCAAAATGAGACCACCGATTTCCCAAGGTCAAGGTCTGGCAATCACTTTGCCCCTCTGTATCTCATCCCTGCGGCCCTGGCCCTGAGCACACTCTTGGTGCCAGGCAGACACACTGGCTTCGCATCCAGGCAGCCTTCGGTCTGGCCTTCTGGGCTTTCTGTCACTACGTGAGGGGGTCACCACTCTTCAATGCCTGCCTCTCTGCCTCCCATCCATCTAGAAGGGCCCCAGAACACCCCTGGGTGCAGCTCCAGGGAGGGACGGCGTGCACAAGCAGCAGTGTGCAGGAAGACTGTGGTCATTTATTTGGCGTCCCTGTTCTCAAGCATGAGGCCCAGCATGGGCTCTGTGCCCAATGTGTAAAACCCATCCATCATGGGAAGCCGTAACAAAGAGGCCCAACGAGAAATCCCAGCAAGAGCTTGACCATCACTTCAACAAAGATTCAAATGGAAAAGAAATCTTGAAGCTGAGGCAGCACTGCAGGGGATGAAGGTGTCCAGAACTCTCTCCTCCTGGTCCTCTCCTCTCCCGTCAGCTGCCCAGCAGTACTGATGTCTCATCAACAGAACCTCTGCAGCACCCTTTTTACTTTACTCTACTTTTTTTTTTAATAAGAAATGAGAGCAACTGGAATTGGTAAGGATAGTACAGGCATTTGGAAAAGTAAGGCAGTTTCTTATAAAGTTAAACAAACACTGGTCACACAACTCAGCAATCCTAAGTCCTGAGTATTTTATTCAAGAGAAATGAAAACTTGTGACCACACAAAGACCTGTACACAAATGTTCACAACTTTATGGGTAATCACCCCAAACTGGAAACCACCCAAATGTCCTGCCTTCAACTGGATAAAATGGGGCACATTCACACCATGGTCAGCAATAAGAAGGAATTACTGATTGGTGCAATAATGTGGATGAACTGAAAATGCATTTTGCTAAGATAAAGCCAGACTCAAAAGGTTACAAACTATATGCACTCCTATTTTGCTGCAGTATTATTTACAATGCCAAGATATGGAAGCAACCTAGGTGTCCATCCATAGATGAATGGATAAAGAAGGTGTGATCCAGATACACAATGGAATATTACTCAGCCATAAAAAGGAATATTGCCATTTGCAAAAACATGGATGTACCTAAAGGCTTTTACGCTAAGTGAAATAAGTCAGAGAACGACCAGTACCATACAATTTCACTTATATGTGAAATCTAAAAAAACAAAACAAACGAACAAATACACAAAACAGAAATAGACTCATAGACACGGAGAAGAGACCAGTGGTGGCCATGGGATGGGGGAAATAGGTTAAGGGGAAAAAAATCAGCAAGAACGTTTGGTATCTTGTTCTTGGTGATGGCTGCATGAGTGTATAAATGTGTCAAAAGGCATCAAGCTGTACAGTAAGATTTGTGCATTTTATCGTATGTGCCTCAATAAAAAAAGAAATGAGAAAAAAAGGTTAAAAGACTACTAAAGGCTATATGCTTTATGATTCTATGTAAATGACATTCTGGAAGAGGAAAAACTGTAAGGATACAGAACAGATTCATAGTTGGCAGGTGTTGGGGCTGACTTCAGAGGGGCAGTGGGGAACTTTCTGGGCTGATGGAAGTGCTGGGTGGCTTGACTGTGACGGTGGTTACAAGATCATACTCACTTGCCAAAACTCAAAGAACTGTGCCCTTGAAAGGGTGAATTTTATTGTATATAAATTATGCCTTAATGAACTGGACCTTAAACAAAGTGCTTATGCCAGAATCCTGAACAAGGTGGCTTTCTCTTCCCCTCCGACATTCTGCTTAACTGACAGTACACACTCTTCAATTTCCCTCCGGCTCTTTGGCTTTCAAATCACATCTCTGCCCCTGCCTGTCCCATATCCAATTTACAGCTATTGTCTGGACAAATGAAATCTGTAATTGCTTGGGGACAACGGCAAATTATCACCTTAGTAAGTGGCAATCACTGGCCTGGCCCCGCTCCTTCTCAGGGACCTCAGGGCACTCAGAGGCCCCTCCCCCGGGTCACCAGATCGCCGGGCACAGGCTCTCATTGGGAGCGGGAGTGGCCACCAGCCCTGTGAAGGCAGACAGATGTGGCACTTGCTCCCCCCCACCGGTGTCCTCTTGGCTGTGAGGGACACTCCAGAAATAGAACATCTAAATTATCCCGGAGGGAATAAACACCAGCAAGAAGGCAACATCGGCCTCTGTGTAAGTGGGGTATAAATACATCGTTGATGTGACCCATCTCCCGGGGTCGAGTGCCTCTGAGGCCCTGCCAGCTGTTGGATATCTATCTCAAACTGTGCACTCGGGGGGGGGCAGGCCTCCCGGAGGGCGAGTCAGCTGGAGGGACCTGCAACTTGCTCTGGTCATCAAACTCGGGAGTCAGGCCACAGGATCTTCCTGCTCTGTTATGCCCATGTCCTCTGCGACTCTAAGCGCCACCCTGTCTTGCCTCCTGAGTTGCTCTGAGATCTCTTTTCCCTTCCACATGAACTCCTGCCCAGGAGACTATACCAGCCTCCTCCCTTGTCTTGCTGCCCCATTCTTGGCCCGCCTCCCCAGCTGCATGCCTCCAAAGGTTGACACATGTTCTTTCCAATGCCTGACACACCCTTCCCTCTTCTTGTCCTGGAGACTTGCTGTTCATCCTTCAAGACACAGTTTAAGCATCTTCTTTGGGGTAAAACTTTTTCAGACTGGCACCTTGCCACTTCCCTTCCCTCACTTCCCACCCATAGGTGTGGTCCTTCCCTGACAGCCTACAGCAAGATGTCAGGGCCACCGCACACAGCTGGGCTGGCGGTGCATCACAACTCTTGGGGAGAGTGCATTCATCACAGTGTATGCGAAGTATGCCCTTAGAGTTGGGCAGTACACAGCCTGTGCAACTGTGCATGATGGTTCTGAGTGCTCTCCATAGTCTATTACAAATAACACATTTCTTCCAGTAGCCCATAAGCTCTCATAAGCAAAGACTGGGGGCTCTCTGTACACACATCTAGTACCTGACACTGGCAGGGCGTAGAGCCGACATGCATTGTCTAATGAGTGAAAGGGTGGACTATGGCCACACACCTACCTCCAAAGCCAGGGAGGCCCTGATCAGAACCAACCCTGATTGCCCTTGTGGGGCAAGGCCTTGAATTAGCCCTCCTCTGGAAGACACTGAAGTGTCCAGTCCCAATCCCACACTCTCTAATGAGTCATGGCTAGCTCTACATCCCAGACGCTGGGCCCCAGTGTTTGCGGCTTCTCTGTACTTTGTTTACAAGGAGCTGGAGAAAGGACCAAACCCGGCAATTACCCAACCTGCTGCTAAGAGCTGTTAGGAAACCCAAGGAGGAGGAGGAGGAGGCGGAGGAGGGGAAAAGGGGGAGGAGGAGGAGGGCTGTTCGCCCTCTAGATGCCCTCATGGTACTTAGGAACTGGATGAAACAACAGTGAAAGAGAGAGCAGCCTGGGGGAGTGGGAAGAAGACTCCGGTCCTGGAATCAGGAGACCTGGGTTCTAGTCCCAACTGGCATGCGGGGGTGGGGAGCCCCAGGCTGCTTCATGCCTCTGTGCAATGAGAGACAGGTTCAGGGTGGACTGATTCCCATCCAGCTCCAGCTTGGGCAAAGCATGGGCCACAGGGAACCCTGCCAGCTCCATAGCAGGGTGGATCTCAAGGGGCCTGGCCAGCAAGGCAGAGACAATCCCAGAACCATTGAATGTCTGGGAAACATGTTTCAAGGACAGGCAAAAATCCCAACCAGCTTCAATCAGAACCCAAGACAGATCTGCTATGCAGGCAGCAGGACAGATGGTACAGAGCAACTCCGGTGGGAGGGCTCATTCATCTCATTGTCCATGTGAAGACTGTCCTTAGAGTTGGGCAGTGTACAACCTGTGCAACCGTTGTGTGATCCAGATCCTATAGGAGAAGCCAGGTAGGTAGGATACAGACCTCTAGAGCCCTGAGCAATGAAGGAGAGAGGATAGGGAACAGCAGCTCTGGGGAGAGCCCTGCTCATTGTGGTTTGGGACACACTCCAAGAATTATGCAAGTCCCCTGTCCGGGGTGCCAGTGCATTGCTGTGAACAGAGCACAGATACTAGAAGAAGGCAGGCCACACTAGAAGCCTGTGTCTGTTTACTGCAGCCAACAAGGAGCATGCCCAAAGGAATTGGGGAGACTCTAGACTGTGCTTCCTTTGGCCTAGAAGCACTATTGCTGCTTATGGCTGTGTGACCTTAGATAAGTTACTTAACCTCTCTGTGCTTTAGTTTCCTCATGTGTACAATGGGGAAAATAACAGTTTGCACTTCATGGCATTACTGTTGAAGAATTGATGGTGAATACCCAGCATGACTAAGGTAAGTACGCGGCATGTTGGCTATTTATTCTTGGAGGGCAGAGGCAGCTGAAGGAGAGACCAGCTTGTATGCCTGGTAGAGAAAAGCTCTAAAGCCAGTTGGACTAGAGACTAATGGGCTGGCTTGGGTGGTGGTGAGGAGGGGCAGGAAGTCCACAGGCGTGAGGCTGTCTCACTGGGGAGGGTGGATTAAGCCGCCTCCAAGGTCCACACAGTGCTGGAGCCTGTGATTCTCTGAAACACCTGGTTCCTATCGCTGACTCCAAGCAACAAGCTCGGGCTGGAAAGTCTTGGTTCACCTTCCCCATAGCCCAGCTCCCACCAGGTAGCCAGGGAAGGGATGATCGCTTATGATGGAAGAAACTGACTAAGCCTGCAATTCCTAGTGAATTTGTTGGAGCCAAACTTGCAGCTCTGGGCCTGACCCCCACCTGGTCCCAGCTCCCTGACACGTGCTGAGGCCTCTGGAATGTTCAGACACTCATTCAGAAGGGGGAGCCAGGGAGGGCGCCTGACAGGTTGCCATTGGGTGGGAGCGCCTATCAGTATTCCTCTTGCCTTCTGCATTTACCTGCTGGCCAAGTGAGGGTCCTGCTGGGCCATGCCACGCTCCCTTCCTCTAGTTTCCCAGACCCCACGAAGACCCCCTTACGGCGTCAGGGCTCAGCAAAGGTTGCCTGTACATGGAAGCTCATGCAGAGGACTCAGGTCTCGGGGAGGAGGAGCCAGCTTTGTGGGCCAGATCCCTCCTGGGACTGGAGTCTGCTTCCGGTCACAGTGCCCTATGTCAGCCAAACCCTCCTGAGGTCACCTGCCGGCTTCCCACTGAACAAGTCCAGACCTTCTGCACTTACAGCCTACCCAGCCAGGCTTTAAAATGAGCCCAGTGTCTTTATACATACCAGGTGGGCCCTGCAAGCAGGAGTAAGAACAGGCATCCAGAACGTTCCAGGTACCTGTGTAGAAACTGTTTTCACCCTTTCATTCAAGCAGGGCCTCTAAATGTCTGCTAGCCTATTTTGAATTTCAGCACCAGGATGGCAAGTCAGGAGTGTCTTTCACCAAGCGCAGACCACTCAGTCCGGAACGAGGGAGGCTTGGCCACATCTTCCGTCTGTGGTGAGGAGACGGGGCGGCTAGGGCCTGACCTGCTTCTGGAGACCACCTGCCCCTACCCCGCCAGCCCCACCTGACACTTTTCTGCCATGGAGCACTGGGGCCTTTCACCATATGCCCCGAGCAATGGAAAAGCTCCGCAGCTGGCCTCAGGCCGTTCCAGGGGCTTTTCTTGCCGAAGGAAAACCAGGCAGGTGGTGTTGTGTCAGGCTTTGTTCTCTTAACTAGCTGGGGCTTTTTCCTCTGTTTCTTCTGGATCTTCAGTAGGTCTCTCACATTATTCACATACTAGAAGCTGCTGTTCCAAGTTTTAGTTAGGAAAAAAAGCCCTGAATTTGTTCTGTGGTTTCAAGGGCAATCCTGAAGAGGAATTTTTCTGCTAAGATGGATAATCAGCAGTGTGGCTAAAAGTGTCCACAAATTCTAGGGTTACATGCACAGGAAGGACAGCAAAAAAGGTGGGGGGTAAGGCAGAAGGAATCCGAAGGGTCTGGGTGAAGCCCCCGAGACCCAGGCAACAGCAGGGGCTCGATCAGTAAGTCCTTCAACAAACAGGTTAGTTAAGTGTCTTTATGTGTCAGACACTGTTTCAGGAGCTGGGGAAACACCTTAAATAATCAGACAATTAGACTTCCCATTGGACGCAGAATAATAAAATACTGCATCAGATGGTGGTGCAGATTAAAAAGCAAGGAAGGGGCAAGGACGGGCAGGGCAGAGCTTGCAACTAAAACAGAGTGGGCAGTGGCTGCCAGGGTCCGGGGGAGCGATGACTGACTGGATATGGAGTTTCAGTTTGAGATGATGAAGTTCTGGAGATGGTGGTGGTAATGACTGCACAACAGTGCCAATGTACTTAATGCCACTAAACTGTATACTTAAAAGTGGTTAAGACAGGAAGGTTTATGTTATGTGTATCTGCCCATGATAAAAAAAATTAAGCAGGGATGGGAAGGTCTCCGCAAGACCTGCTGGAGGGGGAAGAGCAGGCCTGCTGCTGTCCCCAGGAGGGCAGAGGGGACACCATGCAAACCCCTAGGGTGGACACACGGTGGGAAGGCAGGGGACCAGGTTGGCAGCAGTGGGTGTGGGTCTTTAGGTGGCCAGGAAGTGAGACTGGGGAGGTGAGGCTGGTGAGAAACACGAGGCAAGGGCAGGGCACAACTTTCTTCCATGGCCAGCCCTGTGCTTCGAGGCACCAGGAGGGCCATCAGCCTGCAGAGGTGGGGCCTGGAATGTGCAGAGGTTTCCCAACTGACTGCTTCAGCCCCTTCTTCCATGGAGACCTGGGGAGGTGAGGCACCTGAGGCTGGGGGCCGCCCTAGTCCTGCGCCAAGGGCCAAAGCACAAACCAGGAGGGTGAGGGGACCACTCTTCCTCTGGCGCACCAAGTGGCCTGGGGAGGTGGGCAGGGTCAGAACACAGTCTGGGGAAGGCCAACCTCTGGCCCTGAACACACACTTGCAGGCAGGGCACACAGGAGGCCCTGGCTGGTGGTTCCCTTTCTTCCTTGGGGAGACTGAGAAGGGAAGACCCCAGTGTGGACCGCAGCTTTGCCCCCTACCTGCCATGAGGCTGGGACCACTTATTGATCCTCAACTCAGTCCACGTTCCTTTTAAGAAGTTTGGCAGCATCTCCCTCGCAGGGCAGTCTGGGATTTAAGGAGGTTCTGAACACTTGTGGAAGTGCTCAAGACCTTGCAATAAGCATGTGTGGTCACTTGATGCAGCTGAATGGGCTGTCCTGCAGCATTCCTGTCTGGGGAGTGCTCAGGCCTTGCAGACAAGAGCATGCCTTCTGTTTGGAGGCTCTTGGCGTCTCTGGTGTTAAATGTTCTCTGCCTGAGTTCAGATCTCCCCATTCCTGTGGCCCCTCTCCCAATCAGAAGTACAGTCAGTGTCACACAGGGGCCAATGAGCCCAGCTCAGTTCCTCCAGGCCTCCTATCCCAGGGCACGTTCACACCCCCAGCCATCACCTCGCTGGCGATGACAACATCGATTGCGGTGCTGAGATTATTTGCTTCCAGGCCTGTCTTTGTTAGCAAGACATCTGCTCCTGGGAGACGGGGCTGAGTCTTTCTCATCCAGGCCTCCCCAAGCCTACCACAGGGTCTGTGCAGAATCAGTTCTCACTGAACGAATGTGTAGTATGACTTCCCATTTCACAGACGGGAAAACCGATGGTCAGGTGAAGGCGACTGCTGATGGTGCTGTGCGGTCCCTGAGGCCGGGGCAGGTGCAGCCTGCAGCGAGCCAGCTCTTCCCCTCTGGGGCAGACACTTCTTACACATGTATAACGGGGGACACTGGCAAGAGAATTTGTAACAGCTTGTCCTTAGTAACACAAAACCTGGCTGCAATCCAGATGCCCATTGCTGGGAGAGGAAGGGTAAAGTAACAAGAATATTACTTAGCCGTTAAAATGAACAAGCTACAGTGACATGCAAGAATATGAATGAGTCTCTGCAATATAATAATAAATGGAAAAATACGTCCCCACAATTTATGTACTGCATGGTATTCTTTTTACAGAGTTAAAAGTAGCTACAAAAATATATATACTCACAACTTTACGACTACATGTAGTTGCAGATATAACTAATAAAAAGGAAACAAGGGAACAAAGGACATGGGCTGCATTGGGTGGGGGCCAGAGGCAGGGGAGACCTCTGGTTAAACGTAGGTTACTGTCTAGACTTTACTTTTGCTAGGGCTTTGAACATGCCGACTGCATTGTTAACATTAATTAATTAGATAAGCAAATAAAGGCGAGCTGTGCAAGGAGGCCAGATGGGTGAGGAGTACGGGCCTGAGCTGAGGCCCATGGGGCAAGGTGAGGGGCTGCAGGCGTGTCCTGGAGGCAGGGGCTGTTCTCTGGGAACCTGGATCCGGTGGAACTTTAAGCAGCGGGCAGATGGGATTGAGGTCTGGCAGAAGGGCATGGAAGACCCAGCCACAGAACTGGAGCCTGGGCAGGCTGCCAGGCCGCAGATAGGCATAGGAAATGAGACTAAAGAGCCACCCAGGGGACATGGCCAGAGAGGGCTCTAGGTGCCAGAATCAGGCAAGAGTCCCAGGACCAATGGGCAGGACTGATCTTGGGGCCACAACTCTCTCCTTTGGGGTCATTCAATGTGGCCTTGGCTGGTTGGTGATCTGGGGTCCACTACGACTCCACTGATGTATCTGGACTCCCCAACCTGGCCCCCATGGTTCACCCTCTGTCTGACCCTCTGACGGTGCTGTGGGTAACAGGCTAATGCTCTGGGACGAGACTGCTTTGGAGCATGGGGTCAAGCTCAGTTACAGCCAGTCCGGTGGCCTTAGACAGCGACACAGCCACTGAGCCTGTCCCTCTGCTCACAAAGAGGGGCAGAACCCCACCGATCGCCCAGGCCAGGGTGAGGGGTCAGCGCCAGCTCTTTCTTGCCTTTCAGTTGGGGTGATGGCGCTGATGTCCCCTGGTTTCCTCCTGACATAACTGGAAGCTTATTCAACTCGCCCTGTTCCTCATCCCGCCGCTGAGGACACAACCTCTGTCCTTTCAAGGAGGCAAACAGCTTTCTGTCAGCACGCTGAACATGATAACCAAAACTCTCGACCCTAAACCACCTGTGGTCCTTGTCCCCAGCTCCCTGCTCCAAGTCCCTGACACTAGTAACTGGGAACCAAGAGTCCCTACAGGGCTTGCGATTATCACAGGACTTGGGAACCAAGCTGCGGTTGTTGTCCTGTTGCCCGGCAACTCCGCGAGTGCCCTGGCTGCTGGGTCACTGAAGGCCTCTCATCTCCTCTGGCCACTCCACTTCTGTGCCGCGTGCTGCCGGCTCTGGGGCAGGGTGTCTGGGTGGCCCCTGTGGCTGACCCCCTCCAGAGATGAGGCACCATTGTCCCCAGCTTGGAACCACCCCTGGGGCCTGGCTTCTGCCCACCCTCCCCGGGTAGCATCAGTGCAGGCCTTCCTCGCCTGTCTCCCCGCCCCACCCTCTGCACCCCAACCCGCACCTCCAATTTCCTAAGATTTGGGCCCTCTCAAAACATCTCTGCTTTTTCACGCATCTTATCTCATCTCTGGCCTCAGGAAGCCTGGACCAGGGCCTTCTCCCTCTCTAACCCCACAGTGCCTCCCTGTCAGGGGCTTGTCTACATACTTGGCTTCCTCGTCTTAGTGATAAACAGGCTCAAGTTTCCTCCACCCTAAAAAAAGGGTCCCTCATCCCCATCTCCTCCTCAGGCCACCACCTTCTTCCCTCCCCCACCCCACAATCAAACAAGCCTCCAGGTGGACACCACAACCCTCTGGCCACGGTGGCTGGCTGGCCCCAGCCCTCTGGCAGGTCCTGCTCAGCTCACCCATGCGCTCTACCACCACGCCTCTTCCCTTATGCCCTCCTGTCCTTGACCTTTCAGCTGCACCCCCCATGGCTGGCCCAGGCCTTCCCCTGGACGCCTGGACCTACTGTGTGGCCTCCTCCAACTCCTGACACTGACACTCCTCTTTGTTTTCCCATAGTGACGGCTCTCCTGGTCCCCAACCCAGGCGGCCCTCAAAGGGGACTCACGCCACACGCTTCCCCCAGTTATGGTACTCCCATGGTTCCAGCCACTGTGGCCCAGGCTTTCTCCCCTGCAAGCCACGTGGCTCATTTCTCACATTTACCCTCTGAGAAAGGAATGTGATGGTTCACCGATGGGGAAACTGAAGACAGCAACCTGTCAGATCACCGAGCCTGCAGCATGTGCCCTCATCCCGAGGAGATGGAACGTAAGACGGGTTCCACTGCGTTCCCCTTGGGCTTGGCCCACAGCCGACCACCAGGGCACAGCCACGCCTGGGGCGGCCCCTACCCTGGGGCTGAGGCTGAGTCATCTCAGACGGGGAACATTCTCATTTTCAATTGCTGTGGTTGCCTGTTATGGATGGACCGGCTGACACTGGAAACTCGATCTGTTTACTGTCAGATTCCTATCCCAGCAGAGCGAGGCCGGGGCCTCTCCTCGGGCATCCTGGGCGACAAGTCTCGGCCAGTCACAGCCCTCTTGCAGCAACAGACCTCAAACCAGGAAGGGGGAGTGGGGGCTGGTTGGGGACAGCCATTTCCAGATAAACTTATTTAGCAAACCCACTCTGAGATTTCAGATTTATGAACCAGATAAATTAGCAGAAGGAAGAGAATTGCAAGAGTCTGTTTAATCTGTAGAACAGCTGACCACAGGTTTCCCATTAAAACCACAAAGGGGGACCTTCCTGGAATCACCTAGACAGGGAGGCATGTTATTAAGGCAGGAGGGCCTCTGTGTGCCACCTCTTTCAGTAATGGAATCTTGGACAGATGGTGACCAGCCTCTCTGCATACACCTAGGGAAGGGAAGCTCACTCCTTTGGGAGGCATTTCATTTCATCCTGGGGTAGCTTATTTCTAGAAAGCTCTATCACTGTGGCCTCCTTTTAAAGGACACCCAGCCTGTCTTAATTCCACCCTTGAGGGACCGATGGGTATTCACGCAGCTAGGAAAATGACAGGGAAAGAGCCCATTAGGACCACTACCTCTTCGCGCAACGGGAACAGTGCTTATGGGCTAAAATCCCAGTTCTACTGCTGAAAGCTCTGGTTTCAACCCTGGCTGCACATTAAACTTGCATGATGAACTCTAAAAAAGCACCCAGTGGGCCTGCAGAGGTGATACAGCTGAAGCTGGAAAACCAGAGACTGGAGGCCAGCTCCCCTTGCTGGATGCCTGGGCCTTCCTGGCCAGGAGAGGCCACTGGCAACCTGCCCAACCAGGGGCGTCAGCACAGCAAATCCACCGCCATGTTCTGGGTGAGCGCCTCACTGCAGGCCCATCCATGCTCATTTAAGCAGGCTCTGCTCGCCCCTCCTGGGGCTCCCGCACGCCCTGCTCTACTCTGTTCATGTCTGCAGACTGCCTGGGGCACCTGTGGGGATGGCATTTCTGGGTCGTCAGAGACAGAGGAAGACACCCTCCATTGCTGTTCATATTTATTCCACTTCTGTGACCATTACCCCAAGCCTGGGACCCTTAGCACCCTGAGTTACAAAACAGAGGTGACCACCCCTGTTGACTGCGAGGAGGAAGACAAAACTACGAATGCCTTTTCGATCTTTTAGAGCTCCTTCCTAAGTCCAAGGCACCATTGCTACCAGGAATGCCAGCACCCAGGGTGGCATGTTCAAACCGGGCACAGTAGTGCCTTTCTTCCTGTCCTCCTTGGTCTCTCCATGTCACAATGGAGGACGTGTGCTGAGCGGTGTGCTTGGAGATGGACACATGGCTCACACTCAGGCTGGGCTTCAAGGGTCCCAGAACAAGGTTGGAGCAGGCAGAGGCGGTGAGGAGGCAGTCTGAAGGTGCACGATTTTAAGATACCCCCTTGGCAATGTCCCTCTCACCTGGCAGGTGCTGAGCACGGCTCCTGAATGGCACTCATTGTTTTAGGCAAGAAATGCTTTTAATGAGATCAAATCTCAGCTTGGATCATAATTTCTCACCCATAACATTAATTTTTTACCCCGAACTTAAAAAAAAAAACTGTGGCATAACAGTAATCAAGACAATATGCTATTGGCACAAAAACAGACCCACAGACCAGTGGAACAGAATAGAAAATCCAAACATTAACCCAAACATATGCAGTGAATTAATATTTGATAAAGGAGCCTTGGATATACAATGGGGAGATGTCAGCCTCTTCCGCAGCTGGTGTTGGAAAAACTGGACAGCTACATGTAAGAGAATGAAACTGGACTACTGTCTAGCCCCATACACAAAGGTAAACTCAAGGTGGATTAAAGACCTGAATGTAAGTCATGAAACCATAAAACTCTTAGAAAAAAACATAGGCAAAAATCTCTTGGACATAAACATGAGCGACTTCTTCATGAACATATCTCCCCGGGCAAGGGATACAAAAGCAAAAATGAACAAGTGGGACTATATCAAGCTGAAAAGCTTCTGTACAGCAAAGGACACCATCAGTAGAACAAAAAGACATCCTACAGTACGGGAGAATATATTCATAAATGACTTATCTGATAAGGGGTTGACATCCAAAATCTATAAAGAACTCACGCACCTTAACAAACAAAAAGCAAATAATCCAATTAAGAAATGGGCAGAGGACATGAATAGACACTTCTCTAAAGAAGAAATTCAGATGGCCAACAGGCACATGAAAAGATGCTCCACATCGCTAATCATCAGAGAAATGCAGATTAAAACCACAATGAGATATCACCTCACACCAGTGAGGATGGCCAACATCCAAAACACAAACAACAACAAATGTTGGCGAGGATGTGGAGAAAAGGGAACCCTCCTACACTGCTGGTGGGAATGCAAATTAGTTCAACCATTGTGGAAAGCAGTATGGAGGTTCCTCAAAAAACTCAAAATAGAAATACCATTTGACCCAGGAATTCCACTCCTAGGAATTTACCCTAAGAATACAGCAGCCCAGTTTGAAAAGACAGATGCACCCCTATGTTTATCGCAGCACTATTTACAATAGCCGAGAAATGGAAGCAACCTAAGTGTCCATCAGTAGATGAATGGATAAAGAAGAGGTGGTACATATACACAATGGAATATTATTCAGCCATAAGAAGAAAACGAATCCCACCATTTGCAACAACATGGATGGAGCTAGAGGGTAATATGCTCAGTGAAATAAGCCAAGCTGAAAAAGACAAGTATCAAATGATTTCACTCATATGTAGAGTATAAGAACAAAGAAAAAAACTGAAGGAACAAAACAGCAGCAGACTCACAGAACCCAAGAATTCACTAATAGTTACCAAAGGGAAAAGGACTGGGGAAGATGGGTGGGAAGGGATGGATAAGAGGGAAAAAGGGGCATTACGATTAGCAGATGTAATGTTGGGGGGCACGGGGAGGGCTGTACAACTCAGAGAAGACAAGTAGTGATTCTATAGCATCTCACTACGCAGATGGACAGTGACTGTAATGGAGTTGGTGGGGGGGATCTGATGAAGGGGGTAGTTTAATAACCATGATATTGCACATGTAATTGTAGATTAATGATACCAAAATAAATTATATATATAAAAAAACTGTGGCATAACTTACAGTAATAAGACATACAGATTTTAGGGGGACAGTGAGATGTGTTTTGGTGAATGTAGACCCCATGGAACCACTACCCAATCAAGATGCTGGACATTCTCATCACTGTAGAAAGTGTTTTCTGTCCCTTTCCCGCCAGTCCATAGTGACAAGTGGCAAACCCTGCCCCAGGATCTGCTGTCACAGATTCAGTTTGCTGTCTGCATCACAGCCATAAAATCATGCAGTGTGTACTATCCTTTGTCTGGCTTCTTTTGTGCAATGTATTGTTTTTGAGATTAACCCATTTTAGGTAGTTTGCAATTGTTTTTATTGCTGAATATATATGTTTGTATGTATTTATCACGTATTACATTTTTACTTACCCTTTCTCTTTTTCTTAAAAATAATTTATTTTGGTACCATTAATATACAATTACATGTGCAATTACTTACCCTTTCTCTTGTTGATGACATTTGGTTGTTTCCACTTTGGGGCTTATTTATGAATAAAGTCGCTCGGAACATCCTTACTTAAAAAAATCTGGATGGCTTCCTGTGCCCCAAATTCCCCTAATTCCACAAAAGCAGCTCAAGCTTGCCCCACAAGAGTCTTTTGCACACCTCGGCCCACCCAAGCCATCCCTGAGCCCCGCTTTCTCCCTGGGGTGGGTCCTGCAGCTGGGTGTTCAAGCAGCACTCCGTCCCGAGGCTGAGACCCTGTGAGATGGGAAAGGGACCCGCTGGAGCCTGGCAAAAACAGACACACTCAGCATTATCACACGCTGATTGTGGTAAGGCTGTGAAATAAGGAAGGGTTTAGATTGAGCAGCAGGCTTCCTCTGGATGGGGTGGGGTGGCTGGGATGGGCTTCAGGAGGGATGCATAAGCTGGGAGCTAGAGGAAGAGATCCAGGCAGAGGGGGCAGCCCATGGAGAGACCCTGGAAGGACAGTCCCCCTCAACTCAAGGAAGAGAAATATCCTAGGGCAAGTTGAATCGTCTATGGCCATGGAAAAAACGTTGAATATCTGCTATACTTTGTGATACAGCGCTGAGTGGGGAAAAGCTCCAGAAGATGACACACAGCCAGATACCTTTCTCAGATGCAGACATGGGTCAGGACTGTTTGTAAAAGTCAATGGAAAGATAAGCGTGGGTGGACGGCAGTTACCATCAAATGTCAGGGTCGCAGTGAGGGTATTGTTCGTCAAACAATCAACAAAGTAACAGCAGGATCAATAGGTATGTCAGGGACCAAGGAGGATGAGTCATCAAAATCTATGCACCTGACTTCCATCAAAAAAAGGCTTTGAAATGTTTGAGGGTGGGCGATGGCAGATCAGGTCCAAGTTTCAAGCAGCTTGCTTTGGCTGCACAGAGAGCTGTCCCTGCATCTCACGGAGGTCACGCTATTCAATCTCTGCACCCTTCTCTGCCACTGCATGGGTCCCATCTTCTCTCAGCTGCGGGGAGAGCTGTGTTCATGCTCCATCCAGTGCAGTCCATAGCGGTACCCAGCGATGCTGGGAAGTGGGACCCGCAAACTGAAGCCTGTGAGTTTGGCCATGTCAGACCAGCATCAAAGCAGACTCCAGCCTCTATGTCCCTCCACAGCCTGGAGCCCGGAAGGCCAGTCAGGAGCCAACAGAAGGTGCACCCTGCTGCCACGGCCTTTACCAAGTTGGCAGTATCTGTCCAAGCCCCCAGAGCTGGACACAGACAGGTTGTTTATGCAGGAGTCCCAGGGACAGGAAACAAAATCGGGTGGGAGGCAGGATGGAAGGAGAACCTCCGTCAAGAAGAGCTTGTTAATGTCTAGAACAGGGGTCACAACTCAAAGGTCTGCAAGATATGTGGGGAAAGAGAACGGGGAGTCAGACGCCCTTAGCATATTAAACACCAGGAATATTCTGCACTTGCACCACGAAACATGTGGTCTTCTCAGTCTGATTTTGTTCCTTGCACTTTTGGGAAGAACAGTAGGAAAGAAGGCATTTTTTCTGTACCCAAGAAACAGGCCAGTGATAGCACCATGACAAACAAGCCCAGTACCTGGTCTCAGTGTGGGGCGACAGTGGGGACTGAGGCTACCAGGGGAGCACCCTCTCTGCTGAAAGCAGGCCAGCTGCCACTCAGCTCTGACAAATGGTTACCATGTGGGCCCTGGGTTGAAAGATCTTCCAATTTTTCAAGAATATAGATGGAAATCTAGACTCTTGCCATCACTCTCAATGTTTAAATGTTGGTATCATTTTTAAAAAGCACAGTGGGAGGAACAAAGAAAATGCATCTGGCCTACAAACATCCCATTTCCCTTCCAGACCCCTCAAAGTTTGCCAGTGTCCTGAGTTTTAGGGGCAGTCAGTTTCCTGGAAGGCAAGGCGTGTCTGTGTCGGCGACACTTGTCAGGTCAGCGTCCATAGCACTGAGGCGGGCTTGCGCTAAGGGCCTGTGGGACTCCTCAGAGCCCCTCGTGCTGCCTTTGAGGTGAGATCAGGAGCAGACAAAGCAAAACCTAAACCAGATAAAACACAGTGGGCTGTGACCGCTTGCCAGCCCCGGACACCGATCTGGGAGCCTCAGTGACTTGCTGCCCCATCCGGGCTGCAGCCTGACTCCTGGGATTCCCCGGTGCCCAAGCCCGAAGCCCAGGCAGCACCTCAGGGCCTGGCCTGTTCAGCCCTGCCCAGCATGTCAGCCCCTGGTCACCCTCCTGGAAGAGCCTGCAGCTGCGGGTCAGGAAGGAGCATGGGCTTTGGGTCCCAGTCCCACTCCCAGCAACTGGATGACCCTGGGCATGTCCTGTGCCTCCTGTGCTTTGGGCTGGCACCTTGTCACTCCCCAAATCAAAACGTGTGTCCACTGGGGCAGAATTGTGGCCCCAGCTGTCAAGCCACTTCCCTGTCCACCACGGTTTCTGCAACCCAGCACTGTGCTTGCTGGGGAGGTAGACGTGACGATGTGCTTACATAAGGGGGGTGACGCAGGGAATTGCAGAGAAGGGCAGCTGGCGGGTGCTGAGGGTGGGGGGGTCCGAGGCTCAGGGAAGGCATCCTGGAGGTGACGGTACCCGAGCAGGAAGATGAATCGGAGCGGCTGGAGTCCCAGGACGGAGCCCTCATCTGCCAGTCCTGCCAGCGTCACACTGCACCGTGCTCGACAGCTCCGCCTAGAAGCCTACAGAGTGTACCCCCAGCATTGGCCCTCAAGGGGTGGCAAATTCGGCCAGGTGTGACCCACTCTGCCCAACCCTGAATTAGGACAACCCCTGCCAGAATGGACCTGGCATTGTCTCTCGTTGAGCCCAAACAAACCTAAAACGGGGCTGTCCAGGAGAGCTTCCTGGAGCGATGGAGATGGTCTACACCTGCGCTGTCCGCTTGGCTGGCCACTAGCCGCATGCGGCTACTGAGCACTTTGAAATGTGGCTGGTGCGGCTAAAGAACTGAATCCTTGATTTGATTTGATTTTAATTAATTTCAACTTAAAGAGCCACATGTGGCTAGAAACTGCCGATTTGGACAGCACAGCTCTACAACTTTCCGATTCATCACTCACTCCAATGCAGGCAGCCTCCACCTGAAACGAGACCCTTGTGGCTTCCCCAGCCTACAGCTCCCGGTCCAGCCCCTGCTGGGCCGGTCTGCTGTGGGTAACCCCCAAGCCACCAGCACTGGGGCGATCCAGGCTCAGAGTCCATCCCTGGATCCCAGATGTCAGGAACCTAAACCTCAAGGGAAGTGAGGGCCTCCAGAGTGAATGACTGACTGGGCGCTGACATGAGGTGGGGTCTGGAGGTCGATGCTCACATTACCACTACTTTTCCCAGGAAAAGGCCCTCATTGCTCATTTAGCTCACGGGAAGAGATGTTTAGCATTGACCCTGAGCACTTTTAATGAGCTCAGCCCTGAGTCTGGAAGGGAGAGCAGGAAAAGTGCTATTATGCCTATGAGTGCCTGACCCGTTTGCCTTTCTCATCACCACCCCATTAGCAAAATGGGCACACTGAGGCTCTGGACATAGTCCCGTCAGCAGGAGCAAGAGGTCTGAACCAGCCCAGGGTCTCGGCTCTTTCCGCAGGTCCTCACTGCCAGGGGCTGGGGTGGGAAAACAGTTTCTGACCTTGTCGCAGTCAGCCAGGGCTGCAAGAACAAAGTACAGACTGGTTTAAACAATGGTACTTGACTTCTCACAGTTCAGGAGGCTGGAAGTAGACCAAGGTGCAGGCAGGGCTCTTCCTGGCTTGCAGACGGCTGCCTTCTTGCTGTATCCCCACCTGGCCTTCCTTCTGCACCACACAGGGTTGGGGAGAGAGCGGGTGAGCTCTCTGGTCTCTCTTAAGGGAGTCAATCCTACTGGATCAGGGCTCTATCCTCATGACCTCATTTGATGTTCATTACCTCCAAACAGCCTGCTCTCCAAACATAGTCCCACTGGGGGTTAGGACTTCAGCATATGAGTTTTGGGGGGACACATTCAGCTCATGGTATCTTTAAAAACATCATAGGCTACTGAGCAGAGACACTTGTGAAACAACAGGACAAAGGACCAGAGATGATGGGTAAGGGGCTGAAATGAATACAAGCCCATGGAAAACCATCCGGAACTGCTCCCAAGCTGAAGGAAAGGAGAGGAAGTAGCAAGAGCCACATCAAAAGCTAACAAAGCTGGGCGGGCTTAGAAGTTTCCCAAAGGGGAACCGTCTGCAGAGCCTCTATGCCAGGCCCTAAAGAATACGGAGAATGAAGAGAGAAGGCAGGGCCTTCCAGGAATGGGCCACATGAACTGCAGAGCTGGGAGATGATATGGCTGGGTGAGGGGAACAGAGCTGATTCCCTGCCCCCTCTCACTCCCAACCTCAGCGAGGACACTTACGTTTTCACAGTTGTTCTGACACACCTATTAGTGAATGCCACCTGATGGGTGCTTGTGCTGGGGCCTGGGAATGTCCTGCGCTGACCAGCAGCTGGGCCCCCAGGGCCTGTCTGCACCCCTGGGGATTGGTCTGACTGCCATGTGCATGGAAAGCCCTTTTCTTTTGGGACTCAGTTCCATGAAACAGAAGAGCTGAAGATGTCAGGCTCAGTCCAGCCCAGAGCAGCCAACAACTAGGTGTTCTGCGTGCTGTGCTTCACTAGGAAGGGCAGGGCTTATCCCAGTGGTGCCGTCCCAGTCCTCAGGGCTGTGTCCGCAGCCTCTAGCCCTGCACCTTCCTGCCCTGAGGGAGAGAACGTGTTAGTCTGCTCTCCCCATTGTCCCAGGCTCCCCCAGGCCGGGGTGCTCAGTCAGCGCCTCTGCTCACTAACTGGCCTGGGTCACCAGCCCCTGCTCCTTCCGAAGTGTTCAGGCACCTGGCCTGGGGGTTAACCTACAGCTGAAACACACCTGCCAACCCCCAGCCTAATGGCAACATCAACCACCTGGAGTCAGAACTGGGGCCTAAAACCAACACAGACACCCAAAAGCCAGGTCAGCAACTCACAACCCAACCTCCCACCAACACCTCCGGTTTTGCTGTTTTTTTGGTTTTGCTCAGTTTCCGTCGTCACCTCTCCTAGCTGCCTGGAGCAACTTGGTGACAGTCTGGCAGCTGACCAGCTCTGTCCCACAGTGAGGAGGTCCAGGCCCTGAGGGCCTTCCATGGGCTTTGGGCCAAATATTTATTTCACTTTTATTACAATTCGAACTTGGCTATAACCAGCATCTCTGGGGCATGTCCAATTTGCCAAAGTCATTGAGACAGAGAATGGTATTAGGAAAAAAGAGAGTAAAAGAACATAACAGTAAAAATGCAACTCTGACAAGCTGACCAACTCAGTGTTATTACCCCACTTTGTAGGTGAAGATACTGAGGCTTGGACAGATCAATACCCTGCCAAAGGCTGTGACAGCATGTGCTAAGTGGACAGAATGTGCCTTGTGTGCCAGGGAAGGGAGGTGGGTCAGGAGACCCTCTGAGCCCAGAGGCTGGTCCTCTGTAGTGCCAACATCCTCTGCCCACCCAGGAGGTGGGTCACCTGAGGGGTAATCATCTTTGGCAGCAGCGAGGACCTGTCTAGAGCCCCCAGAGGGCGAAAGGGGCCAGACGCTGCCTACTCACCACCCTGGGGCAGGAAGGAGTTTTTATGGGGTCTGGCACACTTTACCCCTGGGACAGCTGTAAACTTCATGCTGCAGCCGGCCTGCAGGCCCTGGGGAAGGCACTGCTCGGGCCATGGTGGTGATCCAAAGCCTGGAGCCTCCCACTTAGCTAAGCTTAGCAGGAGGATAGGATGGCCGAGGTGCTGGGACCTGGGATAGTTTCCAACAGTCACGGAGGAGAGAACACTCTGGACGTGCAGGGGGGCAGTCCCTGGGTCGAGGGGACCCAGCTTCACAGGAATGGCTGAGTGTGGTCTGGCTACCTGGGCCCCAGGGCTGGGAGACAGCTGCCTTCACCTGCACGTCGGGGGACAGAGAGGGACTGGCCATAGAGAGGAGCAAATGCCCAGATACGAGAGCAAATAACTCTGGGGCTTTAACTATGGTGGGCCAAGTACAGGCTGGGTGATCTAGAGGTGGAAGACTCTTAGTACCCTTGCAGCCCACTGGGCACCTGTAAGATGGCTGGGGACGTGAGACGAATGGTGACAAAGAGCCCCAAACAAGAAGACAACCAAACACTGCACCTGCAAACGCACACACATGCCCCAGAATGGAAGGTGTTACATATGGGGGTCCTTCCTTTCATCCACCAGGGTGTCTGATGACATGCAGGGCAGTAAGGCTGTGGGAAGCAGGCCCAGGACACCCTGATGGCACTGTGGGAACTGGACCCCCCCCTCTCTGGAGGCCCCATGTGAGGACTTTACCAACACGCAGATGCTCTGACCCAGGGCTCTACTTCTAGGCATTCATCCACAAACACATGCTCTTGCGTGCAAAATGCATGCCAACTTGTATGTGACAGCACTGACTGTAAACAACGGCAACCACAGAAAACGTTGGAAACAAATGTCCACCGTGGGAGACAGGTTAAAGCTAAGAGTCCCCTGTTCCGTGGAAAACAGCAGCAGTTAGAAGGAAGTCCACACACCACTCACTGCTAAGGTGAATGTCAACCGAGAAAGCTGCGGCGCACAATGGGAGCATGGGGCATGATTTAATACAGATCATGTACAGACAAACAAACAAAGGAACAAATAATACATATGCATATATTTGCATAAATATACAGGAAATTTCACCAATCCCCACTGATCTCATGGCGTTTGGGGGCAGGTACCGGGTGGCTGAAGAACGGGTTTTCAGGAGCTTTTACTGAGCACCTCTGTGTATCTTTGAATTCTAATAAACTGTGAATTTATTTATTTTCTATCCAAAATTTAAAAATGAGAAAAACCAACACAAAACAGAGAGGCAAGGAGGGCTTCCTGTAGGAGACAGCGGGACTGGGTGCACTACAAAGGCAGGGGAGGGAGGGAAGAGTGGGTGTGAGTAGTGTGTGCTGATGGGTGGGAGGAAGGGGTGAGGTGGCTGGGAGCATAGGGTCAGGAGACAGACAGTCCTAGGGTCAAACCTCAGCCCTGCTGTGTTTGTTCCATGCACTATGATCCTCTCCCGCTTCCTGCCTGGGGTGCAGGGGATATCCCAGCCACAGCCTGATGGCAGGAGAATGGACGGGCCTCTGTGCGCCCCCTCAAATTTGTATGTTGAAGCCCCTAATCCCCAATGTGATTGCATTTGGAGGTGGGCTTTTGGGAGGTCATGAGAGTGGGTGGGACCCCTGTGATAGGATTATGCTCTTATAAGAGGAAGAGAGAGATCCCCCTTGCTTTGTGTGTGTGTGCATGCGCTGAGGAGGCCTTGTGAAGACACAGGGAGAAGGCAGCCGTGTGCACGCCAGGAAGAGAGCCCTCACCAGGGTGGGAACAGCCTGTACCCTGATCCTGGATTTTCGCTCCCAGAACTGTGAGCAGTAAATGCCTGTTGTTTAAGCTGCCCAGCCTGTGGTTTCTGTTACAGCAGCCCGAGCTGACTAATACAGGCGGCACAACGAGGATTCGAACTCAGATCTGTCAAGACTCCAGGATACATGCTCTTTCTGATGACAATCCTCTCCACCCAGCCACACCCCTGCCCCTGGACTTCCTTCTATTCTCACTGTAGCCTACATTTGTTGTTGTTTAGTATTCATTTTACTGCATTAAAGAACACAAAATAAAAGATATACCATCTTAACCACTTTTAAGTGTACACATCAGTGGTACTAAATACACTCACCTGTGGTGCAGTCGCCGCTACCCTCCATCCCCCAAACTCCCCTTTCTCCCCTCCCTCCAGCCTGATGCCCACCATTCTACTTTGTATCTATGAATCTGACTATTCTAGGGATTTCAAATAAATAGAATGGTACAGTATCTATCGTTGTGTGACTGGCTTATTTCACTTGGCATAATGTCTTCAAGGTTCATCTACATTGTATCAGGTGTCACGACTTCCTTCTCTTTTTTAAGACTGAGTAGTATTCCATTGTATGGATAGACCATCATTTGCTTATCCACTGGGTCAATGGACACTTAGGTTGCTCCCATGTTCTGGCTACTGTGAGTAATGTTGCTATGATCAGGAGTATAAATACCTGTTTAAGACCCTGCTTTCAAGTCTCTGTGTTACGTGTACCCAGAAGTAGAATTTCACTAGCTTACATTGCTTCGGCCCCATCACAGGCCACATGGGCCAGGCCTCTGTGCTTTTGCATGTGCTGTTCCCCCTTCTTGGAAGTCCCTTCCCTACCTTAATGCTTCAAGCCTGGCTCACTGCCACTGCTCCTGGAAGCCCTCCCTGACCCACCCAGACTCAGTGCTACCTCCTCCTTGTATCCTGAGCTCCCCCTGTGCTTTGAGGACCTGCCTTTCACCAGACTACAGCATGACCAAGATCTCCGGCACTGTATTGTCCACAACGAGTCCAGGGTCAGGGTATGAGTCCTCATGGCACCAGCACTTTGCACAAGGTAGGTTGTGAAATTAATGGAGAAGAAGGAAGACTTAAGGACTAAGGGCCCATTCTAGGGGTAAGGAAACCAGATACAGTAAGAAAGACCCTTCTCCACTGTGCGGCCTCTGCCTTCCCAGACATTAGCTAGGGGATAGACCTGATTCCCCCTTGAAGTGACCGATGAGCCCTCAGGAGGCTGGAGGCACAGCTTCCCAGACCACGCGCTCGCCTGGACCGGAGCAGCTGCTTCGACTCCTCCCTGACCTGCACCTGCCCTTTGCAGGAGACGGGATGAGGCTGCAGAGGAAACCTGGGCTTGGCGGGGTGCTAGAAGCTTCATTCTATGGCAGGATTCAGGGGTCCTGGCTTTTCCAATGGTCTGATTTTTCACGGCACAATAGGTGTGCAGAGCAGGCCTGCAGCCTAGGTGTGCACTGTGGAATCTTACAATCTCCACATCTCCTGGCCCCACAACACTGACTGTGTGGGACTCTGGACCAGGCCCCATCGAAGCCCCCTATGTGATCTCATTTAATCCGTGGAGCAGCCCCTGATGCATGTGCTACCGCCTTCTCTGTATTTTGGGGGGAAAACTGACAAGACCAGGCTGTTAAACCAGGCTGATTTGGACTGAAGAGCTGGGGAAGGGAAATGGCCAGAGGGAAGCCAGGGCAGAGGGGGGTGATCACCCCGAACAGCGCTACTCTGACGAGTGTTTGGAAGAGAGCAGATAAAAAAGGAAATGCTGTTACATTGCTTTCCATCCAGGTACTCCCTACACCTGGGCCCCTCAGAGGCCTGGCTGCAGCAGCCCATGTGGCACCTTGCCACTTATAGGTGACCCTCGGAAAGGCTCGGCCCCTCACTCCCAACTGTGATACTCTGTGTGGACAACCCACCCCAAAAGGATCGCTCAGCTCAGGGGCTCCGACCTGGGTGGGGGTAAATGAATTCTTCCTGGTGGCTCACCATGGGGCCCTCCCCGTGCCAGAGCTGTACCTGCCTGGGCCAAGTCATGGGGAAGGGGAGCAGTGAGTCAGAGGCAGGTCCCAGCTCCTGACTCGGAGCCCTGGGGGCATCTCCTGTCCCCAAGAGCCCTCCCCAGTCTCACCCCTACAGCATTAGAGGCTAATTCTGAATCCTCCCTCTGTCCTCATATCAGTGTTCCAAATTCTACTGCAGGCCCCAAATTCTAACCCCAGAGAAGAGTGGGGGTGTGGTGGGATTTCTTCCTACTTCTCCAGCTCGCTCTGCATCACCACAAAGCTGGGGTAACAAGCCGGTATACCTGTCCTGATGCCTGTGATGCCACATTTAAACTCACCCGCAGAAAACACAGCATGGACACCCTCTCTGTGCTCTTAAGACCAGGAAAGGGTCAAAGCCCTGGGGGTCTCGCAGGAGGGCCGAGCTTGTAAGAGCCCTTGCAAACCCAGCCCCCCACTCCTGTCAGGCTTGGCCTTCAGCTCTGCTTGTTTTCACTTGGGCCAGACCTTCCTGACTGCATAAAACACGACTGCCTTGCACTATTGCTGACCTGTGTTATGGATGAGGACCCAGTGCCCAGAGACGGGAAGTGACCGCTGAGGCTGCAGCACGTGCTCGCACATGGGGGGGCTGGGGCGCGAACATCTGAGGCACAGTAGAGGTTGTCCCGGTAGGAGAAGCAGGTAAGGGGCACTGCGGGGGAAGGGGCAGCAGGAACGAGGGAAGAAAGAAAGGGAGGCAGGGCCGGGCTTTGGGAGACTGAGTCCAGAGGGCAGGACCTCAGGGACTACCAGGGCCATGACTTCATCCAGAGCAGGTCACATGCTTGCAGGATGGGATTAGATTTCTGTACAAATCAAAGCTACCCTCCTGCTGAGAAAGAGGGACGAGGGGGATGAGACCCACCTCCTTAAGGTTGCAGGGTTAGGTGAGGGGCTTGAATGGAAGGGGGTGGAGGGGGGAGTCGGGGTGCAGAGGAGGGGGGATTAGAGAAGACCTGGTGTCAGAGAAACAGATGGGTGTGGGGGACACAGCGGAGGGGAGGAGGGCCGAGCAGGAGAGGATGAGCGCCGTTTGGGACCTGCCAGGTCTGGGGTGTCCGAGCATCAGCCAGGCAGAGCTGCCCGGAGCATACCTACGGACCCCTCCTCCCGCACTCACTGTCCCCTCCCCGGGTCCGTCTTCCCACAGCTCATGCAATCTGGGAAGCCCCCGTCAGGTAAAAATCCACCCCGCGGCCATCAGATGGGCCCTGCCAATGATTCTGAGGCAAAACAGACCATCGGTGCTGTGGGACCAGAGGCCGGCCACCCTGCCCCTCGCCAGCTTGCAGTCCAGCCGAGGGCACTTCCGTCCTCCATAAATATCCACTGAATCCATACGAATGACTGGCTCCCCAGCTGTCGGACACCCATGCCTTCAATGTAAGATTTCCCATTTGATCCTCACCGCCACCCAAAGAAGTGGTTAGTAAGATGCCCATTTTACAGATGAGGAAATGGGGACCCCTAACAACTTGCCCAAGGCCACAGGGTTAGTAAGTGGTGGACTTTGGGTTAAAAACACGTTTTAACTGTTTCGTGCAGGCACATCCCCTGAGAAATGGCCTTTTAGCACGAGATCCTCCCAACAGAATTATGAGTGGGAATGAGTGGAGGGGGCGCAGGCGGGGAAGAGCTGGGAGTGGGGAGTCAGCCTGAACCCCAATCTGCTTCAGGTCCACCATGTAACTTGGGTAAGTTACTGAGCAGTTGTCTCCCCTGTCGGCTGGCGTGGGCAACCCCTCCTTCCTTCAGACTGGCCAGGAGAGTAAATGATGGAAAGCTCTAGCTCATAGTAGGTTCTCAAGAAGAATCTCTGTGGTTAAGCTCTGTTTGCTCTCAATCCATCAAGTCAGTCACTACATCAGTGACTTTGAGCTCAGAAGGAAAAAGATTGAACTTTGAGAACCAATTTCCACCCACTGCCTTTCTGCTCAAGAAAGGGAGTAAGTCATGGGGTGGGGAGGGGATCAAAAGGCAGGCAGGCCTGGGGCAGAGGTCATGAGGATTGACTGGAAAGTCCAGGGGAGCACCCAGGAGGCCCAGCCTGGTTTCAAGGGAGAGCCAGCCTTTGAGGGAAAAGTAATACCCTATCTGAAAATATGCACCTAGCTACTGCCCAGGGTGAGCCCATGCAGGAGGGAGGCCTGACTTAACCCACCCCCCTGCCAAGGCTGTTCACCTCCCGGCAGCCGCAGCTCACATCTAGTGGCCATAGCCTAGGCTGCCTCAATGAGGGGGCCCCCTGCCAACTGCCACCTCACCAGAGCCTCCAGATGTGGCCCCTCCACGCTGACTGACCCTTCCAGGGCCCACCACTGCCGGCAAACCATTCAAGAGGGGCAAGGAACGAGAGGAACGTGGGACCAGTCTCTGAGAGGCCCCAGGAGCCCCCATGGCCCACACGTGACACTTCCTTGCCCCAGTTCACAGGTGTGCCTGCTTTGGTGACACCAAATTCCTGCAAACTCGGCACCAGGAGGACTGTGGGGAAGCCTACCATGGGCCAGGTGCTTTATCCAGGCTCTCATTTCCCCATAATCCTGTTTGCCCGTGAAGAAACGGAGTATCAGTTCAGTAGCCCAGAGGTTCAGCAGGCCAGCTGGTCACCTAGCTGGTAAGGGCCTCCAGACTAAGTACTGTGGTGGTTTTAGAACATGGACTCTGCAGCCAGAGGCCCTGAGTTCGAATCCCTGCTCCTTGGGTATACTGAATGTGAACTGCTGTGGAAAACAGCCTGGCAGTTCCTCTACATGTTAATAAACAGAGTTACCATATGACCCAGGAAATTCCACTCCTGAGTTATGTGCCCAAGAGAATGAAAACATATATTCACATGAACACCTGTACACCGATGTGAACACAGATGTTCACAGCAGTATTATTCACCACAGCCAGCATGTGGAAACAATCCAAATGTCCAGCACTGGATGAATAAACAAAATGCAGTATATCCGTGCAACAGAGTGTTATTCAGTGGTAGAAAGGAAAGATGTGCTGGTACAGGCTGCAACATGAAGTTTGAACCCCTTATGCTAAGGGAAAGAAACCAGCTGCAAGAACCACATATTGAAGGATTCCACTGACATGAAGTGTCCAGAATAGGCACATCTGTTGAAGCAGAAGGTAGATGAGTGTTGCCAGGGGCTGGGGGTGAGCTCGGAAATAGGGAATGACTGCTTAATAGGCATGGTTTCTTTCGGGCTGATGAAATGTTTTGGAATTAGCAGCGATGGTTGTACAACTCTGTGATATATCAGAAGTTACTGAATGGTGAACTTCAATGGGTGGATTGTATGGTATGTGAGTCTTAGCTCAATAAACGTGTTAGCCGTCTTGCTAGTGTGAGCTCTTTCTCTTAGCCTCAGTCTGCCACCACGCTGTCCTGGTTCACTGCCACCCACCTGCCACACTGCCCTTTGGTTTCACACAGCCCTTCACCCCAGGGTGCTTTCTGGAGGAGGTGATGCTTGAGCTGATGTCAAGAAGAGTGTTAGGTTGGATGACTTGTGAGAGATGTCTGGCTGGGCTAAAGCACGGGTAGTCACACATTCCTGTTTGCCCTGTTCCTATTGTCCAGGGTAATTATTTTTAGTTCTCCCTGTTACTCTCAAAAGTGTCCCCATTTAGATGATAAATTACATAGGCACTGTATTAGTTATCTATTGCGTAACAAATTACCTGAAAACTTGGTGGCTCTAAATGACACAAACTTATATATATATGCTCTCTCTCACAGTTCCTAAGGGTTAGGAATTTGGGTGTGGCTCAAGGGCACATTTCTGGATGAGGATCCCTTGTGGGGTCAAGGTCAAGGTCACTGGAAGGCATGCCTGGGGCGGGAGGTGTTTTCCAGGTGGCTCACTCACCGGCTGGCTGTTGGTGGGAGGTTCCAGGCCTCCCCGCTGTGGGTCTCTCCACAGGGCTGCTTGAGCGTCCTCACAAGATGGCAGCTGGCTCCTACAGAGCAAGGCAGCCAGGACAGAGATGGAGAGGCAGGGCACAGCCCGCACTAGGCAGTGGATGCCCTTTCATGCCCTACGTCAGAAGCCTAACAGCATCATGCTGCAAGCTTCTAGTTGTTAGAACAAAGTCACAAATCCAGACCCCACTTAAAGGTGGGGGAGCTCTAGCTTTTGAAGGGAAAGAGCGTCAAAGGACTTGGGATATTTAAAAACCACCACAGTTACTCAAAAAATAGGGCATGGGTGGTATACAGATGGGACAAAGCCAGAGAGGACAGAAGTTGGATCAAGGAATATTCACAACGTCGGGTAAGGAGACTGAACTGGGAGCAGGGGGCGGTCTGAGACAGGTTTTGAGCAGCCAGAGATGTGGTCAGGGATTCAGGGCGAAGCATGACATCCACCCCAGCACTGGTCTCTGGTGCAGCCACATGGCCTCCATTCAGCCCCTGCATGACCAGCTGTCCCCTCCCTCCGGGCCCTTAGGCCTTTCGCCCTCTGCCCTTGGTGGAGAACATACCTTTTCTTCCTATGGAACAGAAGCTGCTTGTGTGTTTCCCACTGGGTGTACACATAGCAGGTGCAGACTGCAGAGTTTCTGCATGAATGAAACATACCAGTTTGCACCATCCCCAAGCTGTGGTCACAGTGGCCACAAGTCCCTGCTTATGCTCTGCACTCACCTTTCTCTTTCCAGCCTCCAGACCTTTGCTCGGGCTCTTCCTCCCACCCAGAGGGCTCTGGCTGTGCTTACCATCTGTACTGCCCCGAAGGCAGATAGACTGGAAGGGAAGCTGTTTGGATAACTCAGGGGGAGATGAGCAGGCCTGGTTGTGACAGAGGCAGTAGGCACGGCAGTGGGGGATGGGGTGGTAGACCATGCTGAGCAGCTGGATGCAGGGCAGGCCAAGGACAACACCGTGCTTTTCCTACCTGGGTTCCTACCTGGTGCTTGGAAGCTGGGGCTGAGCCAACCCCTTGCTTTGGGGCAGTAGGAGGCTGCTGCCCCGGGCGGGCATGGGACATGGTCCCAGGGCTTCCCCTATGCTTTTCCCACCTGCACCCCTCCCCTGATGCATCTGTGCCCACCCACTGCTTCTCCCTGCCTGGTGGAGGTGCCTTCCTTCATCCCCAGCACCTCCACGTCCTGACATTTTCCCATTCCACCTAGACTCAGCTCAAAGGTGCCACCTCCTCTAGGAAGGCTTGTTTGCAGCTCAGGGCTCTTAGAGCACTTTGGCCACCCCTTCCAGAAGCCCTAAATGACTGTTGTCTTGGCTAGGTTCCTGGAGGGCAGTGACAGAATTTCTACCTCCTAGTATCAGAGTGTCATTGTGTGCATGTTTTTAAGAAGCCTTAAAACGTCTCCTAACCCTGGGCTTTTCAAACCCCAGCCTTGTACTGGTCAGCTTAATAGGACAGTTGGGTATGATCATTATTCCAGTTTTTAAGGTAAGAAATTGACAGCACAGAGAGGTCAAACAGCTTGCCTGAGGTCTGAATGCCAGCAATGCCAGCACGGAGCGGGGCCACATCCTGGGCCGAACCCCCTTGCTGGCTTGTCTTTCCCTGAGCCGCAATCAGATGGTGGTCTCTGCCCAGTGTTCTCATGAAAACAAGGAGGGCTTTAGATGGACTTTGTGCAATTTCGAACTTTTCTCCTATAAATGCCTCTTAAGTCTTTAGCATGCAATATGGCTTGTTGGCAAGAGTCCCCACAGGCAGCAACATGACTGAAAGTGTGCAGGCCAAAACACACCGGAGACCTGCAGATGGGGATCTGGCCCAGACGGGCAGTACTGGTTTCTGTGGGCACACACTTCCTGCATACTCACCTAGGTGCTTTTTCTGCCAATCCAAGGAGGTAGACTTCCTAAAATGGAATTTAAAGATAGAGGCATTTCATGGGCGAAAAAAGTGGGTGCCACAGCTGTCTGATGCCTGCATGCATTTCAGGGCAATGACCTCGCCCCTAGTTCATTGCTATGGCCTCTGGGCCACACCTCTGCTCAGAGGCCCCCTGGAGACGGGGCGTCCAAACCAGTGTGCTTTTAGGCCTCACTGAGAGGTCACCAGGACAGGTTCTACGGCCAGACCTGCTGGGTTCATTCTAGCTCTGCCACTTCTTGGTGTCCTTGAGCACTCAAGTGTCTTGGTTTCCTCCTCTGTAAAATGGGGACAATCCAGCTCGGACGTGGGGTTGTCATCACTGTTTTGACCCCATACTAACTGCTGCCAGTTTTGTCTTCCCTGGCCACAAGGCCCCAGGCAGCAGTGAATCCTGATTGGTCCGTGATGGTCTCATTCCCTGTGCCTGTGATTGGCGTAGGCATGCTCATATGACCCAGTTCCCATCAATGAGATAAGGAAGTCTGTGCAGGAGGGGGGCGTGTTCCGGGAAAGTTTTCTCAGAGACACTCTGGAGATGACAGCCCTTTCCCGCCATTGAGTTTGCACCCGACTCTCCCCAGGTCCTCGATTACGTTATCAATCCTTTAAATCGACCAATTCCAGAGTAGCCCGCCTCATAGCCTCTTACCATGCAAAGTCAAACTTCTTATTGTTTAGGCCAGCCAAGTCATGGCTTTTGTTATTTGTAGCCCAAAGGATCATGCTGATATTCTATGGTTGGTCAGATTTTATCTTCTTGCAATTACGTTCATTAATACCAGCCAGAGGAAATGTCTGAGCTTAGCTGTGCACTCAGGGAAGACTTCCTGGAGGAGGGGAGGCTAATATGGTATCTAAAAGAATGAGCAGATGGACAAAGTGGGCAGGGCAAAGAATAACATTCCAGGCAGTGGGAATAAATGCCTGAGGCTGGAGGCACCATGGGTGGTGGGGGTGGGGGTGGTGTGTGTGTGTGTGTGTGTGTGTGTGTGTGTGCGCGCGCGTGTGTGTGTGGTGTGTATGCACAAGAAATAATTTGAGTGGCTGGGAACCATAGGGGTGTGTGTGTGTGTGTGTGTGTGTGTGTGTGTGTGTGTGTGCGTGTGCGTGCGCGCGTGTGTGTGGTGTGTATGCACAAGAAATAATTTGAGTGGCTGGGAACCATAAGAATTAAGGCTGTTAAGAGAGGTGGGGTGGGCTCAGTGAGCCCTCAGCCAGGCTACTGACCCTTTGGTTATCACAGGGGCAGAGGGGAGCTCTAAAGATGGCCTTGATTTTGTTCGCCCTGGATCTCACCCTCTGGCTTTGTGCCTAGAATAAGTGCACTCAACTGGGCCTTCTGCTCCCATTCCAGCCACACCCAGATGCTGTCCCAAGAGCCAGGGCGGAGAGCCAGGCAGGGCGCTGGGTCTTGCTTCTCTAGGTGTGATTCTGCCTGCCTTATGTCTTCCAGACCCCAAGGCACTCATAAGAGACTGACTGAAATCTGGGTCACTCTGTGCACCGGTTGGACATCCATCAAAGAGGCAGTTACTAAGTGCCTACAAAGCAGTGTGCTAAGCACAGCGAAGAAAGGACCTGGTTCAAACCCCAATGCTGCTTGTGACCTTGAGCAAGCCACTTCTCCAAACCCGGCGTCTTCACCTTTTTGTAAGAGATGTTGAATCAATGTCTCTTATCTTTGGTACTGGGGGCTGGGAGGAGGAGAGGATAAGAAGATGTACAAAAAGCTTCCTGAGAGTAAGCACTGTAGTCCAGGAGACTCAGACAAGCAAACAATATGTTGTTATGGACAAAAGTTGAGAGGCATGAAAAGTTGAGGGAGGGGGCTTTTGAACAGGCAGTGAGGAAGTAGAAAGTCTACCTGGGAAGTGATGAGGGACAAGTTTTCCTAGTAGAAGAAAAGGTCCACCAGGCAGGGTGGGACACAGGACGCCCACAGGTTCCATTCTGGGCTCCTCCTGCCTTTAGAACAGTGCATTGCCAACAAAAGGGTGGGACAGAATTATTGAATATAGGTGTCACGCCAACCTGTACTAGTACATCTCCAAACTTAAGCCAGAAAGATGCAGATTCAAATCTCGACTCTACCACTTGCTGTGTGACCTTGCGCAAGTCACTTAACTTCTGAGCCTCAGATTTCTTCTTTGCAAAGCAGGTGTCAAGCCTAATTCACAGAGTGTTCTGTGGTATATGCAGGATCTAGGACCAGGATCCCCCTTTCCCCAGCTAGTTCCTATTTTAAAGCCCTAAGATGCAGTGCCACCTCCTGTAGGGAGCCTCTGAGGCTTCCTCAGGCCAACCCCCAGGTCCCTCTGTCACCCCATGAGATCCCTCCTTTACTTGATTGCCTCTTCCTTCTCTCCCACCAGGCTCTGGAGTTTGAAGAGGGTATCCTGGCATCTCTTGGACCCAGATGCACCCCACACAGAGGGGGTATCTACTAATGCCATATCCCTCCCCAGCCTCCACCCAGGGAGACACCAGAGGGAGGAAGTGAACACATCTGCTGGGGATGAGGACAGTTTCAGGGTGATGTCACTAGATTTTGAGGGTCGAACAAGAATTTACTGGGGTGGGAGGTGTTCCAGGCAGAGATGGAAGTACCAAAGCATGGAGGTGTAAAGGGAAGGATAAAAGGAATTGTGGGTGACCAGAGTTTCTGCCAGAGTGAGTAAAGATGAGGATCTGGACTTAGGGAAATAGCTGAAAACTTGAAAGCAGGCAGCACAGAGGCTGTGCGTGTGTGTGCATGTGCGCACATGAGTGCATGCAGCTAGTTTTGGCCAGACTTTGGTTGGTGAGATGGGGAAACAGCAGGGCTATGGACTGTCACTTGGGGGCAGGGATGGATGCAAGAATAAAACAGGACCAAAGTTCTCCCTGGATGGTTGATCATTGCAAATATATTATATAATATATCCACACCCCATTGGCCCTTATACTTGCTAAAAAGCCAGTTTCCACATTCATGCTGTACACCCAGCAGCTCTGAGAAAGCTAGTGGGCCAAGTGGCGCCATCTTCATTACTTGCCAAGGTCCTGCAGGCAGTAAGGGGCTAGTCACAACCCGAAGCCAGTGTCCTGGTCCTGAATGCAGGGAGGGCAGGCCTTCTGCCGTTGGATAAGTGCTCAGCACCTACTAGAGCCAGCCTCTGTGGAACTGGAGATGACCTTTGACCTCTGAGTCATCTTGAGACTGGACTGGTCACCTGGGCCTCAGACCAGCTGCCTCCTCCCGGAGATGGAGAAGCAGGACCCACTGAGGGGCAGGTTGTCTCTAGCGGACGTGTCAGCAGGCCCCCTGCCCCCAGGACATGCCCAACCATGAGGCCTCTGAGCTGGACCCTGGGGAGGGGACTGGAGAGGGTCAGTCTTTCCATAATGGGAAACGGGCAGCAGGGGGGGACCCCTTTTCTAAGAAGCCCCCAGTGCCCTCTCCTTCCACCCAGAACCCAGGCACCGCACAGCGACAGCCTGAGTCATCATTCCGTTTTGAATGGTAGCAGAGAAATCAGCCAGGGGGGCTGCCTGGGGCTGAGGGCCAAGGTTGGAAAAACAAGGCCATTTCTTCCTGCCTTTCTCTTACCAGCCTTGGAATCTCGAGACAGCCTGAGGGGGCAGGGGGCAGAGGGCAAGTAGATGAGGGATGGGGGGTGTCAAGAGCCAGAGGGGGCCAGGGGTTCAGAATCTGAGCTGTTGGCTTTTGTTTGCAAATGACCTGTTTAATAATTACCTTTGCAATCAATCCAGCCAGAGCTCAGGGAAGGCAAGGATTTCAACCCTCCATACCCCACCGAGCAGCCAGGGAAGAAAGTAAACAAGATGCCACTGGCAGATCTCTGCTCCATCTCGCAAACAATGGCAGGACTGAGCTGCCCGCCCAGACACACACATCAAAGTGAGATTTCTAGGCAAGAACTTTAACAGGCAGATAAGAAGCTTGGACTGAATTACTTCCCTGCACCCTGGGAGCTGCCCTGAGCTCAGCGCCCACGGCAGCCTAGGGGCCCATCATTTGCACATTAACCTTGACCCATAGTTCATATTACTGGAAGGGAGAAGCATCTCAGCTCCAGCCTCCGAAAAAAACCCAACCGGCGACAACTTCATCCCTTTAAACGGTCACGACTGTGGACAAACAAGGGGTTTAAGTTACAGCAGTTAGCTCACACTCACACTCCACTGGGCTACGGCTCCTTAAAAAAAAACCACCCTATTCCAAGCACCCATCGGGGCTCCCAAAGTCTGACCCAGACCTGTTTGTGGGAAAAAAATCAAACTTTTTTTTTTTCCAACCTCCCAAGGCCTTCAACTATTTTTCCCCCTGCAGCATCCAAGCCCAGCCTCAAGGCAGAGCCATAAACACGCCCGCTCCTCCCCCTTACACTGTTCGGCAAAACACCACCCCCCTCCACCTTCCCGGACCTGGAGGAGAAAGAGCCAACGAGACCCTCGCCTGCAGCCACTCCCCGGCCCTCCCCCAGCCACTCGCGCAGTCCGCAACCCTCCCAGGCACCTTGAGATAAACACCCACTAATGATTTTATGATTTTCTGCTCCGGGTAGCCACGCTCAGCAGAGTCCCTCCCTCCTCCCTCGCGACGGGGGCCGGCCCAACCGAGGGATTGGGGGATGGGGGTGTTAGTTTGTTTTTTCCACTGCTGTGTCCCCACACCTGTTTTTCATTCATTCATTCGTTCGTTCATTCATTCACCGAATCGTCACTGCAGCCCCCCGGCCCTCCTGATCTTCGGGAGCGGATGGGAGGGAGGGGGCTGAGATGGGGGCAGACAGCGACTGGGGTGCACCTGGGGTAGGTGGCCAGGGTGGAAGGACTCCGCTGGAGGGCAGACTGGGGGGCTTTGTCCAAAACAAGGCGAGCAGCGGGGTACGGGCGCTCCCCGGGGCTCGAAGTTGTTTTCCGAGCGGCGGCGGCGAAGACAGCCGCCCGGGTGCGTCTCTTTGTCTCTCCCCGGCCCGCGCCGCGTCCCCGCGCGCTCACCTGGTCTTGGAGGACAGGAAGGCAAGTTTGATCAGGCCGTAGGTGAAGAGCGGGATACTCTCCTTGGCGACGCTGGCAACTTGCAGCCGGTGCTCCAGGATGTGGAGTTCCATCGTCCGCCCGCGCTCCGCTGCGGCTCATCGGCGGGGGGCGAGTCGCGGCCCCCGCCCCCTGCGCGCCCAGCCGGCACCGAGCGCCGCGGGCAGCCGGCCCGGGGACCGGGACCTCGTTGCCGGGCGGGCCGGGACGGACAAAGGGGAGGCCCGCCGAGCCGCGAGGGGCCGCGGGCGGCGGGCGGGCGGCGGGCGGGTGGCAGGCTAGGGCGGCAGCGCTGGCGGAGCAGCGGCGCCCGGCGCGGAGAGCAGCTGGTGTTCGCTGTAACAAACAACTTGCCACTCAAACGCCGGCCCGCTGGGCATGCGCGGCCGCGACGGGGCGTGCCGGGACTTGTAGTCGCGAGCGGCCCGGGCGCCGCCGGTTGCTGATGTCAGGGACTGGGCGGCCGCGCGAGGGGCCGGCCCGGTGCCCGGCGAGTGCTGGAGCTCGGGTCCCCGCCGGGCCTCCGGGGAGGCGGAGGGCAGAACTGTGGGCCCCTAGAGCCAGCCTGAGCCTGCGGGCAAGCTCCCACTCAGAGCTCGGGACTGTGCCTTTTGGAGTGCAAAGCTAGCAGCCAGCACAACTCCAGCGCTGGAGGAGGCCCGAGTTTGGAAGGGGAGGGATTTGGAGACCCCAGTATTTTTCTTGGTGCAAAGAAGCCGCAAAAGCGAGATGGGTACTGGCGATAGAGACGGGGCCGAGGGGTGAAAGGGGGTTCCGTGGAGAAGGGGACAGAGGGCTGGGTTCTTAAGGATGAATGGGAGCTCTCTGAGGAGGGGGCGGGGGCGCGCGAGGATGCAGACCAGAGGCCTTCAAGGCAGAAGGAACAGCGTGTCCAAAGGCAGAGAAGCGTGAAAGCCCCTACGGGGCTGTGTTTGGCTTTGTTGGAGCGGAAAATGTGAGGGAGGAGAGGCAAGAGATAAGGCAGGCGCAGTCACCAGGAGACCGGTCGAGAGGGGTCATGTGTGCAGAGCTAATGAGGTGGCCGATTATCCCGCGGGAGAGAGGGAGATGGGGACTGAGAAGGCCGAATTAGGGAACAGTCTGAAATAGGACCTACGGAAGGCCCAGTGACCGTGTCCTGCAACGTTGCCCCCTTAATGGCTGACTGATTTGAAATCTAGATTAAAGTTGCTGGTGCTTTACCCTTTGGCGGAAAGATCTGGGGATATGATGGGTCAGGTTTACCTGACTGGGCAGTCTGGGAACTCTCTTTTTGAGGAAATTTCTTTCTGTGTTCTCCCACAGTCTCTCTCTCTCTGACCTCTGTTGGGAACATCCTAGGCTTCCTCATCTCTGCAAAGGGGTGTGAAGCCTGCAATCTGGTAGCTCTTAGAGCATGCCAATCCCCTTCCCACTTTATTTTCACTAAAGAATTTTTCACCCTCTAATAAAGAATTATTTATTTATTTGGGGGGCTTATCTGTAACTCTCTTCTGGAATCTCAGCTCTATGAATACAGTGATTTTTGTCTGTTCTCTGCCGTGTTTCCCAGGCCAGTAATGTGACTGACATGTGTTCACATTCAATATTCACGGAATGTGTAAGTGCATACATCTATTCTGGTAGAATCTAGAGAACTCAAAGGTCTGAAGAGAAGTGCCTTCAACGCGCAGGGCAAGTAACACAGATGTGTGAAGCAGTTGGGTATCAGACAATCCGAAATGGTCCAGGAGAAGGGAGGCCTGCCTGAAGGTATAAAATTCTGCTTTTTAAAAAAAAAACAACCAAGAGGTGAAGCCAAACAAATAAGGCTCATGGCAGGATTTGGTCAGTGTTCTGACTTCTGCTCTGCATGGCCTAAGTCCCTACTTTTTAATGTAGGCCATGACCGGTGAGTGGGTGGTGAAATCAAGTTAGCAGGGCATGACTAACATTTAAAAAAAAAAAGGAAAGAAAATGGCACAAAGCTTTGCACATAACAAGGGTAGGTTACTATTATCTTTTCTATGTTGCAGGAAACTCATTTTAGCTGTGAGTGTACATGTGTGCATGCCCATACTGGATCTTGAGGCAAAGGCATTTCTAACTGTGGGTCTTTGTCAAAAACATCTGAAGGCACTGTGGGTTTTCTAGCTCATCCAATCAGACTCATAAAGTTTGCAAATTTAGACTATTGGTTTGACCTGCAGAATTGCTTTCACTGAGCTGTATTTGGTGCTGCAGATTTTTGTGAAACTTCCTAACTGAACTTAATGTTGGGATGTTAAAGAAACTGACCCCTGGGTTGCCAAATCCAGAGGAGGATTTCAGGCTGGAACTAGGGTGAGCTATTCACTCTCAAGGTTGTGCAAATGCTGGCTTGGCGCTTTCCCGTGGGAATTCACTCTTCTCTTCTGGTCCTTCCATCTTAGGTTTCTTTGCCCAACCCTAAAAAAGTGAGTGGAGGCCCACTTGGTGTTCCTTCCTGTAGTGTCTTTTTACAGTAATGGCTGCCAGGGATGACGCCTCCTGCTCAAGCGTCCTGCATTGACTCTGGGTTTGGACATGTGACTTTGGCTAATGAGGTATTAACAGGTATGTTTGATAAGTCCTGTCCACTGGGACCTGCCCACTTAGAATGCTGCCCTGAGACCATAATGCTGTAAAGAAGCCCCAGAGGAAAGACCACATGGAAGGAGAGGCCCAAGGGTTCCCACTCTTCCAGCTGAGCCCAGCACCCCCACAACAGCTGGCATCAACGACCAGACATGGGAGTGAGGCCATCTTGGGCATTCCAGTTCCCTGTCCAGTTGAATGCGGCCACATGAGCCAGAAGAGAAACCACCCAGCTGACTTAATACATAGAAAAATAATAAATAGATGTTTTTAGCCACTAAGTTTTGGGGGGATTTATTATGCAGCAATAGATAGCTAATACATTCCCTCAACCCTCATCTTCTCCCACTTTACAGGTGTACTCAGTCTCTGGCTCCTAATATGTTGATGGCCCCTAGATAGACAGGTCCAGCTCAGAACACATTCCTGAGGTCCTGATTCACATACCTAACTTCCTAGTGCTGGGTCACGTCCACCTACCTATTGACAGCCTCGGCCAACCCAACCTGTTCAAACCTTACTTTGTTCTTCCCCTCTTCTTCCTGTAATCCACGACTTGGTTAACCATATCATCCACAATCCCTCACGTTACCAACCTGGTGCGGCACATTATATTATCCAAGATGGCGGCAACAAGATGTTCCATTCTACATGCACTTCTTGCAATATGACGTTGATAACCATCCCAGCAGCGGGTGGGTCCGTGTCCCTCCCCTTGAATCTGAGCAGGCCTGTGACAACAAAAGGAATGACACCATGTGACTTCTGAAACCAGGTCACCACAGATGGTACTGTTTCTACCTGGTCCTCTTGGTAATTCATCTGCCATGCTGTGAGGAAGCATGGGCCACAGGGAGAGACCACAGGTAAGCATTTATAATGGTTTTTAGGGCTATGTAACAAAGAAAGTACTGGGGCGCCTGAACAACAGAACTTTATTGTCTCAACAGTTCTGGAGGCCAGAAGTCGCAGATCAAAGTGTCCTTGACTTGTAGATGGTACCTTCTCCTTGTGTCTTTACACAGTCCTCCCGCTGTGTGTATCCGTGTCCTAATTGCCTGTTCTTAAAAGGACACCAGTCATTCTAGGGCCTACCCTAATAACCTCGTTTTGACCTCATTACCTCTTTAAAGACCCTCTCTCCAAATATAGTCACACTCTAACGTACTGGAGGTTAGGGCTTCAACCTATGAATTAGGGGAGATACAACTCAGCCCCTAACAGTGTCCCACCAACTGCTATTAATGCACATTGTTTGGGGGTGGGTTGGATGCACATCAGCCCATAGCAATATTCCAACCAACAGGCCAAGCTGAGGTTCCATCTGACAGCCACATCCTCCGAGTATGACACAGATGCATGAAGGACCCTGAGCAAGAATCCCTCTGCTGAGCTCAATCAGCCTAGAACCATGAGAGATAATAATAAAATGCTTGTTTTAAGCCACTACATTTCATGGGGATTTGTTAAGCAGCAATAGATAACTAGACCACCTGGAATCAACCTGGTTGGGGGTGGGCATGGGAAAAATTGACCAAGGGTCGTCCTAGATTATTGCCTCCTGTTTCCTATCTCCCCACCCCCCATGGCTAATCAATGACCAACTCGTGATGGTTTTATATATTGCACACCTTTGTAATCCAGCTTGTCTCTCCACCTTGCTCATCGTGATCCCACGTCAGGATGTAAGTCCCTTGTTCTGGACGGTGACAGTGACCTCCTAATGCCCCTTCTATCCTCGTGTTGCCAGGGTGGCTGTTCTGCTCTGTGGCCCTAGCCCCTGTAACTTCTGCTTGATGCTCTGTAGGGGCCCCGAGGGAACCACAGCTCCTTTAAGAAAGCCAAGTCCCGATCCTCTCCAGCTGGTTATATGTAAAGGAGAGAGGGTTTCTCGGACCCTAGGCCATGCTCTTCAATACGGTAGCCATTAGCTAAACATGGCTATTGAGTACTTGACATGGAGCTAGTGCCATGAGAGCTGAAGATTTCATTTTACTTCATTTTAATTAATTTAAACTTAAGAATAGATACTTGATTCAGGTATTGGAAAATGTCAGGTATGTTTGGAGTAGGGTGACTGGCTGTCCTGGTTTTTCTGGGACAGAGGTTTTCAGGAGTTGGGCTTTCAGTTTTAAAACCAGGACTCAGACAAACCTGCACCTTATTTTGAAACAACTTGGTTATGGGAAATCTCTGAAGTCTCAGTTCTGATCAAGTGTTGTGGATGAAAACTAAACATCCGGACAGAAATATGCACTAAATGCAAAATTTGCCCTGGCTTTCAAAGACTTGGTGTGGAATAAAAAGAATGCAAAATACCTCATGAATGATTTTTATATTGATTGCATGTTGAAATGATATTTTGGCTATTGGGTTAAATAAAATGTATTATTAAAATAAATTTCACCTGTTTTTTTTTACTTTTTAAAATTCAAAATGACCCATGGCTTGTGTTATATATTTCTTGGACAGTATTGTCCTAGAGCAGTGGTTCTGGAACTGTGGCTGATGTCAGAATCACTGAGGTGCTTGGTAAAAGGACCTAGGCCCTGTCCTGCTTTGATGAGCCCGGACCTCAGTTTTTCACTGGTCTTTCAGGTCTCAGTATCCTGCCTGGCGGTGTGGGGTGTCAGAGTGTGGTTGCCAGCAACCTCGTCCGCTTAAGTCCGGAGTGTCTGGACCCAAGAAAGCAATGTGCAGAGATAGGATTTCTCACTCTGCCTGGCAAAGGCCTACATGACTTCACCCAGATCTGAGTTCCTGAGAACCCACCTTCTCTCTGGAAGATAAACGCTCGTAATGTCCACCCCCTTCAGAGAAGGTTCTGCCTCCTCTCCACAAGGCACAGCCTTCCCCTGGTTGGTCGGGGGCAGGATCAGCCTTTAAAAAAAAATTTTTTTTTCAAATTCCCCTATGTGTTGCAAATGTGCAGACAGGGTTGAGAACTACACCCTGAGGCCGGTTCCCATGCCTGAAACACTACCGGTTCTCAGAGTGCACGGGGTGGTGTGTGTGGGGGGGGGTTCAGCTGCGGCCCCTGGGTACCTGGGAGAAACGCAGACTCTCATGCTGCATCCTAGACCTCCTGGATCGGAACCTCCGTGGATGGGGTTCCCCGGTGTCTAGTAAAAACTTGCAGGAGATGCTGATACACACCCAAGCTGGAGAATCCTGCCTCAGTAGAAGAGTGAAGTCAGCACCTAATCCATATGGCAGGGTGTAGAGACATGTTAGAAATGACAGAGGCATGAGCTCATTTCTGCCACGGGCCACTCAGTCCACACATGGAGCCTAAGCTCCTTGCTTGACTAGTGGCCCTCTGTCCATGGTGGCCACCCAACATATATTTTGGTGATTCCCCATGGTACGAGTCCTGTCTTCACAGGGTAGAAGCTTCCCCAACCTCCCTTGTGTCTCCAGTGCCGGCATATCAGACCCACACAAGACTTAGTCTCAGAAGTATGGCAAGTGTATGTATACTACAGAGGGAATCAGGCTTCTGGAAGGCAGCAGGAATCATACTGGGGACTTGCTTATAACACAGCCCACACTGAGTGTTTTATTAACTATTTATTAAAAATTGTTATAAAGCAATTATTTTAATTCATGAATGTGGGGAAGTCAGACAGGGCATGCAGGATGGTTAGTCTTTGCTCCAAGGTATCTGTCTAGACTCACCTGGGAAGACTTGGGTGCTGGTGGTGACTTGAAAGCCTGGGGCCTAGAATCATCTGGAGGCTTCTTCACTCACATGTCTGGAGCCTAGGTGGGCTGGGCTGGGACTGTCAACTGGAGGATCCCTCTGGGGGGCCTGGGCTTCTTATAGCATGGAGGCTGCATTCCCAGAAGGAGCATTGCAAGAGGCAGTGTTCCAAGAAAGTCAGGTGGAAACACATGGCCTTTTATGACCGAACCTCAGATATCAAATGCTGTCACTTTGGTGGTAGTCTCTTGGTTGAGTCAAGAGGAGGGGTCATAGGCTCCACCTCTTGATGGAGGAGTGACAAGGAGCCACTTTGTAGAACAGTGTGTTGGATGGAGTTATTAGTACAGCCATTTTGGGAAACACCTGCCACTTGGTAAGGTAAGGTCCCCAGGAGAAGGTCCCCATGGTGCTGGATAGGCCTGGAAGTTCAGCTTAGCACCCACCTAAAGATTCTGTTTTCTACTCCATCTTTTTAAAATAAGGTTTTAATCTTGAGAGTATCATGGTTTCACATGCAGTTGTAAGGAATCATACAGAGAGATCCCCTGTCCCCTCCACCCAGTTTCCACCAGTGGTAATATCTTGTAAAACTGCATACAATCTCACAATCAGGAAACTGACACTGATATCATCCACTGAGTTTATTCAGATTTTGTCAGTTTTACAGGCAGTCCTGTGTGTGGCATGTGTGTGTTCAGCTCTATGCAAGCCAAGAGTGGGGCTCCTCAAGGTCTGGGTTTGGACTTTGCCTGGAGTCCAGAGACCTCCAGCCTACCCAGTGTCACAGGAAGGGAGGAGGGCTGGGTGTGGAGATTGTGGGATGCTTGGGTGGGTGGCTGAGGTTGGAAAACAGAAGAGAGGGAGGGGAGGGTCAGGAGAACGCTACTTGGCCAAGGGGCATCTTTTCCTGAGGCTCTGGTCCTTTCTGGATGCTTCTCTAGCCTCTAGGTGAACTGGCCTTGAATCTCTTCCCCTGAGTTTGACAACAATACCAAGGGCCACGGGGAGTCCCTAAGCCTTCTTGAGCAGGGGAGGATCCCTATCTAACGGGTGCCCCAGTGGCCTACTTTGAGGAAGCCTGGACCTCAGCTACCTTCCCCACACTTCCACGGGGCTGCAGGAAGACATGGTTTCACTGATTCTTTGCTGGAGATGCCCCTCCTGCACATTCCCCCACACTCCCACAACAAACGATTACTGGTCCCCAAGTGCAGTGGACCGGATCCATGTAAACAGTCTGAGCTTAGTCCTCACCACCTAGTACCCTGATCTCGGGGACAGGGTCTTCTTTCCTGATGCTTCCAGGCCTGCCCAGCCTTGCCAGCAGCCCCCAGGGACCAGATGCCTGAGTCTCTGCTGCAAACCCACACTTAGACCCAGACACCAGGCATCCCTCAGCTCTGCCATGGTAGAAGATGTGGGATCTGGGAAACGAACCCATCAACCAACATTGCCTCCTAGAGGGCCAGGCCTAGCCCAGTGTGGCCTCTTACCTCCTTCTTCATTTTCCTTATCTGTAAAATGGGCACAGTGGCTGGCTTGTGGCTGTCCTCAGTGAGAGTGGACAGGAAGGAGACAGGTGGTCCCCTGGAGATGTAGGAATTATAGGCCCATTCCACAGATGGGGAGACTGAGGCTAAGGGCGGTTAGGAGCCGAGGAGCCCAGGGACACAGCTTTCTTGGGTTTCCCAAGGGCCAACGCCAGGGCCGAGCTTGTGGAGGTACTTAGGAAATGCCCACTGGGTGAATCAGTGTATGAACACAGCCTGGTGACAGTGGGAACCCCACCTCCTTTGCGGTGCCGTCCCTGGGCAGGATAGGAAGCTGCCAAGTATTTCTCTCCTCCCTCTCTCTCCATCATGGATCATTTCCTCCATGGCCTCCTCTTCCTACATACTACTTAGCCTGCGTCATAATCTGGGACCGAGGACCAGCCTGCAGAGTCTCTAAGAACTAGAAGGCTGACACGGCAGGAGATCGAAGCTGAGGGCCTCCACACCCCTACCTTGCACACCCCTGTGCCTCTGACTCCTCACCCTAGACTGGGCCGTTGTAAGGATTTGGGGTGGGGTGGGTAGGTTCCCGATTTGCCTGCTCCTAAGGCCGGCCCTCCTGCAGCTCTTGAATATCTTGGGAACTAGTTCTGGAAAGGGTCAGGGCCTGAGCTTCTGAAGGTGTGATTTTGGGCAAATTGTGCTTCAATCTCGTGATCACTAAAATGCAAATCTCTGGATGGCTGCCTCCCAGGAAGGTGGTGTGATGTTGGGCCTTTAAATCACTGGGGCAGCAAAACCATACCTGAGGCCTGTGAACCTTACTCTAGTCAAGCGCCGATTGTAAAGTCAGGGAGGCCAGGGCTGGGACAATGTGTGGCCTACCCCCCAGTGGCTCTTATTCAAGGCCTGTGGAGTGACTCACCATGCACATGTGGTGACTGGCAGGTGGGGGAGTCCTGGGGGTTCCCAAGTGACCCCAGATCTGAAGCAGCCCCAGATCACAGGAGAGGGAGTTGGATCCAGGACATGCTTTTGGACTTTGCAAAGATGATAGACTTTCTTGGAAAGGACTCGGGTCTCTTTAAAATCCTTTGTGAAGATGCAGAAACATCTGCAGCGAACGCTGCTGGGATCACTCATGAGATATTAGCTACATCTGGGTGAAAAGAGCAATTTATCAGGGAATGTTCCTCCCAGCGATGGAGAGCCTTTCAGAACTTGATTGCAGTTAATGCACCAGCCTTTCCGAGTGTTTTATGCCACTCTCAAATGAGATAATGAAGCCCTTTAATTTACTGTTCCACTTCCAACCAGACTGAGCGGGTCAGATGACCTCTGTGTCCCATGCCTGGGGAGATGGAAGGCTGGCCCCAGGCTTGGGAGGCCAGGTGCACCTGGGGTGTCATGGCCCTTCTCACCTCCTCCCTCCCACTGCCTGATTCCTGTTGCGAGGGGACATGGCGTCCTGGGCATCCCAGAGTAAATCCCAACCTTGGGATTCCTTCCTGCCTGTCCCCGAGCAAGTCACTTACTCCCTTGAAGCCTCAGTCCCATCCTCTGTGGAATGGGGATGGCAACACCGACATGGCAAGGCTGTGGCAAGGGTTAGGGATGATATGGCTAAGGAGGCAGTGCCTGGCAAGTGGCAGGTGGTCAACAAATAGGAATTGTCATAGTAGTGAAATTGACCCCTGGGACCCAAAGTTCTCACAGGAAATGGTACGAGAAATTGGTCCTGGGGCCTGTTCACACCCATGGCTCTGCCCTGGAATTACACCATCCATGCCAAATAAAACAGCCTTCAAGGCCTTCACCTCCTGTCCACCTGGCCACCCCACCCTGACCATTTCAGTGGAACTCGCCTATGTAGATAAATAAGTGGTGGGCGGATGGGTGTAAAAACCCAGCCACGGGCAGCATCAGAGTCCATCTGTGGACCTTGCCAAGCCTCCTCCATCCTCCCTCTGGGACCCGGGAGCTCTTTGAGCTGACTGTCCCTGGTTCTCACCCCCTACTGGACACGCAGGTTGTGTAAAATATTTGGTGGTAGGCTCTCGGCTCACCTAAGGGGCACCATCAGACTCTCCCCAGAAAGCAGTGACGTTGCTTAATTACAAAGTCAGTATACTATGATAATTTTCCAAAGGTGAGTAAAGCATCCAGAGAAAGGTGAGTTTTCTAATTTGCCAAAGCTCAGTGTGGATGAGTGGCTTGCTCTGCCATCCCCCACTGCTTCAGTGGCCTTTCTCAGCTCAGCCCCACATTCCCCCTGCAGTAGGATTCTGACATTTGCCCTCTGCTTCCTGCTCTGGCCTGGTGGGAGCAGCTCCAGGAGCCTTTCAGCCCAGCACTTGCCCTGTGGGTTCCATCTCAGGTTGGCTTGCTGACCTGCTTTCGTCTCCTTGGTTTCTGACCCCGGACTGGGTCCTGTTGACACCCCCTCCTCCCCTTACTCTGTACACATAGCCCTCCCCCTGCTCCTCCTGCTCTGACCTCAGCCTTTCTCCTGACCATCACTCAAACTCACCCCTCTGTCTGTGCTTGGGGTGGCTGATAATGGTCCCCGAAGATATCTAAGTGTTAATTCCTGGAACTTGTAAATGGGGTCTTTGCAGATATGATTAAGTTAAGACTTTTGCGATAGGGAGATTAGACTGGATTATCCAAGTGGACCCAATGTAATCAGTGTCTTTACAAGGGAGAGAGGCATAGATGATGTGACACAGACAGAAGAAGAAAAGGTGATATGACTGAGTGGCAGAGACTGGAGTGAGGAATCCACCAAGCAAGCCCAGGGAGGCCAGCAGCCACCTGAATCTGGACCTCAGGATTCTCCCCTGGAGCTTCTTGGGGGACCATGGCCCTGACAACACTGATTTTGGACTTACTTCTGCCTTCCAGACCTGGAGAGATTAAATTTCTATTCTTTGCAGCACAAAATCTGTGGTCATTTGTTACAGCGGCCACAGGAAGCTAGAACAGTGTCCTTTCATTCTCTGGGAAAAATCCCTTGCCTGGTCTCACTTGGCTCTTAGCCTTGACTGAGCTCTAGTCCCCACGGTCCTGGCTCTGATGGGAACTCCCTCGCCCTTCGGATGGGGCCTGGGCACTTGGTGCTGCAATGACAGATCTCACTCCCGACGGGGGTTTGGGGACCTTTGTATCAGAAGCATATGCATTATCTGCTGGCGATGAGCTTCAGGGCCCCCAAGAAAACCTCTGGCCTCACCCAATCCCCTGTAGAATAATCAAGGCTCATTATGGGTGGAGACCATGTCAGACAGTTCAGAAGAACATTGTTGAGGTCCTACCATGTGGTAAGCTAGGCGATGGGCACTTGATACAGTGTCTCTTGTAAGTTACCTTTCTCCAGTCTAGGGATCAAAATGGGGTTCCATCTATGGTAGTAAAGAGTATTCCTCTAGCTTATTTCCCTCCTGCTATAATGGGACTTCTCTGCCTTTCAAAGTTTCTGCTGTTTATTTCCAGGAGCCCCAGGGGGTGACTCACTTGTACTAGCAAACATTCCCCTACCTCTCAGCATCGCCACTCGCCTCCTCCTGTGATGGGTTTCCACTCAAGCCTCCTGCCGTCTCCTCCCCTCTCGGTGGCCCCAACTCCTCAGAAGGCTGGTTTGGCCACAGCGAGGCCTCTAAGCTGCCCCCATCACCCTAAAAGGAAGTTTCCTCTCCCACTTGTCCTCCCAGGTTTGCTGTCCATGGTCACACAGCTGCAAAATGTGCCATGTCAGGTCTCAATATTGAGCAGAGGTTTTAGGGAAAGGCCTTGCAGCAGATGGTGCTTTCCAAAAATGGTAGCAGTACTATCTCCCATCCCGCATGGTCTTCAGACAGTGTGACTTTGACATTCCTTCCTCTGTTGTCTGGATGGATTTGTGTTATGGCAGAAGTGACCCAAATTCTGCTGGATTTCTCAGGATTCTTGCCTGTGGAAGCCAGCCCCCACTCTACGTGGGAGCCCGGACAAAAGGGGAAGGTCCCCTTGGAGAGCTGCTGGGATTCCCTGCCTACAGCTTGTGTCCACCTACCAGCCATGTGAATGCACCATCTGCAAAGTCCAGCCTTGTCAGCCACCCTAGCCGATGCCCCTGGAGCAGAGATGGGCTGTCTGCACTGAGCCTTACCCAAACTACAGATACATGAGTAAAATAAGCATTTGTTGTTTGAAGTCACTAAGTTTTTGGCCTGATTTGTTTCACTGCTGCAGACAACCGATACAGGGCTCTTCCAGTTGTCTCTTGCTTACCCTTTCCCTGGGACTCAGACTTGGATCCATGGGGCTGGCCCAGGCTCTGCCTGCAGGACAGATCTGGCACCATCCGCTTGGGCTTTCCATTCCTCTTCCCTCAGGGTGAGTCTCTTCCTTTGAGGCTCTGGGGTCCCTCTCGTAAACTGACCCACGGGGGCAAAATGACTGGTCCTCTAGAGTTGACTGGACATCCTTAAATCCTGGAGGTCCAGAGTTTAAGTGAAAGCCAGGAAATCTCCTTCCCTTCCTTCTTATCCTCCACCCCTAGTCACAATCCCAGTTATTGTGTGACAGGGAAACAGAATCTCAAAGACATTGAATTACTCCCCAGGGTATATAGTCAGGCAGTGGAAGACTGAGATTTGGACTTTCCAGTGCCCTGTGGACTGCTTCCCTGCGCTACCACAGGGGCGGATGCTCCAGAGGGGGCCCCCTGTGGCTCAGTATGGCCCCAAATCCTCTCACAGGTGGTAGATCCAAATGGTTAATAAGCGTATGAAAAGGGGCTCAACCTCATTAACAGCAGGGAGATGCAAATTAAAACCCAAAGCAGAACCTTGCCGTGTTTGGCTAGAAAGGAGCTTGCTCAGGTCACCTTCCATGGCGTTGTGGCCCCACCATGCGTGGTCCCACCAGCAATTTGGGCCAATCTGGGACAACTGAAGGGCTATTCCAGCCCCAGTGCTCCTTCTGGGGCAGGGGAGGCCCACCTTCTCTGCCCGCTTCTGCTTACTCCCTGACTACAGCTGTTGATCTCAAGAGCACTTCGTAATAAACATTCTGCATGCTGAACTCCACCTGTGAGTCTGTTTCCTGAGGAACCTCACCTGTGACAACTACACCCCCACTAGAATGACTAAAATATTTGGAAAAATTACATAATTTTTATCTATCCAAACTCCCCTTCCTTTCTCCCTAACAGGTAAAGCCCTGCCCTGTTTTCCATGTTTTGAAACTTTATAACCTGGAAATATACCCACATGTTATGTGATCAGTTGATCTTTGACAAAAGAGCAAAGGCAGTTGAATGGGGAGAGGGTGTCCATTTCAACAAATGGTGCTGGCACAACTGGGCAGCCATATATATATATAAAAAGAAAGTAGGAAAGAAAAGAAAAAGAAAAAGAAACTTCACCAAAACTTGACCACCTATATATACTACCTCACAACTTGTACAAAAATTAAGTCAAAATGGATTGCAGACCTAAATCCAAAAGCTAAAATTAAAGTACTCCCAGAAGGAAACATAGAAGAAAACCTTTGTGACTTTAGGTTACGCAAAACTTTTTTTTTTTTTATGTTGTAGAATTTCATTTTAATATTTGTTTTAAAATGTATGCATTATAAAATGCAACCATAGTAATTATAATTAAGGTAATTATAATCATGTTAGGGTATTCTCAGATTTTTTTTTTAATATATTTTTTTAATATAATTTATTTTATTCTCATTAATTTACAATTACATGTGCAATATTACGATTATTAAACTACCCCTTCATCAGGTCCCCCCCACCAAACCCATTACAGTCACTGTCCATCAGCGTAGTGAGATGTTACAGAATCACTACTTGTCTTCTCTGAGTTGTACTGCCCTCCCCGTGCCCCCCCAACATTACATCTGCTAATCGTAATGCCCCTTTTTCCCTCTTATCCCTCCCTTCCGCCCATTTTCCCCAGTCCCTTTCCCTTTGGTAACTATTAGTCCGTTCTTGGGTTCTGTGAGTCTGCTGCTGTTTTGTTCCTTCAGTATTTTTTCTTTGTTCTTATACTCCACATGAGTGAAATCATTTGATACTTGTCTTTTTCGGCTTGGCTTATTTCACTGAGCATAATACCCTCTAGCTCTATCCATGTTGTTGCAAATGGTAGGATTTGTTTTCTTCTTATGGCTGAATAATATTCCATTGTGTATATGTACCACATCTTCTTTATCCATTCATATACTGATGGACACTTAGGTTGCTTCCATTTCTTGGCTATTGTAAATAGTGCTGCAATAAACATAGGGGTGCATCTGTCCTTTTCCAAATTGGGCTGCTGCATTCTTAGGGTAAATTCCTAGGAGTGGAATTCCTGGGTCAAATGGTATTTCTATTTTGAGTTTTTTGAGGAACCTCCATACTGCTTTCCACAATGGTTGAACTAATTTGCATTCCCACCAGCAGTGTAGGAGGGTTCCCTTTTCTCCACATCCTCGCCAACATTTGTTGTTGTTTGTGTTTTGGATGTTGGCCATCCTCACTGGTGTGAGGTGATATCTCATTGTGGTTTTAATCTGCATTTCTCTGATGATTAGCGATGTGGAGCATCTTTTCATGTGCCTGTTGGCCATCTGAATTTCTTCTTTGGAGAAGTGTCTATTCATGTCCTCTGCCCATTTCTTAATTGGATTATTTGCTTTCTGTTTGTTAAGGTGCATGAGTTCTTTATATATTTTGGATGTCAACCCTTTATCAGATACGTTTTTTATGAATGTATTCTCCCATACTGTAGGATGTCTTTTTGTTCTACTGATGGTGTCCTTTGCTGTACAGAAGCTTTTCAGCTTGATATAGTCCCACTTGTTCATTTTTGCTTTTGTTTCCCTTGCCCAGGGAGATATATTCATGAAGAAGTTGCTCATGTTTATGTCCAACAAAACGTTTTTTATATATCCATGAGCTACAAAAGAAAAACATGCTAATTAAGTTTCATTGAAATTGAAAACATCTGATTTTCAAAAGACATTCTTGTGAAAATGAAAAGACAAGCTATAGACTGGGAGAAGTATTTGCAAAACACATGTCATAAAGAACTTGTATCCAGAGTATAAAGATTCCTCAGAACTCAATAATAAGAAAACAACCCCATTAAAAATGGTCAAAAGACTCGAATAAACCCTGCAGTCAAGAAGGTGGATGGAAGTCAAATAAGCACACAAAAGAATATTCAACATCATTAGTTGTTAGAGAGATGCAAATTAAAAACACAAGATGCTCGTAGACGCCCCTTACAATGATTTAAATAATGAACTTGACAATACCAAGTGCAAGTGAGGAGGCAGAGCACTTAGAATGCTCACACAAAATTGTAAAAAAAATTGGACAATGGTTTGGCAGTTTCTTATAGAAATAAACATATACTTACTATATGACCCAGTAATTCCACTCCTAGGTGTTCAGCCAGGAGAAATGAACACTTGTATTCATGCAAAAACCAGTCCACAAATGTTATAGCAGGTTTATTTATAAGAGCCCATATTGGAAACAACCCAATTGACTATAACTGGTGATGACATGTCCATACAGTGGAATCCTATTCAGCAATAAAAAACAGTTGATAGATTCAATACTGCTGATGAACCTTAAATGTATTGTGCTAAGTGGATGAAGCCATACCCAAAAGGCTGCATGCCATGTGATTACAGGGGTTGGAAGCAGGGGAGAAGGGATTCGGTGCCTACGAAGGGGCACCAAGGAATTTTGGGAGGTGATGAACTGTTCTATGTCTTGACTGTGACAATGACCGCACAACTTTTATGCGTTTCCTATAACACACAGAACTGTATGCTAAGAAGAGTAAATTTTACTGTATGAAAGTTTTGTCTCAATAAACTAGACTAAAAATATTGAATCAAAGAGCATTTTATATAAGTTGTATCCCACTGTATGTATCCTTCTGCACCTTGCTGTTTTTGTTCAGCACTAATGATTTTTGAGATTTATGCAAGTTGACAACGTGTCTATAATAATGATACATGTACCTCTCCATTCATTTTAGCTGCTACCTCATATTCTGTTGTAAATTATACCTTAATTTGTTTATCCATCCTCCTTCTGGTGAACATGACTTTTTTTTTTTCCTTTCCTTCTGTTTTACAGAATGTTGCAGTAAACATTCCTGTAAATTTATTCTGGAGCACAAGTGCTGAAATTTTTCTCTAGGATATTTAGTTAGAATAGTAAATGGAATACTTGGGGCAGAGGGTATAAGCATCTTCACATTGCTGTCCCAGGGCTTATTCCAACTGATATTCTACCAAGAGTGTGTGAGAATTTCATTTCTCTACATTTACTTCAACAAATGTACTATCAGATTTTAACTTCTGCTTAGCTGATAAACGTAAAATGGTATCTCACGGTTTTATTTTGTCATGTCTCGTATTACTAGTGAGGATATGCCGTTCGTATTTGTTTATTTTTTTCTATTGTGTTCTATGTCTTTTTCTTCTTGATTTGTATGAGGTTTCTTTTTCCTAACCTTTTTTGAATTACAATCCCTTGTATGAGTAGTAAATACCTTCTCAGTCTATGGATTGTCTTCAAACAATTTTAATAGTATCTTCTTTTGATAGAAATTTGTAATTTTGGTGTGACTGAGTTTATTATTATTATTATTTTTCCTTTTTGGTTCATGATTTTTTTGTCCATTCTAGGAAATCTTTCTATATCTTGAGGTCATAGAAGATATTTTCCTGTAAAGTTTTAAAAGTTTTGCTTCTCACATGTAAGTCTTTAGTTCATTTGGAATTGATCTTTATTTTTTTAGTCATACAAAAGTAGACAGCTAATTTAAAATTTCCATATGTATAACCCTAACCATTTATTGATGGGTCTACCCTTTCCCGACTGATTTATACATGCTTTTAGGCTCTTTATTCTATTTAATGGGTGTACTTGTCTAGTCCTGCACCTATACTATGCCATCTTAATTATATAATAAATCTTCCTACCAAGTAAGTCTGTCTAGGGTCATTCTTAGCCCTTTGTTCTTCTCTATATATTTTAGAAGTGTCTTGTTAAGTTTCCAAAAGAGGCTTTGGCTTAAAAAAATTTTTTTTAAATAAATTTTTGCAGAACTGACACCTTTATGATATTGAATCTTCCTGTCTATGAATATGGTATATATTTCCTTATTTACTCAGATATTCTTTTGAATCTTTCAATAATGCTTTATAAAATTTGCAGCTTAAATGTCTTGTACAACTTTGGCTGCATTTATTTTAGGCACCTTGTACTTTTTTATTTGTTTTTATTTTTTCTATGGAAAATGGATTTTCAAAAATAATGTCTTCTAGCTATTATATAACCTTGATAGCACAAGGAATGTGCTATTCCTATAATACATAGGAATGTTATTGATTTTTATATGTCAATCTAGTGTATCTTGTAATGTTTCTGACTGTAAGTTTGTATATAGATTCTTTTGGATTTTCTATGTAGACAATCATATTTTCTCCAGATACACTTTCCTTTTCACTTAATGCCTTTTCTTTCTTTTACTTGCCTTGTTCCATTGGCTAGGTACTTTGTGTAATGCTAAAAGGAAGTAGTGACAGAGGACATCCTTTATTGCTCTGAGTTTAATGAATTGCCTGTAATATTTTATCCTTAAATGTAATATTTAAAGTAAGTTTTGAACAAATCTCTTCATTACGTCCAGGAGATTTCAGTCTGTTTCTAGATTGCATTTCTTCCTTCTTTTACTTTTTAATAGTATGAATGAGTATAGAATTTTATCAAATGTTTTTCCTGTAGCTATTGAGATAATTATATGCTCTTTTTCTCCTTTGGTGCTATAATATGGCATATTATGTTAGTAGATTTACCTATTATTCATAAGTTAAACCCCACCTGGCTAACAATTATTATTATATAATTTTTTTCACTGTTAAATTATGTCAAATTAAATTTGCTGCTAAATTAAATTAGTTGGTATTTCATTTAAAAATTTAAAATACATGTTCATGAGTGTATAATGGATTTATAATTTCATTTTAAAAAATTATCCTGGTCTGGTTGTGCTCTCAAGGTTGTACTAATGACATAAAAGGAATTAAGTAAACTTCACTCTTTTTGTATCCTCTGAAATATTTTTGTAAAAAGTGTATATATTCTGGTCCTCAGCCATGTGGGAAAATTTGCCTCTAAACCTGTTTGGGCTTGGAATGGTGGAGGCTAAACTCTGAATTGATTAAATGCATTTACTAGTGCAGTTACTGGTGAATAGATATCCCCTTTTTCATTCTTATGTTGTTTATCTTTGTCCACACCCCTTTTTCTGTATTGTCTAACTAGTAGTGTTTTAATTTTGTCTTTTTTTAAAAAAAGAATCAACTTCTGGTTTTATATTTGGATACAGTAAAAATATGACTACAATAACAGATACCAAAAAGTATTAATGACTTAAAATGATTAACCTGTTATGGGCTGAATTGCGTTCCCCCTCTTCCACCAAATTCACATGTTGGAGCCCTAATCCCCAGTAACTCAGAATGTATTTGGAGAAGGGTGCTTTTAAAGAAGTAATTAAGTTAAAATGAGGCCATTATGATAGTTGGGCACTAATTCAATCTGACTGGTGTCCTTATAAGAAGAGGAAATTTGGATACAGAGACACCAGACATGTGTACGCCCATGTGAAAACACAGTGAGAGGGAGGCCATTTATAAGCCAAGGAGAGAGGTCTCAGAAGAGGCCATTCCTGCCAACACCTTGATCTTGGAATATCAGCCTCCAGAACTGTAAGGAAATTAACTTCTCACACCCAGCACCCAGTCTGTGGTATTTTATGGCATCCTAGCAAATGAATACACTATCTCACATGAAAGTCCAAACCTTTATGGAGGTCACTGGGGGCCTCCTCTTTCTGTCCTGTTGCTCTGAGAATACCAAAAATTCTCATTAATTTTTTTTGGAGTGTGTTTTATTGGAGGTCTCTTGAGCTCTTGCAAGTTCTCAGTGGTTGTCCCATTATGTATGACTTCTCTGTCATCTGTCTCCTCCTTTCTTTTCTGGGACTTCTGTTGGGTGTGGGTTGCAGTCCCCCCATCTCCTCCAGATCAGCTGCTCCTCTGTGTATCCACTCTCTTAGCTCTGGGTGCTCACATAGAGGTCAGGACACCCTTGGTAACAGAATGGTAGTCTGACTGGGGGTCCATAGAGGGTTTCTCTCAGAAGGTATGTTTGAGTTGAGATCTGAAGGGTTCAGGAAGTCAGTTAGGGACAAGGCAAAGTGGGGTAGGGGGATTCCTCCAGGTGGAGGGAGCAGGGTTTATAAAGGTCCCAAGGTGAAAAGGCTTATGAGTGAAGAGCGAAGGAATGTTGGACATTGGAAGCCACCAAAAGGCTTTAAACCAAGAAAAGACTTGATCCATGGGAGATGCTTCTGGATGCTTTGTAGAGCAGAGGACAAGAGAAGGGCAAGGGCAGGGGTGGGGAGACCAGCTTGGACTTACTGTAGCCTGGGTGAGAGTGTTGATGGCTGAGACCACAGACTTGACAATGGGGATGGAGAGAGAGGATGAACTGAGACATTGTTACGACACAGCTAGATGGTGATGGGGTGCATGGGGGAAGGCCAGGGCTGTTGAGGGACTCCAGGACCCAGCCACCACTAGGAGGGCACGGAGGTTTGGGCACAAGCTCTTGGATTGCTTATCTTGTCCAGTGAGACCCTCCTGCACAGAATTTACCTGCTCTTTGCCTGAGCCATTTCAGACTGGCTCCCAGGAATGGGGTCTTGAGTGGGTCAGTTGTTCTGTGAGCCCCAAGAGTCCTACCTCTACCCAGCACCAGCTTCTCCTCTGACCCACTGGGTGTGTCACACTGATGCCTCTGGGCTCCTCTCTTGGCCAGCTGATGACTGTGAATCTACCTCAGTCCCTAGCCCAGGCCAGCTGCCCAGGCCTGGCCAGACCCCTTGCCCAGGGCTGGACTCTGATTCCACATCTTCAGATCTTGCTCTATTCTGAACAGGCTACCAGAATAGACTCCTGTGCTAGCACCAGTTTGAGCAGCTTCCCTCCCTGGAGACTCTGCTGCTGGGCTGCAGACTTTGATGGCCAGCCTGGACACCACCTTAGCTTGCATGAGCTGGGCTCCCAGACGCCAGGCCCCCTCCACCCAGGCCATACAATGAGGAGGCCCCACCAGTTCTCAGCCTTCTCTTTTTCTCTGCTTGGTTTGAGTTCTCTCTGAAGCAGGCTCTGAGACAAGGATACAAGTGTTAGATGTTCCAGGAACCAGGTCAGGGAACGAAGTGAAACAGAGAAAGGAAGGGGGCTAACAGAGGGATGTTATCAAGCAGTTGCCAGTGTGGCAGCTGAGCTGAATCCAGAGGACCTCCTGGAGCCAGTGTAGATGCAGGGACCCGGAGCTGTCCATCTGCAGGGTGAAGTTGCTGAGGTGTTTATCCACCAACTCCCATTGGTCATTGGTGGAGGCCAGCCCCTGGACCATTCCTTTCCTGCACTTGCCCCCACCCAACTTGGGCCGAGCAGACACAGAGGCTAAAGAAAGCCTGCAGCAAAGCCAGGTGCTGGCTTGGGCCTGGAACAGGGAGCCCAGGGCACCCTCTCAGCCTAACCCAAGAGCTGATGCTCCTGTTTCACCATCTGCAATGCCACCCATCTGTTGCCTTGCTGTGAGCACGTGGGAACTTAACACACGCAAAGGGCCTGGGAAGACTGAGCATGGAGCAGCTTCACGAAGCTAGGGAGGGTGGGGAGCCTTCTGTGCTGGGCAAATATGCCCTAGATATGTGGCAGCTCGCCTGAAGCTCTAGGACAGGCAGAGATCTGTCACTTTACCACCTGCAACCTCCTGACCCTGTGCTGCCTTCCGTCTCTAGCCGCTTGTTCCTGCTGATGTGACATTCTTGTTCTAAAAACAGACATGTGACACCTCAAGCAGATTTGCAGTCCCTTGACAGAGGTCTTGGCTGGCACATGAAGGGCCTCTGCCTCTCTGCCTGGCTTCCCAGGGCCCAGGAGAGGAGGTGAGGCCCAGTCCCAAGCACAGCGTGGAGGAGGGCCCTACCATCTACCCCAGAGAACGAGAAGGTGCTGGAGTCTGAGCTTGGTCCGTCCTGGAGCTCTGTTAACAGACTGCTGATACCGCTGAAGGCTGATGACGAATCCTTGGGTGTTTGTTTCATTCTTTGCTCCTCCAGCTCCCTCGGCTGTTTGCACGACCACCCAGAGCGCACCCTCGAGGTTGGAGGCTTCTTGTCCAGAGCAGGGGGCTCCACTATCAGATGCAGGCCCTCCACTTCAGGACCCTGAGGCCCATGGAACCTAGGAACCCTCCCTTCTCCCCCAAGGAGGCTGCCTGCCCCAGGCACTTTGCAAACCAACCATGAAGCATGGCACCAGGCCAGGAACGGCCCAGGCTTTGCTGTCCTCAGGACTCAAGGGGGCCCTGGCACCAGGGCCATTCTGTTATCTCTAGCACTCCTTAGTGTTTTTCAGCCAGGGTCACTGAAGCCAGCCGCCTGGGGGTGCTGGGCCCAGTCCTGGCTGGGGCAGAGCCTGGACCAGCAGCCTCAGCAAATCCAGCACTGGGGCTGACATTGGTCTCATGGCCTCAGGCCTGTACCCACTGGGTGGGGAGTCCTGGGCACCTGGGGTCCACTTATGCGAGGCCCTCTTCCCTTGTCAAGTACCTTCAACCACAGAGTGCAGCTCCTGCCTCAGTTTCCCATCTCATGCTCTGGATCTCCACTGGGGCTGCTATTCCTCTCTGAGAGCTAGCCAGCTTGGCTGGGCCCTGATGCCCTCTCCAACTCCTGCCAACCCCCGAACCCAGGACTGCCCCTTTCCCTTGGTAGGAGCCTGTAGCCCTGAAGACTCAGGTTCCTTATCGTTAATAGGGGTGACACTACCTTCCGGCAGAGGTGTCAGAAGGAGCAGTGATAATGTTTCTAATGTAACTAATCCAGAGCCCAGCATATAGCAAGTGCTCAGTGAAAGGGGATGATATTTGGTCCGGGTGTTAATAACCATGTTCCTCATCTCTCTGCCTCCCACCTGACTGGGGGACATTCTGCTGCCTCAGTCCCCACATATGGACACCCAGGAACAGTGCTGTCCAGAAGAACTTTCTGCAGTGATGGAAATGCTTTGTCTGTACTGTCCACCATGCTGGCCACCTGAACACTTGTGGCCCAGGCTGTTCCGAGCACTTGAACTGTGGCCAGTTTAAAAAAAATTTTTAATTTAAATTCATCTAAATGTTAATAGCTGCCCGTGGCTCTTGGCTACCGAAGGGGACAGCACAGCCTTAGGACACTGCCCGGGTTCATTCGCTAAACAAACATCAATCAAGAGCCAGCTGGTTGCCTCTTGCTGTCATGGAGACAGAAAAGGTCAGATAGTAAGTGCTTCAGAGAGAAAGGCCGTGGAAAAACCCAAGAGCGCCATCAGGTGCTGGAGCAAGACTGCACTTGTCCTTTTTATTTAAAAAAAAAAAAAAACCTTTATTTCCTTTATTATTGGAAAAATGATTTCCTTTCCTTTATTTTCAAAATTTTCTAATATTTCCAAAATTCCCGCTCCATGTAGAGAAATTCCATTCTGTCCTCGTAAGGTTTGGTTATATTATTTTGCCTCTCGAGAGGCAAAATAATATAACCAAACCTTACGAGGACAAAAAAATCTGTGTTAATTTCACATGTACCTAGAGGTGCATCATTTCTAAATATCAACAGATAGAATTTAGCAACCTGTCAAAATTAATTCACTATTAGCTAGCGGGGTTTCTTCAGAAATGCAACTATGGTTCAGGAAGTTAATCAACATAATTTGTTACATCCACAGATCCTTAGAGAAAATATTTTCAGTACTGTAAAAATATTTGGTATAATACATGTTTATTACATTTTATACATCAAAAGACTATGCCTTTATGTTAGCCTGTTTGGGCTGCCATCACAAACTTACCGACCAGGGGCTTAAATAACAGAAATTTATTGTCTCACAGTTCTGGAAGCCCCAAGTCTGAAATCAAGGTGTCACAGGCTTGGTTCCTGCAGAGGCCTCTCTCTTCTTGGCTTGGAGACAGCTGTCTTCTCCGTGTGCTCGCATGGTCTTGTTTCTGTGCATGTCTGTGTTCTAACCTCCTCTTCTAATAAGCACACCAGTCTGATTGGGCTAGCCCCCTAAGGATCTTGTTTTAACTTAATTACCTCTTTAAAGGTCCTGTCTCCAAACGGAGTCCCATTCTGAGATACTGGGGTTAGTTAGCGCTTCAGCATGAAGTTTGGGGAGATACAGTTTGGCCCATAACTTCAGCCAACTGTTGATGTACATCTCTAACATAAATGACCTTGAACCCCAGCTATGCAATTTACAGCTTGTAATGCTTACGCATTTTTAAAGTGCTTCATGTTCTGCACAACGCTGTGCTTGGAGTAGCCCGCTGGGACTGGGCCTCACCTCCTCTCCTGGGCCCTGGGAAGCCAGGAGCCATCACCTCAACCAGGTCACTGGGATGGGTTCCATTTGGCTTTGCTTTGTGCTTGATAGCTAGCACCTCAATAAAGCTCCACCCAAATTCTTCCCACATACGCTAACTTCTTGCTTTTGCAAGCCTCTTTATCGACTTGGACAGGGTTCTTCGAGGAAGGCCTGCCAGCAAACACCCTGGTTGTTCCTGAGCATTAGAACACCTAAGATCTGTCGGTAGGTGGCAGATCTTAGCATCTTGGTGAATGTGGTGGCCCATTTTTTAAACAACCGATTTGATACAAAAATTAAACACAAAAATCAAGGACTAAATGTTGAGCAGTGCGGTGTCCTTAGTGTTGTGTGCATTGATGACATAATCGCCGGTGAATTGCGCATACAGAGAGGTTGTATTAGATTAATCCATATGGCCCCGCAATGTACACAGGGTACAACTGTGCTAGATTTAGAGACACTAAAGCTGACAATATATTTATTAAGGAAAGCAAACTGGGTAGGTCTGCAGTATAATATGTTCTCAGAGGGAGGCATCAAAATCGTTGTGTGCACATTTGGTTTTATTGTAACAAGGCAAATTGCGCATTTTAACATCGAAAAACACTTAAAACAAGAACATCTTCTTTCCCTTTCAGTGAAACAAAAAGAAAAACAAAGAACTTTTTAGAATGGAAAATTTTTATGCATTCGCGAAAGTAAGGCAGTCAGTCTCAGGAACCCCTGTGGATCCATCACCCAGCTTAAATAATGATCACCATGTTGCCAATCTTGCTTCATCTCTTCTCCCTGTCCCCTCTTTTTCTTGGCTGGAAGGTTTCAAAGCAAACCATAGAAATGTCATAAAAAGAAAATTTAAAAATAAAACAGAACAAAAATTACAATACAGAATGTCGTCTCCAAGTAAGATCCTTTACGTTCTGCTGGTTCTCCATCAAGTGGCAGCGCTTCCTGTCATCATTAGGAGAGGATTTTGTTTTTAAAGCGACAGTGAAAATGGCGAGAGCATCCATTAGGCATCACCAAGGAGAAGCTACATTGTCAGAGTGCCCACTCAGCGCTCCCCAACCCACCCTGTGCTGAACTTCTTTAATCCTGCTTTTTTGCGTTTTCATTTTCTTTTACACAGAGATACGTGTGTGGGAGTTTGCTTGTTGTCCTAATTCACATGGATACAAATGCAGGGAAAGGAGGAAGAGCCCTGGGGACCTGCCTGCCTCCCCACGGAGACTGCAGCATCCATCCAGGGAGTGGACGGATGTCTTTCTCCATTGAACACAGTGGTATGTGGACTCTGCAAAGATTTTTTTTTGAGAAAGGAGGGGATAAAAAGGGACTTGGAACAGAACAGCCCCCACCCCGTCCTAAAAAATTGTGCATCAAGGTGTAAAGAGGTCAGAAGAGAGATGTCCAGAGCACCAGGTGGCTAAACATAGGAGAAAAGAGCGTCCTCTTGATGCACGGGTCTGGAGAAAATTAGAAAAGCTAATCAGAAAAGGAAGGCTGGACTCCATCAATGTTTAATCTGTCTCCCCCTCTCTCTTCCCCTCTTCCTCCTCATCTTTGTCTTCTTTACTTTCATGTTCATCTCCTCCTTCCTAAGTGTCCTCGAGCTGCTGTGGCCAATACTCCCTCCTTTGCTCCCTCGCCTTCTGCCTGCCTTCCTGTCCCCTCCTGGTTCTGCTTGTTGCTGCTGCCTAACAAGTTACCCCCAAAAGAAGCAGCTTAAAATAACTATTTTATTTTGCTCACTATTTTTGTAGTTCAGAAACTGGGCAAGGGCTCAGATGGGCAACTCCCACTTGGAGTCTCCCACTTGCACCACTGGGCTGGCCATCCGAGATGGCACACTTACGTGTGATGGACTGACTGTTGTCTGCTCCCTGTGCCTCTCCAGTGTGGCAGTCTCCGGGAGGTTGATTTCTAAAGTAGTAGCTAGCTTCCTCCAGAGTGAGTATCCCAAGAAAGCCAGGTGGAAGGTGCATGGCTCTTTCTGATGAAACCTTGGACAGTCTGTGACTTCAGTCATACTTTATCGGTGGAAGCAGTCACAAACTGGCTAAGATTCAAGGGAGGGGACCTGGACCCCACCTTTTGATGGGAAAGTGGCAAGGCTACATTGATGGAGATGGGAGGGATCGCCGTGGCCATCTTTGGGAAATGCAATCTGCTGCACCTTCTGTATCAGTTCTCCGAAGGCCTGTCCTAACCCACCTGCACCTGCCTCCCCATAGTCAGGGCACCAGGCATAGAAGCTTCTGCTTTCTGCTGCCTCTTTCAGGCCCCAGCTGGATGTTTGGCCAAGGTCCTCCCAGATTTCCACCAATTTCAGCTGACTCTGAGGATGTCTTTCTATTCTTAGATGAAATCCTGTGGAGAGGACTCAATTTCCTTGTCAGAGTTTTCATCAAGATAAACATTTGTTTAGAAGCCAATGTAATATTTGTGCTTCAACTCTGGTAAACACAATATAGCTTGTCATCTTCCTCCCCCGGCAGTGCAGATGTCACAGAGAGTTGACAGATGTTATTCTGGAAACCTGGGATATGGGTAATCGAATTGGGCATGTTCTGAAAGAGTGGTTGGCAGAGTTTGTGATGTTTTGGTTCTACCTTCAAATGTCCTCCCTGTGCATTCATTCATTCTCCCTTTTTCCCTTGTGCTTCATCAATACCCTCAATTATTTCCATCGCTCTGGTTTCCTCTGGGGAGCAGAGTTTCCTCCTGGAACTGCTCTCTATAACTGGTGACATGGTTGACTTAGGTTTAGTGGCCATGCTGAATTCATAGAGCCCATGCCAGATGCAAGTCAAGGGGTTAGGGGCCCATGACTCCCTGAGGGGCAGGGTAGAGCGGAATGTCCATGGGAATGTTTTGCACAGTAGACATTCCATGAGTTCTTGGTGCAAAGTCTGAGCCTGGTCCAGCCCTCTTCTCCAGCCTCATTTATTCCCATTCCCATTCATATACTGATATGAGCTTGGTAATTTTGGGAACAGAAATAAGGCTAGTGTGGCCGCAGCATAGAAGGTTGTAAGCTCTTCTCCAGGTGTGACAGATGGGAGCAGAAAGGGAGCTGGGGGCCCTGAGAACCAGGGGAAAAGGTTTGAATTTTACTCCAAGTAAAATGGACTTGAAGCTGGTGTGGGACATGATCTGGTTCATATTTTCAGAAAGATCAGTACCAAGTGTTGGCAAAGATGTGGAGCAAAGACATCTCTTGTGTGTTGGTGGGAATGGCAGTTGTACAAATGCTGGGGAAATCAGCACTAAAGTCAGCCTCAAATGGACCCTCAGACCCAGCAACTCCACTGCTGGTGTGGATTCTAAAGAAGTGCATGTTTGTGCCCCAGGCATGCTCATAGTGGCCCCAGCAGGCCCCAAGTGTGTGTCAGCAGGAGAACGGGCAGATGCTTTGTGGTGTACACTTCCTGGAGAATGGAAAAGAACCAACGGCTGCTACATGCAACAATATGTTGATCCTACAAACAATGATGAGACAAAGAAGAAAGAAAATATACAGTATGATTCCATGCATATAAGGTTTAATAACGGGCAAAACAAAACGATATTATTCAAGAATGCATACATAGATGGGCAGATGGCGAATTATAAAGAAAAGCCAGGGAAAGATTATCATAGGGACAGGATGGTGATTATTGCTATGGGGGAGGAGGAGGGGTGTGATTGAGAAGGAACACACGGTGAGGAGAGCCTAAAAAATAAAAGGAGAGATGTACGGAAGCAAGGTCTTTCCTCCTTCTTTCTGGAGACTGCTGCGCCTGTGTGTGAAGTTTGGAGCAGTGGCAGCCATCTGGTAACCATGAAGACAGAAATGTGGTGGAGGGAAAAGATGGAAGATGCCTGGATCCCTGATGGCCTAATAAAGCCACTGACAAATGTAAGGCCTTGAGTGTTTAGGGATCACTTGCAATGCCCTGCAACACTTCTGATAACACACAACGATCTTAATTTTAAAAAAGAGAAAAGTTCATTAAATAAAGGCAAAATTCCCAGCACCTTGGACAATCACCAATTAGTTCTCTGTATCTATGAGCTTGCTTTTTTTTTTAAGATCCCACATATAGGAGAGATCATACGGTATTTGTTTTTTCTATTTAATTTTAATTAACTTTAATAGCAAAAAAAAAAAATCGAATAAGACCTACATGTATCCATCAGGTTTCTTAAATGCAGGCAACAAAATTCACCCTTGCTAGTTTTATGCAGGAAGGAATTTATTACAAGACACTAGAGAGCTCATAGAATCTTTGAGAAAAAGGTCTACACTGGGTTTTCAGGAACAATTTACAGAATGGCAGACTGGCTCAGAAGGGAACTGCTATTGTTGTGACTCCACACCACATTGCCTCTGCCAGGCCAGGAATCTCCTGCCCCTGCCAATGACCTCTTACCATGCAGCCTCTGCAGGGCAGCAAAAGGAACATCTCAGGACATACCGCTTTCCTCACTTAACTTATTTCCTGGTTAGTTTCACGATTCCATCTGATTGGCAGTTTCTAAGTCACATGTCCCCCACTGGCAAGGCAGACTGGGAAATGTAGTTCTAGTAATTCAAATTGGGGACTGCAATGTTCAAAACATGGGGAAGGTGTTCAAACTATCTGGGGCAGCCACAAATTACATATATCCTCCATGTTCCCTCCCCTACTCCTCTTGGTTGCCCAAACTTAGTGTTCCACTAAACAAAAAAAAAACAGACTGTTTCTTAGAGCAGTTTCAGGTTCACAGAAAAATTGAAAGTACAGAGGTATAGAATATGTCCCCTACCTCCACACATGCAGATCCTTCCTCACTACCAATCCAACACCAGAGTGGTACATTTGTTATAATCAGTGAACCTACACTGACACATCATTATTATCATCCAAAGTCCAGAGTTTACATTACAGTTCACTCTTGGTGTTGTATATTCTATGGGTTTCAACAAATGTATAATAACATGTGTCTACCAGTACAGTATCATACGGAATAGTTGCATGGCCCTAAAAAATACTGTTCTCTGCCTGTTCATCCCTCTTTCCCTACTAATCCCTGGTGAACACTGATATTTTTACTGTCTCCATAGTTTTGTCTTTTCCAGAATTTTATAGTTAGAATCATACAGTATGTAGGCTTTTCAGATTGGTTTCTTTCACTTAGCAATATGTATTTAAGATTCCTCCATGTCTTCTCATGGCTTGATAGCTCATTTATTTTTAGTGTTGAATGAGAGTCTGTTGTCTAGGTGTACCACAGTTTATTTATCCATGTACCTTCTGAAGGATATTTTGGTTGCCTCCAAGTTTTGACGATTATTGAGTAAAAGAGCTATAAACATCCATGTGCAGATTTTTGTGGGGACATACATTTTCAATTAATTAGAGCAAATATCAAGGGGCACGATTGGCTGGATCATATGGTATGGTGCGAGTATATTGGTTTTGTTAGAAAGTGTCAAACTGTCTTCCAAGTGGCTGTACCATTTTGCATTCCCACCAACAATGAATGAGAGTTCCTATTGCTCCACATCCTTGCCAACATTTGGTATCATGTTTTGGATTTTCACCACTTAATAGGTATGTGATGGAATCATATTGCTGTTTTAACTTGCAATTCCCTAATGACATATGATGAGCATCTTTTCATATGCTTATTTGCCATCTTTATATCTTCTTTGATGAAGTATCTGTTCAGATCTTTTGCACATAAATTGAGTTGTTTGTTTCTTACTGTTGAATTTTAACAGTTCTTTGTAAATGTTGGATATCAGCCATTTATCAGATATATGTTTTATTACTTATCTTCTTATTCTCTTGACAATGTCTTTAGCAGAGCATATGTTTTTAATTTTAATGAAGCCTAGTTTTTTTCTTTATGTAGTTTTTCTTTATGTATCATACTTTTATCTAGGAAGTCTTCACCAAACTCAAGGTCATCTAGATTTTCTCTTTCACTATCTCCAGAAATTTTATAGTTTTACATTTTATATTAATGCCTATGAGCCACTTTGAGTTAACTTTTACTAAAGGTGCAAGGTTTGCATCTAATTTAAATTTTTTTGCCTATGGATGTCCGATTGTTCCAGTTTTTCCACGAATTGCTCTTGCTTCTTTGTTAAAGCTTAGTTGACTATATATATGTGTGCCTCTATTTCTGGGCTCTCTATTCTGTTCCATTGATCTATTTGTCTATTCTTTTATCAATAGCATACTCTCTCGATCACTGTAGTTTTATAATAAGACTTGAAGTTGGCTAGTGTCAGTCCTCCAACTTTGTTCTTCTCCTTCAATATTGCATTGGATATTCTGGGTCATTTGCCTTTCCATATGGACTTTGGGATCAAGTTGTTATATACACAAAATAACTGGCTGGGAGTCTGGTTGTGATTGCATTGAATCTATAGATCAATTTGGAAAGGATCAACATCTTGGCAGTACTGAGTCTTCCTATTCATGAACATGGGATATCTCCCCATTTATTTATATCTTCTTTGATTTATTACATTAGAGTTTTATAGTTTTCCTCATATAGATCTGTATATATATTTTTAGTTTTATATCTAAGTCTCTTTTTTTGTGGTACTAATGAAAATGATAATTGTGTTTTCAATTTCCATTAAAACAATTTAAGTTGCATAGTTTTATTACTGGTACAAAAACAGCTATTGACTTTTGTATATTAACTCTTTATTTTGCAACTTTTTTTATATAGCTTATTAGTTTCAGAAGTGTTTTTGTTGATTCCTTGGGATTTTCTGTGTAGACAATCATGTCATCAGTGAACAATGATAGTTTTATTTCTTCCTCCTCATTCTATCTTTTATTTTCTTTTTGTGTCTTGTTTCATTAGCTAGAACTTTCAGTACAATGTTGAATAGGAGTGGTGAAAGCAGACATCCTTGGATCATTCCTGATCTTAGTGGGAAAGCATCTGGTTTCTTACCATTAAGTACCGTGTTAGCTGTAGTTTTTTTGTAGATGTTCTTTGTTAGCTTTGTCAAGTTGTTGAGGTTCTCCTTAATACTAGTTTGCTGAGAGTTTTTAATCATGGATCGGTGTTGGATTCTGTCAATGCCCTTTCTGCATCTATTGATATAATCATATGATTTTTCTTCTTTCACTGTTGATGTATTGGATTACAGTAACTGATTTTCAAATGCTGAACGAGCCTTCCAGATTAGGGATAAATCACACTTGGTCATGATGTATAATTCTTTTTATACGCTGTTGGATTTGATTTGCTAATATTTTCTTGACAATTTTTGACAGGCCATGAGATATATTGGCCTGTAGTTTTCCTCTCTTACAATGTCTTTGTCTGGTTTTGGTATTAGGGTAATGCTGGTCTCATAGAATGAGTGAGGAAGTATTCCCACTGCTTCAATTTTTTGGAAGAGATTGTAGAAAATTGGCATAACTTCTTCCTTAAATGCTTGGTAGAATTCACCAGAGAACCCATGTGAGCCTTGTGCTTTCTGTTTTAGAAGGTTATTAATTATTGATTTAATTTATTTAATAGATACAGGCTTATTCAGATGATCTATTTCTTCTTATGTGAGTTTTGGTAGATTATATCTTTCAAGGAATTGGCCCATTTCATCTAGATTATTAAATTTGTGGGCAAAGAGTTGTTCATAATATTCCTTTATTATCCTTTTAATGCCCATGGGATCAGTAGTGATAGCCTGTCTTTCATTTCTGATATTAGTTATCTGTGCTTCTCTCCTTTTTACTTAGTTAACCTGGCTAAAGGTTCACCAATATTATTGGTCATTTCAAAGAACCAACTTTTGGTTTCATTCATTTTATCTATTGATCTACTGTTTCCATTGTAATAGATTTCTGCTTTAATTTTTATTATTCTTTTCTTCTGCTTTCTTTGGGTTTAATTTGTTCTTTTTCTAGTTTCCTAAGGTGAAAACTTAGATGATTAATTTTAGATCTTTCTTCTTTCCTAATATATGCATTCTATGCTGTAAAGTTCTCTTCCCACATTGCTTTTGCTGTATCCCACACATTTTGATAGCTGTATTTTTATTTTCATTTGTTTCGAATATTTAAAAATTTCTTTTGAGACTTCCTCTTTGACCCAAATTTAAAAGAATAGAAATCATATCACATATGCTTTCAGACCATAATGGAATTAAACTAGACCACAATGGAATTAAACTAAAATTCAGTAACAGAAGAATAGCTGGAACCCCCCCCCGAATACTTGGGGAGGTAAGGGAGTGGCAACAGCATATTCCACGTACTCGGTCTGGGCTTTGGGCTTAGGTCTAATTGTGTCTTGATATTTGGCTTGCAGGTTCAGTGGGGTTCCCCAGGCTCAGGCAGCTCTTCAGCCTGTGCCTGAACTCTGATCAGTTGGTTGGGAGGTGGCAGGAGAAAAGCTTGGCCACCCAGATGGGGAAAGAGAAGACCTGCGTGAAGTAGAAGCAGAAATAGTGACTTTCTGGCTGACTGTGAGTAGGGGCCAGCACAGGGGAGGGCAATGGCCTTGGTGGGCAGGACTTGTGACCCTACATTGCTGGCCAGATCTCCTGAGTCTGCAGCTTTCAGGGCAGGTGCCAGGTGGGCCACAGGGAGGCCGCTAGGGAGGGCTGGGGACATGGAAGCCGTGGGTGGTCCCCAGAACCCACCTGGAAGCAACAGGGAGGATTTATTTTTTTCACCAGTTTTATTGAGGTACAATTGGCAAATAAAACTGTAAGATATTTAAAGTGCATATTGTGGTGATTTGATACATTATCCATTGTGACAGGATTCCCCTCATCAGGGTAATTAATTCAGTCACTGCCTCATATATTTATCTCTTTTTTTTTGAGGGAACATTTCATTTCTACTCTCTTAGCACATTTCAATTATAGGAAACAATGTTATCAATCACAATGCTATATATTAGCTCCTTGGACCTTATCCATCTTATAGCTGAAAATCTGTACACTTTACCAAGCTCTCACTATGTCCCCCACCCTTGGCCTACCCATGGACAGACCTCCATATCCCAAACCTGAACAGGACTCTCAGTCCTAATCTAGCTCCAGAACCACCCACCAGACCCAGTCACGCTAGACATGGGCCCTTCCTAGGGCCGCCCCCTTGCTTTGATTCTCAGAAGGGAGGAGAGGGGAGAGGGGCTGGAGGCAAGTTCACTGAATGGGACAGGAGAGAACAAGGATGTGGGAAGGAGAGGCCCGTGGGACAGCGTTGGGTGGCTTGTGTATGGTCACAGCCTCAATCAAGCCCATTGTCAGCATGTATTGCCCCCGCACCAGTTCATACGCTGAAGTCCTAACCTTCAATACCTTAGAATGTGACTGTATTTGGGGACAGGGCCTAAAAAGAGGCAATTTAAGTTAAAATGAAGTCGTTAGGGTGGGCCCTAATGCCCTATGACTGGTGTTCCTATAAGAAGAGGAGATTAGAACACAGACATGTTTACACACAGAGCAAGGCCACGTGAGGACACAGCAAGAAGGCTACCATCTGCAAGTCAAGGAGAGAGGCCTCAGGAGAAACTAAACCCGCTGATACCTTGATCCTGGACTTCCAGCCTCCAGCTGTGAGACAGTAAATTTTAGCTGTTTAAACTGTGCAGTCTGTGGTCCCGTGTTATGGCAGTCTGAGCAGATTGACACAGCATCTCAAAGGTGCCTCTGAGTCAACCCCATTCCCACCCTCAGAAAGGAGCTACGGAGAAGTCACAAATTCAGGTTGACAGAGAACATTATTCCACTGGCTCCCTGGGCCCTACCCACAGGCTGAGTCTGAGACCCTAAGGAAAAGAGAGACACCGCTGAGGCCAGGGGTGAGCTGAGGCGCAGGCTGGAGCGTGCTGTGGCCCTCCTGGCCTCCCTCATCCCTCTCTTGCCCTCCATGGGGCTGGCTGCATGGCGATCTCATGAACCCCTCAGCCCTCATCCGATTTTAGCCTCATGGGGCTCTCCTTTGTGGTCAGGGAGCCGTCAGTGTGCCTTCTGCCGAGGTACAGCCTGCAGGCCTGGCCCTGTCTCCCTCCTCCCAACTAGGCATGCCACCCACCCGCCATTGACTAGGCAGGTGGCATGCGGCCCCTTTCCCAACAGAAAGGCCAGCTTGTTAGCTCACGGGTCAAAGCCCTTGACCCTGCCACGGTTTCCTCCAAAAACAATGGCTGTGTGGACGCTGACCTAGAGGTGGGCCCTGACAGTGGGATTTCTCTCCTGCCTCTCTCCCAGGCTCTGGTCTCATTAAAGCGGCCACCCTTCATGGAGTAATGCATCTGGACCCGCATTTATCAGCTTTAGTAACCCACTTTTAACTCCAAAGTCACACAGCTGTTCCCGACGTTTCGTCCTGAGCCCTTGTCACCCACAGCATGTGGCTCATCCAGTGCCCATGCTCCTTTGTGTTCCTGCTGATTTTTTCCCCTTTCCAACTTCTCTTGCCTGACAGGCTTTTTTTCTCTCTGAGGCACACAACCCCATGATCCTAATGATTTAAAAATTCTTTCTGGCGTTTTAGAAGAGGGATGTCTCCTTCTCTGCTTGCGAACCTGAGAGGCAGTGAGGAGTCAGGTGCAAATCACAACTTGGCCGCTGCAGGACTTTGAGGAGTGTTCTGTTATCTCTTGCTGCTCAAACAAACCCCCAAATGTCCCGGCATAAAACAGATCACCCTATACTTAGTGCCTGACATGACTTCTGTGAATCAGGAATTCTGGAAGTGGTCAGCTGGGCAGTCCTGGGCATGAGGGTCTCTGGGAGGGTGATGGGTGGGTGGGGGCAGGAACCGTGGGGTAGGGTAGCTGGGGGCTAGCTGGAGGCATCTTTTCATGCACGCACATCGAGAGGTTAGTTTGGACTTCCTTGCAACCTCAGTGACACAGACCCCAGCCTCTTGGTGAGAGGATCAGCAAAGGATTTGCAGCCATGTTTTAAAGTAACTGCAAGGAGGTCCCTGAGTCTCAGTTTCCACAACTGTGAAATAGGACTAATAATTCCTCACTAGAGAGTTGTTGTGAGGTTAGATCAAGTAGTAAATGTGAAGATGTCTGGGACAGGGTGTTTGAGTACAGGGTTGGGAGGGTTGGTAGTTGCCTCCATGGCTATGAAGGGCTCTTCCTGACCCAAAATGCGAGGCATGCATTGGGTTAAAAGATTGTGATTCCCTGGGTTGAGTGGAAAGGTGGAAATTCCCCAGAGAATGTCCTAGGAATTCCAAGTCATGGCATCCTTTGATAAGCATCTGAGGTCATCTGTCAGCCACCAGGACATGACCCTTGGAGGGGTAAGGCAGGAGAAGGTTGGGTTTGAGCCTTCTGGTGGGACCCCATTTCTCTCAGAGTAAAAACCAAAGTCCTTCCCATGGCTGGCAAGGCTCTCCCCCCACCCCTGCCACCACCCTTGGACTTTACCTTTGTGCCCTCATGCTCACTCCACTCCAGTCTACGGTCTTCTCCCTGTTCCTGAAGGAACCTTGGTTCTCCCTGCCTCAGGGCCTTTGCACTGCCTCTCTCTCTGGAGTGCTTTCCTCTGCATATCAGCATGGTTTACCATCTTTTCTCGTTAAGCCTGTGTTCAACTGTCACTTTCATCAATGAAGTCTACCTTGACCACTCATTTAAAATCCCAGCCCTTCCCTCAAACCCTTGATTGCCCTGTACCATGTTTTCTTTTTCTCCTTATAGCATTGTAGAGGGTTTAATGGTGGCCCCCCAATGGCATGTCCACATCCTAACCCCCAGAACCCGTGAATGTGACCTTATTTGGAAACAGGTTCTTTGCAGACGTGATTAAGGGACATGAGATGAAATCATCCTGGATGATCTGGGTGGGCCCTAAATCCAATGCAAATGTCAGTGGATACACACAGAAGAGGTCCCCAGAGGAGAGACCCATAGGAAGGAGAAGGGCACTGTGAAGACGGAGGCAAAGATTAGAGTGATGTGGCCACAAGCCAAGGAACGCCTGGAGCCACCAGCAGCTGGAACAGGCAAGGAGGGACCCTCTCCTAGAGCCTTCAGATGGAATGTGGCTGCTGACACACTGATTTTGGACTTCTGGCCTCCAGAATTGGGACTGAATAAATTTCTGTTGTTTTAAGCCATTCAGTTTGTGGTCATTTATTCTGGCAACCTGAGGAAACTAATATATAAACTTATCACTGTCTAACACACTGTATTATTTATCCATTTATTATGTATTTTGATTTGCTGGTAAGTTTCCTCCTTCCCACCCCTCCCCTTCCAGAATTTCAACTCCCCATGGATGGCAGTCATTGCTCGTTTTGTTCACTGTGGAATTTCTAGTGCCCAGGACAGTGCCTGCCAGGTAGTAGGTTCCCAGGAAGTATTTACTGAATGAATGATGGAATGGGAGTCTGGTCAGCCAGGATGCCCTGAAGCAAACTCCTATGTACTCTTCAAAACCTTCTCTGAAGCCCATCTTGAGACCCCAGATGGCCCTGATGTTGTGCACATACCTTCATGCTGTCACTTTCCTGAACACACTGTGGTTATTCGTGCCCCCGTTCCCCCTCCTTCAGACTGTGGGGTCCTCAGGGGCGGAGTCCATTTCTGTCCCTTCTCGGCATTCTCAGCAGCACTGTAACAGGGTGGTGACAGATGTGGCCCCCCCTTCAAGGGGGTAGGGTTGGGATCACAAGACTGGGCAGATGGGAGAGGGCTGGGCAGTCTGGGGGGCCTCTGAGGGAGCTGGACATAAGATGGAAAGGCAGCCAGGTGGGGGGAGGGAGGTGAGCAAAAGATGAGGACTGGGGTGTGTGGGGGACATAGAGTGAGCTGGTTTGGTGGCTGTGAGGATTCATGGAGGGGGCAGGGAGCGGTTGGGTCAGGGCACCCTAGATTCTCATCAGGCTAGTTTCCTTACTCTGTGCAGATTCCCACCCTCCATGGCTCCCCAAGTCTCCAGGGCCCTAGGGACCTTCACAGTCACGCTCACCTATGCCCAGCCTCTTCTTTCCACCCCTCATTTACTGCTGTAGCCACTTGAGATCTGCAGATGTAGTGGGCTGTTCGCATCTGTGGTAGGCAGGCGCTCTAAGCTCCCAGTTCCATCTACAGGTATAGGGTGGGCCACAATGTGCTCTGGGAACTTGGGACCCTCCTCCAGGCCCAAAAGATTTCGTGATTGGTCCAAATCAGCCCCAGCATCCCATTCCTCATTGCCAGTGATTGGTTTAAGGTTAGGCTTTTTATACAACGCTGGCCAATGTCAGAGTAAGTTGGCTGGGGCTTCCGGAAAAAGGATTTTCTTAGCGAAAGGAGAAAGCCATGTAAGGAGAACCATTAGGCTCTGGTTGCTTCTTGCCTCCTAATTCTAACACAGTGTGTAAAGACATGTTTGGAGCTGTGGCAGCCATACTGAAACCATGAAGCCAAGAGAGGAAAGACAAAAAGCCCTAAGCTGAGAGGCTAGGCAGAAAGATCCCAGGCCATTGATGACAGCACTGGTTGGCTCCTCCCAGTCTGAAATTGAGACAGGGGACTGTGGGTGTAGTCAAAGTAGGGGGAGGGCCTCTGGAAAAAGCAAAGCAGGATAGCTGCAGTCAGAGCAATGTAACTACATGCAAGGAAACCCCCTACCAAAACTCCGTGTTAAACATTAAGCTCTAAAGTCATTCTTCAGTGAGATCAGTTAATATTCCCCAGAAAAAGAAGAGTAGCACATGTTTTTATTATGCTAATAATTTGTAATCATGTGTAAGATTCACTTTAGCATGCTAAAAGGCCCAGGCCTATGTCTTTCCTCCTTCAGGTCTGATGAAGTGATTCTGCAAACTGGGCAACTAATTTAGCAAGTAAGCCCAGGCATAAATAACATAGTAAAAGGCAAGAAGGATTCCACCTTAAAGATAAGATTGCATTTTAATACCCAGGAAGTTAAGAATTTAGAAATTCTTAACTTACTCTTTAGCAGACAATACCTCAGCCCACCTTGGGGGCTGGGCAGGTGGCCTTGTTCGATATGCGCCCAGACCAAGATGCTGGTATCTCAGGGAGAAATCATCAGAGCAGAAAGTGGCTTGTGTTAATTCTAAATATTCAGGGACCACTTAATAAGTCCACACCCCTAAGCTTTTTTCATGTTCCCCCAAATCCTTAACTGCCTATAAAACCTCTAGACAACCCACCACCCCGGACTCTCTTGTCTCCTCCTGGCATAAGCCAGGAGCTCTGTCCTTTCACTTTATCTCTAAATAAAAGCCTGTACTTTGCTCTCCTACCTTGAGTGTTTGTGAAGCTCATTCTTCGGCTTCGTGAACAAGAACCCTGGCATCAAAGTCACCAACCTCTAGATTTCTTACATTATGTCCTTGTAGCTTAAGACAGGGATTCTGTGTCTCACAGCTAACTCGTCTTAATGGATTCAACATCTCTGAACCTTTGCATACGGGATTCACTCTGCCTGGAATGTTTTCTCAGCCTGTCTGACCAGAAAACCCTGACTCATACTTCAGGCCCCGTAGAAGGCTTCGGACCCAGGTTCTTTCCCAGGTGGTGGCGATGGTGATAGTGGTGATACACCTCACAAATGGATGAATGCTTAAAAAAAAAACAAAACTAAAAAAACCCCTTTATTTAAAAATAATTCTCAACTTACGCAAAAATAGTACAGAGGGATTCTGCAAACCTTCACCTGGCTTCTCTAATAGTAATATCCTATATAACCAAGATTCAGCGATCAAAACCAGAACATTAACATTGGTACAATATGATGAACTAATTCACAGACCTTATTTGAATTTCACCAGGGTTCCCACTTACGTGTTTTCTCTGGTCCGGGATCCCACTTTTTGTCACATTTAGTTTTGGTGTTTTGATGGAGGTTTTGACATAGCCATTTGGATGTGGCCATAGCAAAATGGGCTGGCAACTGTGTAAACTCACGTGTTCTTGATTGCTTGGTATTGTGTACAAAACAACTCTTCTTCTTTTCCATCCATGACTCTCCCCTGCCACTCCATTCATCCCCAAATTCCACCACATTCCCCACCTGAATCTTGAGTTTCATTCCATTCCTGACCCCTTGCCTTCCCCAGCCTGGAGATCAGGGTTGGCAACAGGGTAAGCCTTGGAATTAAGGTGAGATGCATGATGGGGACATGGTTCCACTGACAAAGTTTCAAGTCAGGGATGTCCACTGGTACAAACAAAACTTCCATCAGGGCCGAGTACATCGAACCTTGCCACCACCAAGTGGGGGCACCAGTGGCCCTTTTGGGATTGTGCCCAGATGGATTTATACACACCCTGGGGGTGGGGGTCCACTGACTAAAAAATGCTTCTGTACTCGTAAATGCAAAGAACTAAACATTTAAAAATTAAAATAATGCACACATAAGAATAAATATAACTTAGAAAGCATGATTATAAAACATCCACAAATCTATGACTCAATTTAAGAAATAGAACATTACCAATTTCTTTGCAATGGTTTGCTTTAAGTTCTTAAAAAGATATCAGGTCTCTGGGGGTCATTGCTCTATCATTAAACTTTTTAAAATAATTTATTTTAGTATCATTAATCTACAAATACATGTGCAATATTATGGTGATTAAACTACCCCCTTCATCAGGTCCCCCCCATCAACCCCATTACAGTCACTGTCCATCAGCATAGTGAGATGCTATAGAGTCACTACTTGTCTTCTCTGAGTGGTACAGCCCTCCCCATGCCCCCCCAACATTACATCTGCTTATCGTAATGCCCCTATTTCCCCCTTGACCCTCCTTTCCCACCCATCCTCCCCAGTTCCTTTCTCTTTGGTAACTATTAGTCCGTTCTTGGGTTCTGTGAGTCTGCTGCTGTTTTGCTCCTTCAGTTTTTTTTCTTTGTTCTTATACTCCACATATGAGTGAAATCATTTAATACTTGTCTTTTTCAGCTTGGCTTATTTCACTGAGCATAATACTCTCTAGCTCCATCCATGTTGTTGCAAATGGTAGGATTTGCTTTTTTCTTATGGCTGAATAATATTCCATTCTGTATATGTACCACCTCTTCTTTATCCATTCATCTACTGATGGACACTTAGGTTGCTCTCATTTCTTGGCTATTGTAAATAGTGCTGTGATAAACATGGGGGTGCATATGTCTTTCTCAAACTGCGGTGCTGCATCCTTAGGGTAAATTCCTAGCAGTGGGATTCCTGGGTCAAATGGTATTTCAATTTTGAGTTTTTTGAGGAACCTCCATATTGTTTTCCACAATGGTTGAACTAATTTGCATTCCCACCAGCAGTGTAGGAGGGTTCCCTTTTCTCCACATCCTCGCCAACATTTGTTGTTGTTTGTGTTTTGGATGTTGGCCATCCTCACTGGTGTGAGGTGATATCTCATTGTGGTTTTAATCTGCATTTCTCTGATGATTAGCGATGTGGAGCATCTTTTCATGTGCCTGTTGGCCATCTGAGTTTCTTTGGAGAAGTGTCTATTCATGTCCTCTGCCCATTTCGTGATTGGATTATTTACTTTTTGTTTGTTGAGATGCGTGAGTTCTTTATATATTTTGGATGTCAACCCCTTATCGGATATGTCATTTATGAATATATTCTCCCATAGTGTAGGATGTCTTTTGGTACTACTGATGGTGTCCTTTGCTGTACAGAAGCTTTTCAGCTTGATATAGTCCCACTTGTTCATTTTTGCTTTTGTTTCCCTTGCTCGGGGAGATATGTTCATAAAGAAGTCGCTCATGTTTATGTCCAAGAAATTTTTGCCTATGTTTTTTTCTAAGAGTTTTATGGCTTCATGACTTACATGCACATCTTTGATCCATTTTGAGTTTACTTTTGTGTATGGGGTTAGACAGTAGTCCAGTTTCATTCTCTTACATGTAGCCGTCCAGTTTTGCCAACACCAGCTGCTGAAGAGGCTGTCATCTCCCCATTGTATATCCAAGGCTCCTTTATCAAATATTAATTGACTGTATATGTTTGGGTTAATGTTTGGATTTTCTATTCTGTTCCACTGGTCTGTGGGTCTGTTTTTGTGCCAATACCAAATTGTCTTGATTACTGTGGCTTTGTAGTAGAGCTTGAAGTCAGGGAGCGTAATTCCCCCTGTTTTATTCCTCCTTCTCAGGATTGCTTTGGCTATTCAGGGTCTTTTGTGGTTCCATATGAATTTTAGAATTATTTGTTCCAGTTCAGTGAAGAAAGCTGTTGGTATTTTGATAGGGATTGCGTTGAATCTGTAGATTGCTTTAGGTAGTATAGCCATTTTGAGGATATTTATTCTACCTAGGCAAGAGCATGGGATGGATCTCCACTTGTTAGTGTCCTCTTTAATTTCTCTTAGGAGTGTCTTATAGTTTTCAGAGTACAGGTCTTTCACTTCCTTCATTAGGTTTATTCCTAGGTATTTTATTCTTTTTGATGCAATTGTGAATGGAATTGTTTTCTGATATCTCTTTCTGTTAGTTCATCATTAGTGTATAGGAAAGCAACAGATTTCTGTGTGTTAATTTTGTATCCTGCAACTTTGCTGAATTGAGATATTAGTTCTAGTAGTTTTGGAGTGGAGTCTTCAGGGTTTTTAATGTACAATATCATGTCATCTGCAAATAGTGACAATTTGACTTCTTCTTTACCAATCTGGATGCCTTGTATTTCTTTGTTTTGTCTGATTGCTGTGGCTAGGACCTCCAGTACTATGTTGAATAACAGTGGAGAGAGTGGGCATCCTTGTCTTGTTCCCGATCTTAGATGAAAAGCTTTTAGCTTCTCACCATTAAGTATGATGTTAGTTGTGGGTTTGTCATATATGACCTTTATGATGTTGAGGTACTTGCCATCTATACCCATTTTGTTGAGAGTTTTAATTATGAATGGATGCTGAATTTTGTCAAATGCTTTTTCAGCATCTATGGAAATGATCATGTGGTTTTTGTTCTTCTTTTTGTTGATGTGGTGGATGATGTTGATGGATATTCGAATGTTGTACCATCCTTGCATCCCTCGGATGATTCCCACTTGATCATGGTGTATGATCCTCTTGATGTATTTTTGAGTTCAGTTTGCTAATATTTTGTTGAGTATTTTTGCATCTACGTTCATCAGGGATATTTGTCTGTAATTTTCTTTTTTGGTGGGGTCTTTGCCTGGTTTTCGTATTAGAGTGATGCTGGCTTCATAGAATGAGTTTGGAAGTATTCCCTCCTCTTCTATTTTTTAGAAAACTTTAAGGAGAATGGGTGTTGTTTCTTCTCTATATGTCTGGTAGAATTCAGAGGTGAATCCATCTGGTCTGGGGGTTTTGGTCTTGGGTAGTTTTTTGATTACTGATTCAATTTTGTTGCTGGTGATTGGTCTGTTTAGTTTTTCTGTTTCTTGTTTGGTCAGTTTTGGAAGGTTGTATTTTTCTAAGAAGTTGTCCATTTCTTCTAGGTTTTCCAGCTTGTTAGTATATAGATTCTCATAATAATCTCTTATAATTCTTTGTATTTCTGTGAGGTCTGACGTTATTTTTCCTTTCTCATTTCTGATTCTGTTTATGTGTGTAGATTCTCTTTTTCTCTTAATGAGTCTGGCTAAGGGTTTATCTATTTTGTTTATTTTTTCAAAGAACCAGCTCTTGGTTTCATTGATTTTTTCTATTGTTTTATTCTTCTCAGTTTTATTCATTTCTTCTCTGATCTTTATTATGTCCCTCCTTCTGGTGACTCTGGGTCTCATTTGTTCTTCCTTTTCCAGTTTCAGTAATTGTGTCTTTAGACTATTCATTTGGGAATGTTGTTCCTTCTTTAAACAGGCCTGTATTGCAATATACTTTCCTCTTAGACCTGCCTTTGCTGCGTCCCACAGAAGTTGTGGCTTTGTGGTGTTGTTATCATTAGCCTCCATATATTCTTTGATTTCTGTTTTGATTTGGTCGTTAACCCATTGATTAATTAGGAGAATGTTGTTAAGTCTCCATGTATTTATGAGCCTTTTTGATTTCTTTCTGAAATTTATTTCTAGTTTTATACCTTTGTGATCTGAGAAGTTGGTTGGTAGAATTTCAATATTTTTGAATTTACTGAGGTTCTTTTTGTGGCCTAGTATGTGGTCTATTCTGGAAAATGTTCCATGTGCACTTGAGAAGAATGTGTATCCTGTTGCTTTTGGGTGTAGAGTTCTGTAGATGTCTGTTAGGTCTATCTGTTCCAGTGTGTTGTTCAGTGCCTCTGTGTCTTTACTTATTTTCTGTCTGGTTGATCTGTCCTTTGGAGTGAGTGGTGTGTCGAAGTCATCTAAAATGAATGCATTGCTGTCTATTTCCTCCTTTAATTCTGTTAGTATTTGTTTCACATATGCCGGCATTCCGTGTTGGGTGAATATATATTTATAATGGTTATATCCTCTTGTTGGATTGACCCCTTTATCATTATATAATGTCCTTCTTTATCTCTTGCTACTTTCTTCGTTTTGAAGTCTATTTTGTCTGATACAAGTACTGCAACACCTGTTTTTTTGTCTTTGTTGTTTGCATGAAATATCTTTTTCCATCCCTTCACTTTTAGTCTGTGTATATCTTTGGATTTGAGGTGAGTTTCTTGTAGGCAGCATATAGATGGGTCTTGCTTTTTATCCATTCTGTTACTCTGTGTCTTTTGATTGGTGCATTCAGTCCATTTACATTTAGGGTGATTATCGATAGATATGTACTTATTGCCATTGCTGGCTTTAGATTCGTGGTTACCAAAGGTTCAAGGGTTGCTTCTTTACTATCTAACAATCTAACTTAACTTTCTTGTTAAGTTATTGTAAACACAGTCTGATGTTTCTTTATTTCTCTCCCTTCTTATTCTTCCTTCTCCATTCTTTATATACTAGGTGTTTTATTCTCTGCCTTTAGTTAGTATTTGGATGGTCTGCTGTCTTTGCTATGATTTTATTTTCTCTGGTGACATCTTTTTAGCTTTAGGAGTGCTTCCCTCTAGAGCAATTTCTTTAAGATGTCCTGTAGAGGTAGTTTATGGGAGGCAAATTCTTTCAGCTTTTGCTTGTCTGGAAATTGTTTAATCCCTCCATCATATTTAAATGATAATCATGCTGGATATATTATTCTTGGTTCGAGGCCCTTCTGTTTCATTACATTAAATATATCATGCCATTCTCTTCTGGGCTGTAAGGTTTCTGTTGAGAAGTCTGATGATAGTCTGATGGGTTTTCCTTTGTAGGTGATCTTTTTTCTCTCCCTAGCTGCCTTTAATACTCTGTCCTTATCTTTGATCTTTGCCATTTTAATTATTATGTGTCTTGGTGTTGTCTTCCTGGGGTCCCTTGTGTTAGGAGATCTGTGGGCTTCCGTGGACTGTGAGACTATTTCCTTCACCAGCATGGGGAAGTTTTCAGCAATTATTTCCTCAAAGACACTTTCTATCCCTTTTCTCTCTCTTCTTCCTCTGGTACTCCTATAATGCGAATATTGTTCCGTTTGGATTGGTCACACAGTTCTCTTAATATTCTTTCATTCCTAGAGATCCTTTTATCTCTCTCTGCCTCAGCTGCTCTGTATTCCTGTTCTCTGATTTCTATTCCATTAACAGTCTCTTGCATCTCATCCAGTCTGCTGCTAAGCCTGTCAATGGCTTGTCTCATTTCTCCATTGTGTTTCCTGACTTACCTCACTTCCTCCCTCAGCTCTTGAATATTTCTCTGTAGATCCATCAGCATGGTTATGACTTTTATTCTGCATTCTTTTTCAGGAAGATTGTGCATTTCCATCCCTTCAGGTTCCCTCTCTGCTGTTTTCTGGGTGAGCGTTGTCTGTACCTCTGTCTTTTCATGGCGATAGAAGTGGTTGCTGGTAGGTGCCACATATGTCAGCTGGGCTCTTTAAGATTAAAAAAAAAACAAAAATGAAGAAAAACCAAAAAAAGAAGAAAAACAAAAAACAAAAAACAAAAAAAAGGAAGAGAAAGAAAAGAAAAGAAGGAAGAGAAAGAAAAGAGAAAAAAAAGGGCGGGGGGGAAAAGACCACCGGGAGTAGATTCTGTATGAATGCTGTAGGTGGCGCTGTTGCTCCACTATTCCGCAGCCGTGGCTGCGCCGTTCTGCCGGGCCGTTTGCAGTTCTACCCGGGGCGGGAACGAATGGCAGGCTATTGTTGTCCGTGCAAAGTTTCAGTGTGGCTACTTTTTCCCAGTCGCCAGGCAAGGGGTCCGAAATTCCTCAGGACTCCCAGCCCACTGGGCTGAATGTGCTGGGACGATCATAAGACCGCTGAAAAAAGCCCGCGCTTTTCTTTTGTCCCCGGAACCGGCTGCACGTACCCGTGCGCCTTCCCAGCTCAAAACCTGAACCTTCTGCCTCTCCAATTTCCGCTACACCGCGCGATGTGTGTCAGCGCTCCCAGTGCAGATCACCAGGGCTGGTTATTTTGCGGGGTGTACTTCCACTCCCTCCCAGCTCTGAATCCCCTCCTCCCGCCGGTGCACTGGGGTGGGAGAGTGTTCGGGTCCTGTCGGGACGCAGCTCCGTATCTTACCCGCCTCGTGGGGTGCAGAGTCCTCTCGGGTGTAGCTGCAGGCTGTGCCTTGTCCTGTGTATTCTGGTCTCTCTTTTAGGAATAGTTGTATTTGCTGTATTTTCATAGATATATATGGGTTTGGGAGGAGATTTCCGCCGCCCTGCTCACGCCGCCATCTTCCTGGAACTTGCCCTGCTCTATCATTAATTTTGATGAGTCCTGGGCAAATTTCCTCTGGTTTCCAGACCTCAGTTTTCTTGTCTGTTATGAGAAGGGCTGGATGGGAAGATCTCTGAGGGCTCTTCCTGTTTTGGAGTTCTTATTCCAGGTCTGGATTAAAATAAACTTTAAAGATGCTTTGAAAAATGCAAAGATACTTAGCAAAAATGCCCTTGGAAGATGTTTTACTTACATTCACATGCTAATTAGCCAGAGTTGTCTTCAGGGAAGAACATAATGCAGGCATCTTGTTGGTGTTGTGGAATTCGGAAAGACATCTTTTCTGAGATTGTCTTACACTGAGAGGTGAGAGGCTCGACTGTGGCAGGTGAAGTAAGCTGCTGGGACAGTTCCTGGACTTGACCCTCTTGGGTTTTTAAGCAGCTGCTCTCCCAGCGTAGCCTTTGTTGCTTTTTGCAGAATTCATGCAATTGGAATTTTCAAGCAAGACACCGGGGTCACAAGTCTCTTGCAACCTGAGGAGGGTCTTGGTCAGGCTGACAGCTGCAGGTTTCCCTGAAGGGCACTATTTTCTGCTGACTGCTGCTGAATACAATCCACTCACATGTCAGGGAAGCCGTTCCTTTGATTTGTACAATGTCCATCACCATGGTCTTACTGGCCAGAGCCTTTTCCTGGCAACTGAAGAGGTCACAGAGGTGGCATTTGAGGATTTCTGTGAGCAGGGAGGGTCATTTCACAGCGTGGCAATCAGGACATCCCTGAATCTACTTGCAGAGAACACCAGGCCTGGGAGGAACTTTTCTTTAAAGACTTGAACATGATCTGGCTTTTGTTGGTGACCCTTTTTACCATGTGGTCCCAATCTGCAGATTTGCTCTGTGCTGTGATTTGAACCACATTGTGTGTCTGATTTCTACTCCCAGACAAACTCCCTGTTTGGGCAACCGCTCACTAGCTGTCAATTTTCTCTTTCCACTCTTTCCTCATAACCAGCTCCAGACCCAGACGGTAACAGGCTTCGTCCTTACAGATGGCTCCTTGTTGTGGGCAGACGTGGTCAGTTCCAGCTCATTCTCTGCAGTGGCTTCTCCTGTCTGTCCCCCGTGGGCACCTCCTGCAGCTGCCCTGTCCTCAGCTCATGCCAACACCTACAGGCGTGTCCAAAGCATAACTTGCTCAGACAGCAGAAGAATGTGTAAACACAGCTAGAGGTGTCTGCCTGCCGAAGCAGAGTTGGTAGACACTGGAGGCCTTCTGGCCCCTGGCAGGTCCTCAGTCTTGAGGCTCTTCTGCCCCATGTTTGGAAGTTGTGACAGTTGATTTTATGGGTCAGTTTTACTAGGCCATGGGATGCCCAGATATCTGATCAAACACATGATTTTTGGATATGCCTGTGAGGGTGTTTCCTGGACAAGATTCACATTTCACTTAAAGCAAATGGCCCTTTCTGTATGGATGGGCAACATTCAACTGTTTGTAGGCCCAAATAGAACGAAAAGGTGGAGGAAGAGAGAATTTACTCTCTGACTGCTGAGCTGGGACACTGGTCTTCTCCTGCCCTTGGACTGGGACTTATACCATCAGGGATCCTGGTTCTCAGCCTTTGAACTCCTACCGGAACTGACCACCAACTCTTGGGGATCTCCAGCTTGAAGATGGGAGATGGGGGGATTCTCAGTAATCACACGAGCCAATTCCTTAAAGTGAATCTCATGTATGTATATATGAATGAATGTTTGGGGAGGCTTGTAGCGGAGGATCCTTGGGTTTTATAATGAAGGATTTTCTTTGCCTTTGGACTTGGGTGAACCTTTTTGACTGAAGATGAGGCTTTGACCTGCGTGTTGCACGAAGCTGGAGCCACCTCACTCTGCTCCACCTGTCCTTGCAGGAGTCAGTGTGGGTTTGAAGGAGAAGCTCCTCTCCACTTGCTGCTGCCCCATCACCTTGGATCCTGCTGGTGCCATTTCTGCCTCCGAAGCCCAAAGGCAGCTACTGCAGAGCCGTGTGCGTCCCAGGATGGGACCTCCAGAGGGAAGCCATGCGTGCTTTCTGTTTCTCCCTGGAGGTATCTCATCAGGGTCACTGCCTACAGGTCTTGTGCTGGGAGAGTCACAGGTAAGCGGATTGGAACCCAGCAGCTGCAACAAAGCAAGAATGCTCTGGAGTGGAAACGGATCAGAGTTAATTGATATTTGCCCAATCTGAAAATGAATAAAGAACCAGCATGTTAATATGTCCCGGAGCTGTGATTCTCTTCCTAATAGGACCAAGGTCCCAGAGCAAGTTCTGCTTATTGTTGACATCCAGTGACAACATCTTGCTTCCAGTTTGACTGATGTGAATGTCTTGATCTGAGCTCAGAGGCTGAGCCTAAATCCTTGTCTGGGAAAATCTCCTGGAGTAAGTGAAGGGTCCTGAAAGGGACAGAGCAGTGAATTTTGTGACATGGGGACAGCGTCTTCTCCTACAGCTTTGGCAAACAGGTTGCCAGTTTCTTAAAACACAGACACATCCCTACTATATAAGCCAGACATTTTGCTCCTAGGTTTTTACCCAAGAGAAAGGGAAATATATGTTGACACAGACTTGTATGCAGGTATTTATAGTAGCTTTATTTGTAATATCTCACAACTTGAGAAGACATGTTCATCGACTGGTGAATTGATACCTACATTGCAGTTTAATCCCATATCGGGATAACACCGAACAAAAGAAGGGATGACCTAGTGACACATGCAATGAGTGCTATATACATTCAGGAAGGGCCTTGAAATGATTATGCTGAGTGACAGACAAAGGAGAGTAATACAGTAGAAGTGCCTTTATACAAAACTCTAGGAAATGCCACCTCAGCTATCGTATCAGAAAGAGTGGTTGTCTGGGGACAGGGATGAAGGGCAGGAAGGGACATGGGGAGGGATTGCAAAGGACATGAAGAAGCTTGTGGGGGATGATGGATAAATGCACCATCCTGAATGTGGTGATGGTTTCATGGGAGCCTACATGGGTCAAAACCAGTTAAATAATATACCTGAAATATGTGCAGTTTATCGTCTGTCAGTTATACCACAATGAAGCTGTTGTTGACACAAAACAATGACAGAAAGGGTTAATAGTGGGGCTCCAGGTGCCCCAAGAGGCTTCTAGCTGGAGGAGGGCTGAAGGTAGCTTCTCCAGCTCGCTTCCCTTATGTTGCCTTCCCAGTAGCTGCTGCCTGGCCTCCTGGAGAGCACACCTTTCTGCCGATGCTGTCTGTAGGCAGCTGAGTATTTGTGTGGCACCCTGAATCTCAGGGTGGAATGTCTGCTCTGTAAGCAGTCAGAAAGCTCTTACAAGGCTCACAAACAATATTTCTGGCCCCTAGGGACTGCTCTATGCCTTGGCAAAGACAGCATTTATGAAAAGTAAATGTCTGATAAATAATCAAGTGGATTCCTGATTATTTCAAGGTCTTCTTGGAGGGGGTTTTAGAAGCATATGCAGTTTTCACACTCCCTCTCCCTGGCAGGTGCCCAGTGATTGCAGAACACACAAGGTTTAAAGTCATTCTCCTCTGTGTTCTACCTCTGGGCTTTCAAAGCATTTCTTTGGAAATTTCTTCTTGGTTATCTTGAGGCTGGCTGGGCCAGACTTCTCCGCCCTAGGGGAATGGAGAATAAAGGGAGGGGTGTGAGTCTTCAAAGTCTGGTCCAGAAGAGGCAAGAGCCCTAGCAGGAGACGGCCAGAAGCAGCGGCTAGCACAAGCGCAGTTTCTAGCCGGTCAGCCCCCGGGGGGGTTCGTATGGCATACGTGTAGGTGTTCCTCCAACATGTGGAGCCCAGATGTGGGAGATGCTCTTTAGCCCAGGTGTTTTTAGACAAAGACCAGCCAGCTTCCTGATGCGTGGAGCTGGTAAGGCCTGGGGAGGGTGGCTCTCCCATGCCAGTGTACTTTGAAAATGTTGGTACCAATGGTGGGCAATCTGTCACGGTCTGTTCAAATTGAAAATACACATGCCATTTGACCCAGCACCTTGATTTCTAGGGCTTTATAATATAGGTGTTCGGAAACATAAGGAATGATAGGATGTAGAAGGATATTTACTGCAGCACTGCTTGAAATCATAAAAAAAGAAAATATCACAAATCTCCATCCAAAGGAGAGACATTAAATAAGTTATGGCCCATCGTACCATAGACTGTGTAGCCGTGAAAGTGAGGAAGCCTTTCTGCACCCACAAAGGCCAGTCGCCAAGGTCTATTACTAGTGAGAAAAGCAGGGGGCTGAAATGAACAATGTAAAGGGCATTAGTGTGGGCGTGATAAGTGTGTGCATATGGGCACGTGTGTGTATACAGGGACAAAGGGGCCCAGATGAGCAGAGACGGGGCAGATGGGAATGAGCTCTCCTGCCCCCTGCTGGGCTCCTGCCCCAGCAGTCTCTCCCCATGCTGGGGGGAGGATGGGGGATGCCCTCCACGCCCACCGCAGGGTCAGACCTGTCCTGAGTGAGGCCCTGTCCCTGGAGATGGCCCCAGGGCCCCTTTCCTGCAGGCCTGCCTGTGCCACGTCTCCATCTAGTCTCAGGGGAGGGCACAGCCTCTGGCTGCTGCTCCAGGGCTGAGTCCCTTTCACAGATACTGCGCCCCCCATCCGTGAACCCAGGAGTGGGGTTCTGCTCCACTCCTGCCAGGGGGCGGGTATTCTTACATAGCGGCGTTGGGACATAGATAAGTGACACAGGGTGGGGGCAGTACAGAGATGGGCATGACCTCTGGAGACACTCGGCTTGGAACACGCACAAAGGGTTTTGTGTTTTCAGCGCTCTGGTTCAGGAGAAATGCCCACACAAGATGGGGATAGCTGAGCCAAAGAGGGAGTGGCTTTGGGAACAGGACTGGCTGAGGGGGTGATTCAAACCAGGAAAGGAGGCCAAGGGAAGGCTGGCCTTCAGAAGGGCATGGGAGGCACAGGAATGGTGACAAAGATTCTTTAGTCACACCAAATGTCAGTCGGTTTTCTTACCCTTCTCCTAGGCCTGTCGGTGCACTTCCTGTGAAGTCAGTTTTAGCAAGAACTCTGCCAAGTCAGCTTATCACGAGCCGCTCACCCTCCTCACCTGATTGCGCTCAAAAGCCAAGGAATGCAGAGAGCTTCCGGCAGCTGCGAATGCCAGGGAATGGATGCTCCCCTCAAGACTACAGAAGGAGCCGGGCCTGTTGACACTTTGGTTTTAGCCCAGTGAGACCTGTTTTGGATTTGTGACCTCCAGAGCTAGGAGATGAACACATATGTATTGTTTTAAGCGGCTAGGTTTGTGGTAACCTTTACAGCAGAGTAGGAAACTAGTACAGGGTCCCAGAGAAGAGGTGTTCTCAGTGTCAGCTAATGAATCAGTGACAGTGAAAGTCAGATATTTTGGGTAGAAATGCAGGCACATGACTTCTTTTCTGCCTTCCTAACCAGGTACATATTTTTTTAGTCACTGCCACGAATGAGGCCTTCTCTGGGCCAAGCCCTTGCTGGGACCTAAGAGGTAGGGGTGATGGTGATAACGGGTGTTGGGGAGTTGAGTAAGGGTCAGACGAATTGCACTAAGTCCCCCTGGGCCTCTGCTTCTCACCTCCCCCACAGCCTCCCCTATTCCCTTCTTGGTGCCGACAAAACCCTCCTTGGCTTTGGTCTCCCCACATCAACCCTCAGAGGGTTGGTTCAGCATTTTCCTCCTCCACAGAGCGGAGTGGTTTAGCACAAAGCATGTCATGAGGTCTGAGAGCAGAGGCATGTGAGCTTAGTTTTCAAACTGCAGAGAGACCACCGTGCTCCACCACAACATGTATATCCTGGGCCACCTTTCCAGCTTTCAGAGGGACCTGTTGGCCTGAGAACTTCAGTGGCTCCCAAGGAGGAGATTTTAGGAGCAGACCTGGGAAAGGGATAGGTATGGGCTGGGGCATTTGGGGAAGGCTTCATGAATTTAACTCCTCGTCTCCAGTCTGCTGTGTGGGCTGGGCACACATACACTGCTCATGAGTGTCTGTCAGACTGCGATCTGTTGTTTTGGCTATGGTGCCATCCCAGCTCCTAGCTCTGAACCCTCAGTTCAGACTCCACAGAGCTTCACTTCCACCATTCTTTGGTTAAGCCTTCAGCTCCTTACTCCCTGTCCTTTCATTGTTTCGTACCCAGCATGGGAGCCTTCCAGCAGTCTGTTTCCTGCACGCGGCACCCAGTGACAAACATCACACAGCCACGCAGGGCCAGCCAGGACTAGGGCGAGGTGAATGAGGCGTCAAGGACACACAATTAAAGGAGACACTCAGGGTGGGGCAAGTCTGGGGCTGGTACCTGACAGTGAGCACCTCCTTAAATTTTGCACCTTGGCCCTCACACACCCCACCCTTGTCTACCTGCTGTACAGCCTCGTGCGGCTTCAAATTATTCTCATTCTCCGAGTTCAGCTGGGTTCTCAGTCTTGCCTGCCCAGCCTTCCATGTGTCACTAACCAGTGTCCCCGGCCATTCTCTACAGTTGCTTTTAAAAACATTCACAGGTCCGTAAGCTCCTAACCTACTGGGAATGACCTTGCCTCCTTTTCATAAGGAAGATGGAAGGGTCAGGAGTGAACTCCCTCATTTCCTCCCTATCCACCTTCACCTACAAACAAATCCCATCTCCCATCTTGTCTCAGGGCAAGAGGGGTTTCTCTTCCTTCCTGAGAGGCCAGAACTCCCAGCTGCGTCGGGACCCCCTCTTGCCGTCTCATCAGAGCCAGCTCCTGCGAGTAGCCCCGTTGGCCCCCGTTTTGTTAACTTCCCATTCTCTATTTTTCCTCCGTCCATCATTTAAACAGTCTAAAATGTCTCCGTATTAAAAATAAAATCTGCTCCTACTCCTACCTCCTTTTAATTACAGCTTCTTTCTCTTTTCTCCCTATCCGGGCCTTGGAAGAGTTGTATGTGCATGGCCCCCATGCTGTGCCTCCCAGCCGTGCCTTTAATGACCCTCACCGAAGTCATTAAAGGCCTCCTTGTTGCTGAATTTGATAAAACTTCCAGTCGGAGACTTCTCAGCAACCCTGATCCTGAGGAACATATTGTTCTTGAAATTCCCCTCTCTCTAGGCATATGCCCACCACTTACTACTGGCTTCTTCCTACTACTATGAGAGTTCTTTTCACTTCTTCTGTGGTGACTCGTTTCTGTTGATTCTCACACGTTGGTGGTGTGTTGGTATTGCTCAGTTTTCATTCCTCGGCCCTCTTCTCTTCTCACTGGGCACCCTCCCCCTTGGCGACCTCCTCCTTCCCCATGGCTACAGCCAGCACCAAACACTAGTAACTTCTGATGGTAGATGCTGGTGGTTGCCTGCCAATGCCCAGTGCCTTTCCCCACCTTTCTTTTACCTTCTAATATAGGGGGTGAAAATGGCATATGTTTGCATCTCCAGCCTCCCTTGCCCCCAGGGGTACCACGTAATATAGTTCAGGGCAGTGATAGGTAAGCGGAGGTCTCGTGAGACTTCTTGGAGAGATTTTCCTCCCTGGTAAAGGAGAGCTCTATGTGAGATCTTCTCAGCCCTCACTCTTCTGATCTGGTTGTGTAAGGCTGTGATGTCACCTGCAGTTCCAGCCATCTCGTGACCATGAGGTAATTTGCCTGGGATTAAAAGCCACAGTAATGAGGATGGTAGATGCAGAAGTCTAGCCAGCTGTGAAGTTCGAGGGAATACTCACAGAAAAGCACCCTCACTTCTGACACTAACTGCACGACTGAGGGGTCCCCAAAGCACCCTCAGATTTGATAGTTCAGTAGAACTCATTGAAAGCTGTTGTACTCACGGTTATGGTTTATTACAACAAAAGAGTACAGATTAACAACAGCCAAGGAAAGAGATGCATTGGCAAGGTCCAGGAGGGTTCCACAAGCGGAGCTTCTAGTTTTCCTCTCCCATGGAGTCGGGACAGTGTCACTCTCCCAGCATCCATGTGTGACAATGTGCATGGAGTATTGCCAGCCAGGGAAGCTCCTCTGAGCCTCAGTGTCTGGAGTTTTTACTGAGGCTCGATCAGGAGGCATAATGGATACGCTCGTGGGGCTGATCTCAGTCTCTATAGTCTCCAGCCCCTCTGAAAGTCAACTGATACCATGTGACCCAAAGCCCCCACCCTAAGTCTCACTGTAACCATCTTGGCCTGAGGCCCTCACCCTCAATCTTATAACTGGTGTGACTCAAACCTCCCACCCAAAATCACATTCTTCTCCCTGGATGGCCTGAGGCCTCCAGTAAATGAGGACACTCCTATCAGGCAGGATATTACAAGGGTTTAGAGATTATTGCCCAGAGCTTAGGGCAGAGGCAAGACTTAGTTTTGGACAAGATTAAATTCTGTAGTACACAGTGGATTTGAAATACAGAAAAATCCTGAGTCCTTGATGATATTGCCCAGCTGCTATACTGGTCCAGGGATCACCTACCTTCAGACTTTTTTAGGTGAAGTCACTTGAAATGTCTTTATTATTAAGTCCATGGTTTACTGTTATTTATTTATTGATTTTTCACTTGTAGCACAAACAACCTAAACGATATTTTCCCAAAATGGCAACTCTAGTTTTGTTTCTGAAGCTTTGTACCAGTGTAGGGAAAATGGAAGTTCCTATAGCCAGGTTCCTCACCTGACCCTAATCTACTTGCCCACTGCACATGTGCAATGATGTAATTGGCCTGCTATGTAGGCACATGCTTACATACCTGTTGGCAATGAGCCATTATTGTCCGTGTTGCTATATAAAGAGCTCTAGCCAGAGCTCTCCCCAGCTCCCAGCTGAGAGGGACTGCAGACTTGTCATATGCAGACATGGTTCTAGCACTCAGTCTGCTACCATGAGACTAAAGCTTGGTATAAACCCTTTTACCTCCAATGTTCTGTTGTTATTTGGTCTCACTGAATCCAGAGTGAACTTGCCTGGAGCCAAAAGCCTCCAGTGAGATGACCAGTTACTTACTAGGCATCTCAATGAGATGATTTATGGGTTCTTCAAAGTCAACATATTCCATAGTGATCTCCTTCCCTTCCTGAACCTGCATTTTTTAAAATAATTTATTTTGCTATCATTAATCTACAATTACATGTGCAATATTATGGTTATTAAACTACCCCTTCATCAGGTCCCCCTGTGAACCTGCATTTTTACCTTTATCTCTTAGAGAAGGGTACCACCTTTCATTGAGTTCCTTAATCCAGCTTTGAGCCTTGCCTCTCTCTCATAGGTCACTAATCTCCAAGTTTTATTGAGTCAATCAGAGCCAGTGGTTCTCAAATGTCAGTGTGCCTTAGTATCACCTGGTGGGCTTGTTAAAGCCTCAATGGCAGAGCTTCGCTGCAGAGTTTCTGATTCAGTATGTCTGCAGCGAGTCTGAGAATTTGCATTTCTAACAAGTTGCTGTTGCTCTGGGGACCTCTCTTTGAGAACCGCTTGATCAAATAATCTCTCACCGTTTCTACTGCAGCTGCTTCTATTTAGGTCCTCATTTCCCACCTGGACTTCCTGCCTCTGTTATGACCACTCCCTCCCTGATCTCCATCCAGTGTCCAGAGTGATCCATCTAAAACACAAACCTGATTGTGTCACTTCTTTTCTTAAAACCTTCAATGGCTCCCATTCTCCCCAGGATGCAGTCCAAACTCTGTCTCATGATGTGAAAGTCAATCATGAACTGGTCCTGGGCCCCTTCTCCTAACTTGGTACCATCTTCCCTCAGTTACTCCCTGCTGGGAAAATGAAAGTTCCTATGGCCAGGATCCTCACCTGTCCCCAAACTACTTGATGATGTAATTGGCCTACTGTTAGGCTACTGCTTCCACACCCGTAGGCAATAAGCTATTATTGACTGAGTCACTATATAAAGAGCTCTGCCCAGGGCTTTGGGTGGCGGGAGAGATGGAGGTGGATTACAGACCTTTGCACTGCTGGATGCAGACATGATTCTAGTGCTTGACCTACCGCTCTGAGAATAAAGTCAGGTATAAACCCTTTTACCCCAAGAATGTTCTGTTGTCATTTTTCGGTCTCACTGAATCCATAGTGAACTTTCCTGGGGCTGAAACCCTCAGGCAAGACACTCCCCAAGCCATAATCCCACTGAGTAATTTGTTGGCCTCTAAAGCCCCTTTCTGCTGCCACATGTCTCTTCCTCTTGCTGCTCCTCTCCTCTTTAAGGGACTGTGGAGGTCTCCTTAGTTGTTTAGCACTCATTCTCGGAGCCACATCCTCAGTATCAGATGCCACCTGGATGCCCCTGGGTGAGGTGCTCTTGTTCAGGACCATGTGATTTTCCCTATCAAGAAGTCCTGTTTCCTTGCCTGAGAATCCCCATGCAGTTGTGATTCATCTCTATGGGCCTGGTGCATTCTGGGTACATTCTCCTGAAGGGTTTTAGTGAGTGGATGTTTGGTCTTTTCCTTGAGCCTCCAAAATGGCTCCACACGTGTGCTAGCTCTGCCCTTCTGGAGGCCACTCCAGGACTCTAGCCTGTCCTAGCTGCTCAAGGACAGTGTAGGGGTGGGGGACAAAGTCTCCTCCCTCTTAGATTCCTCCTTTTGAGAGTGTTGCAGAGTGGGATGGCCTGGACCTTACGTGATTCTGAATTCTTTGTGCTTGCCAATGGGTTTCAGCCCCAGGCAAGTTTGCTATGGATTCAATGTGACCAAAGAAATCGACAGCAAAACTATTCTTGGGGTGAAAGGGTTATACCCAACTTTATTTCCAGGTGGCAGGTCAGTCACTAAAATCCTGTCCATTCAGAGCGAGTCTGTATGCAGCAAGCTGGTCTCTGCCTCTGGGCTCCTCTGTCTGCACAGCCGTCCTCTGGGCCTCTCTGCACAGTCCCACACAGCCGTCCTCTGGGCCTCTGTCCTCGGTGCTGCCACCACTCCAGCCTCTGCTCTGCTCTCCTGCAGCCTTGCAGCCATACCACTGTGTTGCACCCAGAGCACTGGGCGGAGCTCTTTATATAGAGTCAACAGCCATGTATTGCCCACAGGTGTGCAGTGAGCTAGTCAACCAGGGCCAGGTGAGAATCCTGGCCACAGGAACTCTCATTTTATCCACATTTGGAAGAGCTAGTTTAGTTTTAACCTATATCCTTTCCTCTTTTTTTGAGTGCTGGTATGAGTCTTGGGGCTGGGTGAGGGACAGGCCGACCAGCACACACTACAGTGCCATCAGGATCCATGTACCATCTACTGTTTAAGGTATTGCCGTGGGGACAAGTAAGCATCCTGGTTCCTCTCCGCTTGGGATGAGTGGTCTCCTGGGAGGGCTCTGTTCATCGACTGTGTGAGTCTGTTGGACACCGTGGCTTCAGACAAGGTTCATTAGGTTTCTCCCCCAAGTAGACCTCAGCACAGAGAATTCTCATCCTGAACGACTGGGGATGGTGGTGGTGATGAAATGGTCTAGCACACTGTGACATTTACAGGCGTTCTGTGTTTTATACTGTTAAAAACAAGACAACAGGCCGCACACAGAGTTGCTCATGTTAAGCCCATGTCACCAAACTGAGTCTTAATGTAATTACGGTTTTGGCTCTCCCAGAAATAGAACTTTAAACCGTCAGTCAGAAATCTTCTGATCCATGTAAGTTAGGTAATCTACCTGACAGGCCCCTGTCATCCCCTATAAGGAAAGTCAATGTAGATAAAGGGAAGGTTCCCATGGCAAGGATTCTCACGAGCTCACTACACATGTGTGGGCAATACGTTGCTATTGATTCTATATAAAGAGCTCCACCCAGTGCTCTGGGCAAAACGGTAGCACTGCTGCAAGGCTGCAGGAGAGCAGAGACAAGACTGGAGTGGGGGCAGTGCCGAGGACAGAGAATGAGATGGCTGCAGGGGCAGAGAGGCCCAGAGGCAGGGATTCTAGTGATTGACCTGCCACCATGGGAATAAAGCCTGGTATAAATCCTGTCACCCCAAGAACGTTCCATTGTCATTCTTCAGTCTCACTGAATCCATAGTGAACTTGTCTGGGGCTGAAACCTGTTGGCAAGACAGTAACTTTGCTATAACCAATCCGTATTTTTTGCCAAGTACAATCTCCTTGTTCTTGTGCCCTTCTGCCTATAAATCTTTTGCCTTGTACAGCTCTCTGGAGCTCCTTCCTATCTGCTAGATTAGACATTGGCTGATTCAGGAAGTTGAATAAATCCAAGATCTTTAAAACTTACTCAGTTGAATTTTTTAAAACCACTCCAGGGGCCCACACACATTTTGTATTTTACTCTGTAACACATCTGCACTTGCTTATTTAAACCCTACTACGGCAAAGTGTGGCCTGTGACTGGGCCCTTGGACATACTCAGGAGCTTGTTAGAAATGCACATCGTTGGGGTCTAGCCCCACCTGCTGAAACAGGATTGCAACAGGCCTAGTTCCTGGGGCAAGCTGGCTTCTTTCTCCTGGGGAGGAATTGTCCCCTGGGACTCTTGCGGCCCATCCTTCGGTCCCTGTGTATTAAAGATTGAGAAGCACTTTGAAATAGCTAATTGCTGAGCATGATCTGGGAAGAGTTGCTCTACCTCTACCCCGTGAACCCCTTAGCCCCTAGGGTTCACATAGCCCCACTTGAGACTCACTGGGCCAAGGGAAGGTCGCCACTCCATGATATGCTGGGATGATGAGGACATCCTCCTTTGGTGGGCCTCCCAGGTGGGTGGATTCGTGATTAGGCACCCGAAAAGCTAATAATGCTAATGCTTGCTCGGCTTAGCACATTCGAGGCACCATGGGCCTTCCATGTGTAGCTCCTTTGATCCTCACATGAGAACCGTATTATAAAGAGGAAGCTGACATTTAGAGAGATAAAGAACTTGGCCATGTCACAGAGCTAGGAAATGCTGTCACACACAGCTGTCAAGCAAAGATCACCAGGGAGGCTGGCCGGTGGGTGGTCCTCTTACTTCCCAAGTGCTAACTTACCTATCTTCATCATGACCAATACCCTCTGTGTTTGGAAAGAGAGGAGAGGAGAGGGGTGGGTGGTCCCGCATAGAGGAGCCCACACTGAAGGCTCTTTGAGATGGTCTAGGTCAGTGGTTCTCAAAGCCTGGTACCAGCGACATCAATACTACCTGGGAACTTGTCAGAAATGCAAATCCTGGCCTCCCTTCTCCCCACAGTCCATCTCTCTGTGGGTGGATCTGTGATTTAACAAGTTCTCCAGGGGATTCTGATGCCCATTAGGGTTTGAGAGCCAATGATTTAGCCCACTGCTTTCATTTGACATCTAAGGAGCAGGGAGGGGCTTGCTGCCAGGCAATTAATGGAAGAATCTGTGCTCTTTTCCCACACTGCACTGCTTCTCCAAAAGCCTCTGATATTTGAGCTTGCTGTGCAGATATCTGAGTCTCAAGGGGTCAGATACAGTGGGAACTTCACACCCCGGGAGGAGCCACACCGTGAAGCTTGCCTCAGGGGGGTTAGCACATGGCCCTTTCCCAGCTGCTCCTCGTGACCGATCCTTCTCGGCTTTCACGAGGCAGTGCGTCTCTGGTGGGTGGATTGCCCACCCTAGAGCTCACCGAGGCAAACCTTGCTCTGTGGGATGGAAAAGCCCAGAGCACATGTCCCTCCCTCCCTCCTGGGGCAGTGGCAGTCAGGGCCCAGCTGATCTCCAGACCTATCCTGGAGGGAGAGAAGCGGTGTCTGGATTCCCCGGCGTGGGATGTAGGTCGCATGCAAAGTAAATAAAGGCACTGCCAAACGTCATCAGCACAAGAGGTAATGAAGCAGAATGACTGCAAACCGTTAATAAAAGAGAAGCGACGTTTGGTCAGGATGAGCTGCCGTATGGACAATCCACCCACAGCTACTTCAGCATCAATCCACAGTCCGACTGTTTTCTCCAAGGAAAAACAATCCCTCTTGCGGCTGCTCTGGCCATTTAAGCAGCTGTATTTTCAGAACACCCTCGAGGCTCCAAGGACTTTGCTGACTTGGGGAAATACGTCACTTTATTGCTGCAGATCTCCATTCTGGGAGTGGGGTGGCCATTGCCACCATTTTAGGGATGGGAAAAGTGGAAGATCATAAAGTGTAAAGCCGTTTGCTCCCGGCACACAGTGAGAAAGAGGCTTCTGTTTTGATGGAACTTTGAGTTTTTCAAACAAAAGGTGGCGGTCCAGTCGCCACCCCACCTCATAGCACAGCCCAGGGACAGGAGTCTCTCTGGCTTGAGTCCCAGAATTCCCTCCAAGAGGTTCCTTGGTCTGACCCAGGAAGAGCCTTTAGGGTCTTTATCCTGAACTTTCCTGCTTCCCTGCATCTTCACTGCCTGCACACACGGCTTCCTTGCTCAGTCCTGCCACTTCTGATACCCGATTTGTTACTGCCTGGAGGTAGCACGACTTAGCAGAGAGAGTGTGCATGGCCTTTAGAGTGAGGCAGACTAGGTTTGAATCCTGCACCCTAACCTACTAGCTGTGTGATTCTGGGAAAGTCACTTAATGTCTCTGAACTTCCAATCCTCTCTGTAAAATTGGAAACAAGAGTACATAGGGATTGTTGTGTGGATTAAAAGGACAATGTGTGCCAACCACCGGCACATAGCAGGAGGTCGTTAAGGTGACGGTGGCAGCAGAAGTGACTGTGGTGGCAGCTCCCAAGGTCTCAGCCTGTCCCTCTCGTGGGGCTGATGTGGGTGGGCAGGAATCTGGGGAAGCACCTTCACTTGGCCGACCTCAGGGCCTCCTTCTCGTGTCCACCTCCCGCAGGCATCCTGCCTCCATGCCCCACCCCCTGCCCTGGCATGTTCCTCTGCTGCAGGCCCTCCAGCCACATCCCCAAACCAAATGGCTTCACCTGGTTTCCCTGGGAAGGTGGAGCCGGGCTGGGGTCCTCCACAGAGGGAGGAACTTTGGGGGAGCACATTTGCTCACACACACATACACATTCATATTCTACACTCACCCAAAAACACACATACAAAGAGATGGAGAACAGCTCACTTTCACAAGCTTATCCAGGATCTGGCAATCAGAAAGTCGAGAAAGAGGCAATTTTAATTCTAGCATTAACGTAAGTTAGCGTCATTCTGAAAAATCCCATTTTGTTGTGAATCATACAGAGATGGGCTGGAGAGTGGGTTGGCCATACCGTGGTGTTTAGAGCTTCTCAGGATCTAATCCAACCCTGGGGATCAGAAGGGCCGGGCAGGGCCCGGATGGGATCTGTCAGCCTCTTCTGTATGTCTGTGTCTGGCAGGGGGACAGAACAGACTGGTCAGGACCCAAATCAGCTGGTGGACAGATGGGGACCAATTGGAGATTGTTGCTGGGGAAACACTGCTCCGTGCAGGTTTGGCTGGACTGGGGAGGGGGCTTCAGCCAGCCCGCCCTCCTCTCATTCCCTTTCTCTGCCTCTCAGCTGCCCAAGTCCTGTTTCTCTTCCTCTCTCTCTGTCATTCATTAAAAGATGTTACCCCACAGACGTCTGATGTGAAATTGCATTGACATTCATGGGAGGTGGGTCTGTAGTGGGCACAGGACTAGGCCAGCAAGGATGACATACCAGATCTTTATGACCCATGCATCCCTCTGGGGGTGAATCAACATCACCCCATACTATGTGGGAGGCTGGCTCAGCCCAGCATTTTCCAGGACCTTTGCTGGGAGAATGAAGCCTCAGGTTCAGTGCCAGTCAACTGTGGGCAAGATTGGGAGCAGCCCATTAGCCATGAGCAGCTCATCTGAGCTCTGCACCTGCTCTGATGATGGACCCCACTGGGCTTTGGCAGCCGTGTTTTCTGAACTGACACATGGCTCCGCGTTCATGGCCCAGGCTTGCAACATCTTTCCACAATAAAACCACGATGGAAGTTAACTGCCTGCATCGCTTTGCAATTGAACAGGTTCATAAAACGTTTATTAGGTGCAATTGCGGGAATGTACGGATGGCCAGTTGCTTGGCTTGGGGCTATAGCTAACATCTGGGGGGGTACCTAGGCAGGGAGGTGTCTTTGACATTGCTGATGTTGAGCATCCGAATGGACTTCTTCGGAGCTGTTCCTAAGCTTGTAGGAGATAGATGTGGTCATTGACTTGGGACTTCTCGCCGGTGGTTACCAAGGCTGCTGAACTTCCTCAGTTTCTTCTGTTGACATCCAGATCATTTCAATTTCTGAAAGATATTTGGAAGTAAGTCAGGATAATTACTGAGAACTGCTGCAACAAAAGAGACTTGAATCTCAGTGGCTTGGACAACAAAGTTTTATTCCTAACTCATGTTCCATCTCCAGTGAGAGCAGGTGCCTCTGCTCCATATGGTCACTCAGGGACCCAGGCTGAAGGAGACATCTTGAGGACATACCACCTCTGAGGTCTCTCTGGAAGGAGAACAGAGGATCGACGAGGCTGGCTGGTTTTAGCTGCCTTAACCTGGAAGTGTCATGTGTCACTTTTGCTCACAGTCCAGTGGCCAAAACTATTTACACGGTTCCAACCTATTTGTGAGGCTGGGAATGCAGGGGCACACACGGCATATTTGGTGGGCACTGACTTCTCTACCACAGCAGCTGACCCTCTCCATCAGTGCCTTCCTGTGGGGTGGCATCCACTGTCTGGCTCCAGGAACAGTAGCTCCTCAGTGCTGTCCCAAGATGGGACATCAGAATCACTTGGGAAACTTAAAAACAGTTGGCTGTGGGGCCTGAGCCTGGAGATTCTGAGCAGGTGGGTCTGCCGTGGGGCTGGGTTTGAGAAACACTCTTTGGATGAACATATGGTCAAGGGAAGGCCGTGGGTGACTCATTCTGCAGGGACAGCTCGTAACATTCCAAAGGCATGACAGTGCAGCTTCTCCATGTCCCTGCAGACCACAGCAGAGGCTTCAACCATCACTTCACAGTTCATAATGCACTTTTGATTACATTTATTTAACTGTTACCAGGTACCTATTATTTTCCAGAGCCTCACTTGCTCTCTGAGGCAATATCCAAGTACTAGTTGTTATTATGATGGCAAATATATTATCTACATTTTACAGATGAGGCGAGGTTAAGTGATTGGCCTCAAGTTATGAAGCCAAGTGACCAAACTGGGTCCAAAACTTGTTTTTTCCCCAACTCCTCATCCATTAGTCTCTACATCATGCCCACCTATGTCTGATCAGATTCTCTGCTTCCAGGGAGATAACATCCTCACCCTTCCTGGAGACGAGATTCCCTCCACCGTTGCCTACCACATTCTATTCCAGTTCCTATTGGTGCAAACTGGACAGGCTAATGAGGAAGGAGCTGACGTCTGGTCTCTTCTTGCAAACCAGGCTTGGAATAAGTTATGAGCTCCCCTTTTATTTGACTGAAGCAAATTGAAGTGCAGAAATCATGTTAAGATTTGAGATTGTTTAGCACATGGTCCAAGAATGGAGGTCAGCAAATGCCGTGGGCAGGTTGGATCTGTACATTTACCGTCACAAGCTGTAGGCAGATAAAGTGCTTCAACTGAAAAAATTAGAATACAAGTCTTGTATTAAAAAAGGCAGTATAACACAAAACATGAATAACTAAAAAACAGTATGCTGTTTAAAAGAAAGAAACCTTACACAAAAAACTGCGTAATGTATGATTTCACTTATATTAAGTTCTAGAACAGGAAAAACCAGTCAAAACTGATAGGAAACAGGTCAGTGGTGCTTCTGGGGTGAACACATTCAGGCAGCTTTCGAGGGTAATGGAATGTTCCAGGTCTTGACAGGGGTGCAGGTTACTTGGAAATGTGCATTTGTCAAAAATGATGAGATTGTAAGCTTATGTCTGTGTATTTAACGGTAAGTAACTAAATCTAATAAGAAAAGTCAGTACACTAAGATGGTTCTCTGGAAGACGGAAGGAAGTAAAGTGATTTGAATGATAGTTGCTATTTCTAAGTTGTGTAAAGTCACAAAGTCTAAATATAATCCTACACCTAGCCCTAAACCTAAGGCTAACTTTAAGCGGGGATTTAAAAATGAGCCTGAAGAGGCTGATATTAAACATTCCTATTTTATTCTGTTGCTCCCAGGCCAAATGAGTCCAGAGGAGTAGGGAAAAAAATGGGGCCGAAAGAGAATCTCAGCCTCTGCTGCAGAGGCGACTTTCAGCATAAATCATCATCTTCCACAAGAAAACCCACATGTTTTCTAACAAGGAATCTAAATGGAATCTTTCCTGAAATAAGGGTGTGTGTTGTTGCTACCAGCACACACTCTCAACACAGACACCAGGATCACAAGTGTCAGCGCTGAAAGGGACTGTCGGGCCATCCCTCGGAGCCTCTCTTTTGACAGATGGGACTGAGTACCAGAGAGGGATGGTGACCTGCTGAGATCACTGGGGGGCCCACAGTCCCATTCTTGGTTTCCCTCTTCAATATCAGTTCCCACCATTTTAAGTGGGGTCATCAGGCCAAAGGGTAGATGTGACCATACTAGGGGCACCTGAATGACCAAAAATGTATGTCTTGTAACTCATTATATTGCAGTAGGCATCCCACCTGAGCCACGTGTGGCTCTGAGGAGAAGCCTGGGGTGTGGCCCAGGTCTCTGGGTTTAGGGATGGAGAACTCACCAGTATCTTTAAAATAGGTATTTATTATAAAATGTTTTAGACACAGGCAAAGTATGTAAAATAACAGACAAGCAACCATGGTACTTACTGCTCAGTTCAAGAAACAGAACTTAATCAATAGAGTTGGAGCCCCTACTAACCCCTCCTGCATGACATCCACCTTCCTGCTCCTTGGCCCCTGTTATTGTTGGTTGACTCCAAACCCTGCAACCTGGGGGCTTGGGAAAGAGGTGGTGGTGAGGGCAGGCTGGACTGGGGTGGGAAAGAAAACCTGATTTGGGGAAGAAAATAGTTGGAGAATGTCTAAGAGAGAGATTTGTGTGCAAGGATGTATCCAGAGAGAGTCCTGGGGAGACAGACACTGGGAGACAGGCATGGAGGAGAAGAGACTGGGAATCGCCATAATGGACCACAGAGTCTGGAAGAGGTGGTGGGCTCTGTTTGTCCAGTCTTCTGGGGATGGGGCCTTTCCTAATTCTCCTCCAGACCTGTGCCTTGACTAGCTAGTTGCCATGACCTGCTGGCTGGGGGTTCCTTGGCATGGCAGATACACCAGGCCGCTGTGACCCCTTTATTCTGTAGCTCTGCTCCCAGTTATCTCCATCTTCCTCCTCCTCCCAGGGGCTTGGCAGAGCTGCACAGAAATTTCAAGGTCCTTTGGCAGGTTGTCTTTCCTAAATATGGTCTCTGCAAGGCTTCTGACCCTGCATGCTCTTCCAGAACCTTCCCATTTCCCCATCAAGACACGCAGTCTATTAGAAAAGGTAACTCAGCTTCTGCCTGGCCCTCTCTTGGGATGCCCATGCTTACAAGTCAGCTGCTTGGCTGTGCAGAAGTCACACGGAGAGGCCATGTACAGGTTTCTGTGTGCAGCCCCAGGGGAGGTCCCAGCTTAGGGACAGCACCGCAAACATGGGAGTAACTGAGCCCCAGCCAGTTCCTGCCCCAGCCTTAGAGCTGTCCCAAGAGACACAGAGTGTAGTTGAGATGAGATACTCTGGCCAAGCACTGCCCAAATTGCAGGTTCTTTAGGAAAAAAGTTATTTTAAGCCACTAAGTTTGGGGTGGTTTGTTATGCAGCAGTAGCTAACTGTAACAGACTTTTTAGTTTATAAATTACCCACAGAATCTGTCCTGAGGAACTAACGTTTTTTTTTGCTCCCCTTTCCTGGGTCTCTCTGATCCCCAGCATTGTTCTTATGAGGAAAAGAATTTCCTCCCTGCCTAATCATTTCAGATCTCAGGAGAGAGCAAAGAAGGGGTTTCTCTGGTCCAGTTCTATGGAATCTTATTTTACTCTTCCAACCAATGGCTCTACCCTTATACAGAAATGGGTGGGTGGCTTAGCTCCATGTACTGTCCCAGGTGTCCTTCATGCCCAGGATAGGAGAACACCAGGTTTTGTTTTTTTTTAATAAATCTACACACCAAATCTTCTAAACTGTCTTCCCTATTTCACACATTATTTCCCTTCACTCTGCTCAACATCAAAATGCCCCAGAAGTTCTAACGCTTTGGAAAATGCATACCCAAACGAATAAAGTCAGTAAACGTTATAAATAAAATATGCATGTCACAGAAAACAGAGACTCTCACATACATAACTCCCATCGGCCTGCCCCTGGACGTGAGCACTGGGGTGCATTTTTGAGTAGTCAGGGCAAGAACATGGCCGTGGCATAAAAGCCCTGGCAGTCGAGGAGTACGTCTTCACTGCCACCAGGTTTGATAGGGACACTGATGGTCCATTTTCCCGGTGGGCCGCTTGCTTACTTTGCCTTGTGATGGGACGTGGCTTGAAGGCGCTTGAAATTCTTTAGCCATAAAATGTTGTTTTAATATTCAAATGAATAACAGGGCGAGAATCTATCGCAAGCCTAGCTGTGCAAGGGGAGTTTTGTGTCTTAAAGCAAGGTGAACATTCCCAGGCAGACGGTTGCACAGAGCGTCATAGGGAGGGAGCTTCACAACAGAGGGCTGGAAAAAGTTCCCTGATTGGCCAGATGGGGCAGTGGCTTGCCAGGAGATGCTTAACAGTAGGAAGGATAAGCAATGACTGATCAGGAGGGGAACGATGTGTCTTCTGCTTCTATGAGGAATGATGACAAAGGAGACAAGGTGGACATGCTTGCTGTTTTCCCTGGAATTTTAGCTTTGTTCTCCATAGTTTTGTTCTTCTCAATAAAAGTGATTCTTCAATCTAAACCCACCTGTGATCATTTCTTGCTTCTTTGCAGGCATCCGCCCCAACCCCACTGAAGTGACTTTGTAAATCAGAAAGTGTTCTTTGTCAGGATTCTTCAGGTCTGGAGTTTTCATCTATCAGATATCCAAGACCAGGTAGTCTTGAAGGGATAGGCAGGGCGCTTTTCTAGCAGACCTTCCAGGAGCGAGCAGCCAGGACCAGGGGCCTGGTTTGGGCTAGGCTGTGGGAGAAAGGCGAGGGGCATTCCGGGAGGACCAGGGCTTGTCCTTGATCCTGGGCTGGAGTAGGAAAGGGTAAAGCTGGGAACGCGGTTCCCCCATTCCAGGGAGTTCAGCTCCATATTTACTGAACGCTTACAATGTGCCAGGCCACGTGCTGCGTTCTGATACCCATGGCCAACTGTCCAACCACGTGGCCTCACCCTGGCCATTCCACTCGCCTTTGGTGAAAGCTCCATCTCCCTGCTTTACCTCTTGGGTCCTCCTCTCCTCCCAAGCGCCTGGACTGGGCCCCCACCAAGGTCTATGCTCTGTTAGCCTCTTTCTTTCTTTACTGCAGAACTCAGCATAACGTAGTGGCTTAGTGAAAGTTTTCAGATCCAGTGAAATGGAATACGCTGTGATTTCAGAACGTGCTCACCCAGGCTGGATCCATGTCTGCAGGAAAGGCAGTGGAGTGTGTGGTTATCTTAGAAGCAAGAAGGAGGCATTTGATACCTTTCAAGAGCGATGCTCCCAGCCCCAACTTTTATTTAAGGCACAAACAAATCATAACAACAATCAGAGAAATAATGACTGCCTGCCATCTACCACCCTCCTGTAAAAGCTGCCCTCATGTCCACCCCACCTCCATGTCTCTTCCCTGATCTTGTTCATGTGCATAGCTTTTACATTGTTGTAACACCGTTGTATTTTCTGCTTGAGAAAGTCAGGAGCATTCTTTCAGGCTGCTCCGTTATCTTAATAATTATAGTCCCTAGTGGCTGCATGATTCTCCATGGGGTGAATGCATCGTAATTTACCTAGTGCTTTCCCTACTGTTGCCTGTATGGCTGTTCCCAAGTCTTTACTCTGATGATAAAGATAATAAAAATGTCTTTTATGTTCAGTTACAAAACAGTTGTGCATATGTTCAATTCTCTCCTCCCAACAACCTGCCGGGTGAACACACTACTTTATTACAAAAGATTACAGAGGACACATGGAGACCGAGAAACGGTCAAGAGGCCACCGGGTAACAAAGGAAGGTATTAGGCACAACCAGATTTGAGTCTATTCCCTTTTTTTGAAAGCAAACCCTTTAGTCTGTCTACCATGTTATATTGCCTTTACAGATTTTACAAATAAAACTGCAGCAAATATTAAGAAACAGCTTTTTATCTTCTTTTGAATAGTTTCTGCAGGTCAAACTCTAGAAATAGGATTGTTGGGTCAAAAGGCTTGAGCATTTTTGAGGTCTCCGTGTGTACTGTCAAAGTGTTTTGCAAAGGGCTTGTTTCAAGCAGTTCTCATTTACACCATTCCAGCAATGTACATGAGACTCAACCTTGCTAGCATCAACTATTACCATGAAAAGAGTTCTGAGCTCATTTACCACGCATATGTGATTTTTTATTGTAGTTTGAATTTGCATTTCTTTGATCGCCATGAAGCTGAACCATTGAAAAAAAGATATTCCTTTTTGTGTGACTTGCGATTCCTCTTTGGAGGAATGTGTCGCTCCTCATGCACTCCTGCAGCCATGCTTTTAGCCTCTTCTAACGCTAGGAGACGAACGCTTTGTTGACTATATGTGCAATTGACTCCAATACTTCCCTTTCAATTTTAATCGCACCACTTTCAGGCTTTTGTGTGTTTTAAACCGATGTCCTTCTCATTTGTGATTTCTTCCGTTGCTCCAAAGCTTGGAAAGTAATAATGTCATCAAAGAAATGCTAATTATTTGGTTTTACTCTTTTAGTTCTGTTATATGATATTTTTGTATGTAGCTCGTTAATTGATAGGGGAAAGACAGTAGGATTTTTGGTGGACACACACACACACACACACACACACACACGCACACACACAAGGAATGGAAGAGAGGCAGGATTTTTAGGAGAAAATTGTGAATTATGAATGAATGGAGGGAAATGCATGTTTCTGGCTGGGAAAACAAAGACTGTAAGAAGGGTATTATTTCCGAGTTAGTGTACACATTTAGTATCACATAGAGTAAAAGCCCCTAAAGCATTTTTAGTGGATTTTTGTTAAATGGATATTAGAATTCACCTAGAGGGATGTGATAGATTATATTTCTGCTCCCAGTGAGGCATTTCCCCTTTCTGTAAGAGAACCATACATCCTGTCCTTGACATGTGACTTGCCTGCCTTCTCATGGGAAGAATTCATCTCACATCCATTGACACTGGGTATGATTTCCTTTGGCCAATGGCATGCGAGCAGGAGGTTTACATGCTCCAAGCGAGGTGAAGCTTTGTGAGGCACTGGGAGTTCCTAACAGCAGCTCTCTTGCCCCTTTCCCTCTGCTGTGAGTGTAGCGTGTCCCCGATGGGGACAGCTTCCTCAGTTTGGATCCTGGGCTGAGAAGACGCATGCAACAGTGGCACAGTGGCTGTCACAGCTGACTTTTGTGGTTGTGAGCCACTGAGATGTGGGGCCTGTTGGTTATTGCAGAACCCTCTTGCAAAAGCTGACTAATACGGTGAACAAAAAGTCTAGACAAAATAATATTCTAAGAAAAGAAGAGTATTGGAAGCTATTAAACTTCTGTAACGTATTAGACCCAATAGTTAAACTCAAATCAGAGCCGACTATTAATAAAATATACTGTATGTTAAAACAGACATCACAAATAATGATAAAAAAGATTCCTTATTGAAGTACTGCTTAGTAATTTGTATATGATGCATATCTTTAGGCCATATATCAAAAAATGTCCGAAGGAAAAACTCTAAAATGAGTTAATATGGTGTTTTATCACTAATGTAATTTTTTGTAATCATCCTACTATTGCACTTAGCACACGGCAGATACCCAATCATTATGGCATGACCGGTGAGGACTCAATAAATTAATTTCAGACAAGAATTGGAGTTTTTCCTCTTTCCCTCTTTAGGAAAAGATTTAACCTTTCGGAGCATTTAATTCAGAGGAAGGAATTAAAAATTGGATGAGTGTGCTCAAAGGTACAAACTTTCAGTTGTAAGATAAATAAGTACTGGGAATGTCCCCTACAACATGCTGACTATAGTTAAAGCATATCGTACATTTGAAACCTGCTAAGAGAGTAAACCCTAAGAGTTCTCCTCATCAGGAAAAAATCTTTTTTTTTATTTTTCTTTTGGTATTTATATGAGATGACGGATGTTCACTAAACTTATTGTGGTGATCATTTCTCAATATATGTAAGTCCAATCGTTATGCTGTACACCTTAAACTCATACGGCGCTGTACATACATCAGTCATGTCTCAATAAAGCTGGGAAAAAATTATTTTCCAGGCACCTCCTTTGCTCCCCTGGTATTCTTTCCGAGGAGCTCTGAAGGATTCTACTTGTTTAAAAGATGACATCACGTCCAAAGTTGCATTTCTTTCTAGTCCAAACATCATCCCAAGTATTTCATTCAGACTGAGGGGCCTCACAGACACTTCCTCGTGGATACAGTCTCACTGTGGTGGGCTGGCATACCCCGTTCTAGGCACTTCAAGCAGAGAGACATGTAGTACAGATCAGTAAGTGTTGGAGGAGCTGGAGGAATTAGGTTTAGGGGGCTTCCACCGTAGCTGTGATGTCCCGGAGGTCAGGCAACTGCTCTTGTGCCCAGGGTCAGGGAGCTGCGGGGGACGGTGGTGTCTGGAGCCCAGGCAGCGCACAAACTCCTGTTGGTGGATCCTGTGTGTCCTGTTGGTGAAGCTTCCTTTTGCCTCCCTTGTCTTCCAAAGCTCGCACGACATTTGTGTCTCAATGGCTGGACCTAAACTGCATGCAGAACCTCCATAGCAAGGACTTATGCCCGGCTGCTTGAACGGGGGCAAGTGGCCTGGTCTTTCTGAATGTGCGTTTCTTCATTTGTAAAATGCAGATCAGAATGCCTATCCCACAGGGCCGATGTATATAATGAGAGCGGGAAAAGAACGCAGCACAGTGCCTGGGTTATATACTGGCCGATCATAGGCACCTGGCAAACGTGATCCATCTTTCTCCTCTTATCCCAGTGGGGGTTTCTCAGGTTGTGGGAGTTGTTCTTTCCCTTCCTTGCTGACTCATCAGGGATGGTCTGGCATTTTTGTGACCATAGTTTAAAGACCCTGAGCAAGTCCCAAGGAGCTTGGTCCTAGGACATTCGAAGGATAAATCTCAGGGGATGTGCAACCTCTGACATTTCTGGTCTTTATCTCTAACATCTGTCTCTGTCATCTCTACTGTGTTAGTCCTTGGTCGCTGTCGCACTGTATCACCGCAGATGTCATCCCTTAAGCAATACAAATTTATTATCCTATAGTTCCCTAGCTTGGGAGTTTGGTATGAGCCTCATCAGACTATAATCAAGGTACCAGCAAGCTGTGTTCCTTTCTGGAGGTTCTAGGGGAGAAGCCACTTCCCTGCTTATTTGGGTTGCTGGCAGAATTCAGCTGTTCCCAGCTTTCAGAAGCTGCCATGTTTCCTGGCTCATGGCCCCTTTTTCCATCTTCAAAATCAACAATGGCAGATCAAGTCCTCCTCTCTTAGAATCTTTCTGACTCAGCCAGGAATATTCTTCACTTTTCAGGAGTCATGTGATTCCACTGGGCCCTTCCACGTAATTCAGGTTGATCTCATATCTCAAGGTCCATACTCTTAATCACATCTGCAAAACCCCTTTACCATGGAAGGTAACAAATCCACAGATTCTGGGGATTAGGATGTGGACCCCTTTGGGAGGGGAGCATTATTCTGCTTTCCACATCCATCTTAATCATATCCATCTGTGATAGTTAATTCAGTGTCACCTCAGCTGGCCCGCAGTGATAAGATGTGTGGTCAAACACTCTGGATGTTCCGGTGAGGGTGTTTTTGGATGGGATTCATATTTAATTTGCAGGGCTTAAAAAAAAAAGCAGATTGTCTTCCCTAATGTGGGTGGGCCACATCCAATCAGTTGAAGATCTGACTAGAACAGAAAGGCTGATCCTCCCTGAGCAAGAGGGAGTCCTGCGGCAGACAGACTTTGGACGTGCAGTGCAACACCAGCCCTTCTCTGAGTCTCCACACTTCTGGCCCCCAATGCAGATTTTGGATTGCCCTGCTTTCCTAGCTGTGTGAGACAAATCTTTAAAGTAAGTCTCTTTCTCTGTACACACATCTTATTGGTTCTGTTTCTCCAGAGGACCCTGACTATACACCATCTCCATCATCTCCATGTCCACCTCCAAACATCCCTGAGCACTTACACTAGGTGTCAGGCACTAGAATAAACACATTCCCTACATTAACCCCTTTTCTCTCCCTCTTCCAACCAAACTGAACGTTTTCTTTTTATGGAATCTGGTGCTCCCAGCTGTCTAGTGTCATGTCGGCTTCCACACCAGGGCCAAACCTGGTCACTGCTGCCAGCCTCCATCCCCTGCCCCCAACACCCCGTGGCTGCCTGAGGCTTTGTCCTGTGTTCTTGCCTCTAATTCCCTCAGCCCTGCTCCTGGCTCTCCCTCAGAGCTGGTGGGGGCTCTTTGTCTCCAGGTCTCCTCCTGGATCTTGAAAGCTCTCAGAAGCCAGGAAGTCAAGGGCTCTCTGGCAGGGCTGGCCAGGGTGGAGGGGACACATGGACAGAAGGCTCCCAGACATCCACTCAGATGAGTCAGATAGGGATACCCACCCTCTTTGGTGCAGGGCCACCTGTCCACCCCCAGGGGGACCCCCATTTCATGGCCAGTACTTGCCTCTCTGCCCCTCCCCCACAGCATCTCCCGCCTCACAGCAGGAAGCCCTTGTTCCTGGGAATCAGTCTTGGCTCAAGTCTGGCCTCCCACAGTCAACATGGAGTTGGACAGCTGTGCACTCAACAAGCCTGCTTATCAGCTCCAGCTGGCCTCCCCTCGGCAGGCAGGATGCCTTGCTCTGAAAGCCCTGTAGGCCTGAGCATAAGATTTGATGTTCCTGGATGTCTCTGACATTCTTGGCTCCTTCCTGGGAGCCTGCACAAGTGTGGGGAGGAAGAGGCACCCTCCTGCCTGCTTGTGTGAGAGTGTGGCACCAGGGGGCTGCAGCTGGAGGCTGGAGGAAGGTTCGCTCAGCGGGGGCTCCCCTACAAAGCCTAGCCTGCTGCTTGTCTCCTGAGGAAGGTCCCCAGGCTGGGTGGGCCAGGCCAGGCTGGGCAGAGGGGAGCTGGTCTATTCTGTTAGGCTGCTCTGGTTAGGGCCTGGGGCTGGGACATGGTCTGAGCTGTGTGGGGAGGGGCCTTGGCATGGTGTTGAGCTGCTCTGGGTCCTGGCAGGAGGTGGTGGCCCCGGGCTGGGGTGAACACGCTGTCTGCTGGTTGAGCACGGAGCTCAGCTTTTATGGTGGGCTGGCTTGTCTTGGGCTCTGACCTTTGGCTGAACTCTTCCTTGGGCAGTGCTAAGCTCAGGGCTGGGCTCTGGAAGGCTCCATACCAAACTCCTTTATTTGCTGGGATGGGCTGGTTGGTAGGGCAGACTGAGTTCTGGGCTACATGTGGCTACCCTGGACGGCTCTGGCGTGGCAGGACTGGGTGGACTGGTCTTGTGAATCTCTGGATGAGCTGGCCTCCTGGTCTGGTCTCAGGGCTGGGTTGGGCAGGAGGTGGGCATTGGTTAGTGCTGGGCTGGGCTCTCTTGGTCTCTTTTCTAGGATAGGACTGAGTTCTGGTCTGGACTGGGAGGTGTTTTCCCACTCAGGTCTAGAAATTAAGGGCTCAGGTTTCAGGAGTGAATGGTGTCCCAGGTGAGGTGTGAACGTTCTCATTTGGCCATAAAATGTCTTGTGAGATCTTTGGGGACCAGCCCACCACATTTTTCCATCCTGGGTAGGAGGAGGCTGCCTAGGGGGTCAGTGGCATCCTGTCTGCTGAGGGGAGGTCAAGTGGCGGTTGATAAGCAGGCTTCCTGAGCTGGCCCTTCGACTTGTACCTGTGTGACTTTGGGCTAGTTACTCAACCTCTCTGTGTCCCTACTTCCTTCACTTGTAAGATGGGGATAAATAGAGCACTGTAATACAGGTGCATGGGGGCAAATGGATCCATGTCACTCCCACGGTGTCTCCCAGGTTGGCCACAAAGCTGATGTAACTGGGCGAGGGCAGGGCCTTGTCCATCCTGCCCAGAGAGGCCCACCCGGTGCCGATATTTTCCTCCCCGTAGTCCCAATGCCTGGGCAGAGCTCTGACGGTCAGAGACTGCACAGACCCAGGCGTGGTGGCCACATACAGTTAATGCTGAGGAAAAAGAAAAACCGGCACTGGCTTTTATGCTGCCCCAAGCCCCCAGCCTCCATCGAGCAGTACCTCCACCTGTCTTTCAGAACCAGGTACGGAAGCCCCTGGGCTGTAGTTCTGAGCTGAGGAAGCCCAGCTGAGATGTGAACAAGAGCCAGGAGTCAGAGCCCTCCTAAAGTGACCCTGGGACTCAACCACCCGGTTCCCCTTAGGCAGCATCTGGGTGGCCCCGAGCTGAGCTTCTGAACCAGGCTGTATTTGCGTGTTGTCTCTGGGAGACTGAATTAAGAAATCATTTTAAATTAAATATTTGAATTATCTTTGTGTTTGCGGTTTTTCTTCCATATGGTCCATGAGTTAAGGCACAAAACTGAAGCTGAGCAGAAATGATGTGTGCGTCAGCCTGCGTGCAGCGGCGTCGGTAACAACGGTCTACATCACAGATACTTTCCCCGGTGGATGTCAGGTCACCTTAAAAAGTGCCCCCCAAACATTCACAACTACCCACCCAGACCCGAGCCCTCTCAGGTGATTTGAACTACTGACATTTTTGGGGGGGCAGATGAAGTTGGGGGGGTCCAGGGACTTGTGTTCGTTGTCTAAAGGCTGAAGCTGGTAGGAAAATCTAGGATCTTCCAGGAGGGCCCGACTTAATACAGCATTATCCTTTCAACAAAGAATAATAGATGATAATACACAGCTCTGTGGATTTTATTATAACTTTTAAATATTTTTTCCCCTGTAGAAATAAATGTGCATATTTGAGAATAAAACTGTCCTGATTTTAGAAACAGGCACTGCCGTAATGGAGGAGATGGCACGGGTGAAGGGAGTCACGTATTTTTGCTGTCACTCTGGGAGATGAGTCAGGACGGGTCAGGAGGGGTGAGGCAGATCCCTCAACCAGAGGAAGGTAGCATTTGAGAGCAGAAAACCATGGCACCTTCTAGCCCAATCTCTCCTGTACTTCAGCAAAGGGGGCCCTGGACTGCACAGAACATTTGTGACTGGTTTAAACTCAAACCCAGTCTTCCTGATTTCTGGCCCCATTTTCCCTCCTCCTCTCTCTGTGGCCCCTGGGAGCAGTGCCACCATGCTGTGGGCAGTGGCTTGCCACGGGTGCTCCCAGGTGGTGTGGATTTTAGCCACAAGTTGGTCTGAGGCCTAAGCTGCTCCCTGCCCCTGACTGAGGCAGGCTAGTGACACTAGATCCTCTCTTCTAGACTGGGGTGCCTCCTTTCCAGTGGGTATTATCTGAATGGGTTAACCGATCAGTTTGTCCAGCTGGACACGCCTATCTTTTCCAGGGCAGCCTGTCATGGGAGGCGGAAGGTGCTGATTTTGGAGTCAGACGGTCTTAAATGTGACAGCTGGCTCCATCACTGGGTGGCTTTGGACTAAGCAGAGTCTTGGTGTTTCTAACTCTGAGTAGGGAGTAACCATACTTCCTTGTGCTGTGTTGGGATTTCCAGGAAGCAGACCCTGAGAGGGAGTTAGAAGTTCACGAGTGTTCCAGGGGGGTAATACCTGGGGGGATAGAGGGGCAAGGAAGTCCTCTGACCAAAGATGGCTCTGGGACCTGTAAAAGGAAAGAGGGAAGGAAGCAGAATGGGGCAGCGAGGCCTCCAACCACGACAGAGATCTGATGAAGACCTGGCCAACCCGGGGGATACTGCGGAGGAGACTCCCATGGAGAAGTCCCGTGTTGGGCAGGAGTGGCCATTGGCTGAATGATGCTTGGGAAGAGTGTGGCCTTGACTTGAGCTCTGTGGCAAATCCCACAGGGGCTGCCAGCTGCCTGTCCCCCTCGGGCACCTCCACGGCTACCTCGTCTGCCGCAGGGCTCTGGGAGGAGGAAACGGGCCATTCGAGGAGGCACCTAATGCTGGGCCTGGCCTGGACAGATGCACAGGGCATGCCGGAAAGCTCTCCCCCTCCTGGCCTTCAGGGCCCAGCTGCAGGGCCCAACAGGAGGCTCCTAGTGGTGAGAAAGGAAAAGGCCTTGGAGGTCAAAGTTATCGCCACGCCGGACACCCACCGGCCCCTCTTTGGAGATTTTCAGGAGGGCCCTGGAGCCACCAGAGCTCATGGGAAAACCTGGTTACCTGCCAGGAGATGAAAACCCTCGTCCTGACTCTGTTGCCACCCTGGGTGGTCCTTGGACAGTTTCTTACACCCTCAGTGTGTGTGTGTGAGCGCAGTCTCCTCCCTCCCCACCCCAGGGTGCTCAACATGGCCCCTTCATACCAGCCGTCCCTGTTTTATTAGCACAATCACGAGGAGGTGGGTTTGAATTTTACCAGCTTTTCTTCCCACACCTGGCCAGGAATGCGGCCTGGCTGTTTCTGAGCAGCTGCCCTCCGCTGGTGTGTAATTCTGGGAGGAGGGGAGGCGTGAACGTTTGCGGGTGCGGGCTGCCTTGGCCTCGGCTTCACCCCTGCCCTCGTTTCTTGCTGTTTGTCCCAGTGAACACTAGGTGGCAGTGGTCCCCCATCAATAACCCAGAGAACCCTGGTGGCTCAGAAGGCTGACCCCTGGCCACAGAGCGTGGACCGCTGGCCCAATGGTTTTATGCTCTTTTTAGCTTTGGAATCCTTTCTTCTGATCAGATTGTTTCCCCCCCTTCACTTTCAAAAAGTTGAGATGGAATGCACATACTATAAAGTTGACCCTTTTAAAGTCTACTACTCAGCGGCTTTAGTAAAGGTTGAGTAACCATTGCCACTGTCTACTTCCAGGAGGTCTCATTCTGGTGCAGTCTTACGGGGAAGGTAGATTCGGTGTAACAGGGGGCGAGCAGGATCTCTTCCTATTGCTTTGAATGGGGAAGAAAGCTACTGGGTAGTTCACATTACACAGAGAGCTGTGGCTTCTGGAGTCACCCCCTCCTGAGAGCCAAACAGTGCGGGCACCCCTTGCTTCACTGTACTTCCTATGATACTGTGTTTTCCACAGAATGACGGCCTGTGGCAACCCCGCATGGAGCAAGTCTACAGGAGCCATTTTTCCAACAGCATTTACCCACTTTGTCTCTGGGTCACAGTTTGGCAATTCTAACAACATTTCAAGCTTGTTCATTATTTTTATACTTATTATGGAGATCTGTGGTCAGTGATGACGACTTTTTGAAAGCCCAGATGATGGTCAGCATTTTTTAGCAATAAAGTATTTTTAAAATTAAGGTATGTACATTATTTTTTAGACATAATGTTATGGCACACTGAACAGACTACCATATTGTGTAGACATGACTTTTTTTTTAATTAAAAAATTTATCTGTATTTGTTACCTTTTAAAGCAAAATGTGACTTGAATACTACATTTCCATTCACAAAGGACATGACTTTTATATGCACTAGGAGACCACAACATTCTTTTGCTCAATTTATTGTAAATAGTCCCTGTATTGCCGTGGTCTGAAACTGAACCAGCGACGTCTCTGAGGTGTGCTTGCATTTTGCCCTCCTCTTCTCCCTATGGCATCTGATGGTGGAGGGGGAGGAGCAGAATTTGAGGTAAAAAGCTTTCTCCAGTATCTTGTTGTGGCATCTCTTTCCTCTGCCCCCAAAGCAAGTGAGAGAGCTGGAAGGAATTGCTGGCGGGGAGTGGGCTGGGGAGAATCTTCCAGTGGGGTTTGATCTTTGCTAAACATTTGTGCTCCAGCCCCACCATCAGACTGGTGTGCAGTGGGCTGGTGGGCTTGCAGGAGAGCTTGACATGTTGTGGTCTGGAGAATTCTGCATCGCTGTCCCCACTGCCTGCATCTGAGGTCTTGCCATCGACCAGGTTTGGTGCTAAGAGCACCTGATGTGTTCTGTGGGCCCTGTGTGCCCACCTGAAAAGTGGGGTGGTGATCATTAAACTGCTTACCTCCTAGGGTCACTGGGAGGACATAATGTGGACTACCAGCTAAGATCATATACCTAATAAATGGCTGTAGGAATGACAAACAGGAACACCCTACAGCAGCTGTCACATTCCCTGGAGGCACAGAAGATACACATTAAAGTCCTCCCCACACCTGGAATTAAGAGGTTTCTAACTCAGGTCCCACTACTCCTGTACTAGGTAGAATAATGGCCCTCCAAAGAGTAAGGACCTTGAGATGGAGATGTTATTTTAGATTATCCAGGTGGGCTCCGTGTCATCCAAAGGGGCCTTATGAAGGAAAGAAGGAGGCAGGAGACTCGGAGACAGAGAAGGACATGCCAGAGAAGATGTCGCACTGTTGGCTTTGAAGATGGAGGGGCTGTGAGCCGAGGAATGGAGGCGGCCTCATGAAGCTGGCGTGGCCAAGACAGTGGGTTCCCTGCCAGAGCTTCTGGGAGGGACAAGCCTGCCCACGTCTTCGTGTTAGGATACGAACCAACAGACCTCAGGAGGCAGATCTGGGCTGTGTAAGCCACTACACTGGCGGGTGTTTGTTACAGTGGCAGCAGGAGGCCGGTCCCTCCCGCTTCCTCTTCTCTCCCACCACGTCTGACCCGCTTCCTCTTTCTGGGGGACTCAGTTGAACAGAACTTCCTCAGGGTAGCCTTGTTGATTTCCCTGACTCGACAGGCCCTTAGCTCTCTGAATGTTTTCCAAGAGCAACCTCACAGCTGTAAAATCCCGTGGACGTTTGCATCAGGACTGGTTAAGGTTTTTCTCGCTGGTTCCAGGATCAGCTCCTAGAAGACACGGCCGTCTTCCCCACACGTGTGTCTGCAGCACCCTGCGCCTCACCGGACTCTGCAGAGGCCCAGAGATGCCTGTGAAGTGCAGGAATGGATGGACTCCTGGCTGTGTGCGCCCTGGCCTCGGGCCGGGCACTGTGGCCGTGGAGGAGGCAGCGTCTGCGCGAAGGGGTCGGAGAAATCCTGCCGCGGCCCTGCCTCGCCTCCTCTGGGCTGGGGGCGATGAACAGGAAAGAAGTGAAACTACTACTTCACAGTTTCAGTTGCTGAATTCATAGAGACAGAAAATACCATGGTGGGTGCCCAGGGGCTGGGTGAAGGGAACTGGGGAGTTAACATTTAATGGGAACAGAGCTTCTGTCTGGCAGATGAAAAAGTTTTGGAGATGGATGGTGGAGACAGCTGCACCCCGTGGGAATATACTTAGTGACACTGAACTGTACATTTAAAAATGGTTAGGATGGCGGGTTTTATGTTATGTGTATTTTGCCACAATTAAAAAAATCCCCTGGATCTAGACTAGTGGTTACCAAAGGGAAGGGGCTGGGGAGGGTGGGTGGGGAGGGAGAACGGGATTGAGGGGTACTATAATCCACGATCACAATACAGGCAGGTCACGGGGAAGGCAGTACAGCACGGAGAAGACAAGGAGCGACTCTATAGCACCTTACTGCCCCGATGCACGGTGACTGCAATGGGGTGGGGGAGAGCGGGTGGGGACTTGATAATACGGGTGGATGTTGAAACCCCAGTGTTGTTCATGTGAAGCCTTCCTAAGATTGTATATCAATGATACTTTAATAAAAAAAAAGAGATACTATCAAAGATATAAAGAAAAAAGTATAATAACTCAAAAGAAAAAAAAATCCCTTGGATCTAAAAATAAATTCCCAAACCCTCTGCAGAACCCACCACTCACGTCAGTGCATTAAAAATCTTCATTCACTGAAAAAAAAATTACTTCACAGTTTCAGACTCTGCTGGGAGGAAGTTAAAAATGTTCCAGGCCCTGTCAAAGATGAAGAACCAAGGACCTTTTCTGACCTGGAGCCCCACGCTAGGGAGATGCATTTCTGGGTGGGGGTGGAGGGGGCCTGGTGAGGCTCCAGGGACATGGTCCCCCGGCTGGGCAGAAGGGCTGTGCAGGGCCTCCTGGGCCCAGGACAGGGCTTCTGAGGGGCCTTGCAGGGGGAAATTCCTCTGGTGAGGGAATTATTTATCTTATTTTACTAGTAAGGATCCCTCCCAAAGGCTGGCCCCCCATTTCAGCTTGAGGACACCTGGGCTCCGCAGGGGTGGGGTTCCAGGGTTGAGATCCCCACTGCACAGCAGAAATCTTTGGGGAAGACAGCGGGCCTCAGGGAGGAGGGTTGTCCCGTCTGGCTGGGGGGCCCAGGTAGATGGGCTGGGGCTGAGGGCCCTGAGGTCCATCAGGGCTGGGTGGCAACCGGCAACCTGAACAAGTAGCGGGAGTGCTCACGGCAGCCACTAGGTGGCTCTCTCGGTTCATGGAAAACGCTTGCCGGCTCCAGTGCTCAGTCTCCAGCCAGAACGCATGATTTTTGGTGCTTTCGCGGTGGCGGACGAAGGCTCTGCTCTCTGCTTAGCTGGGCAGCCACATGCCTAGCTTTAACCAGCTCGGAGGCCCTGGGCAGCCATCACACTCGCCCTTCAGGCCTGGCCCGAGTTGGGCGGCGGGCCCTCCACCCCTGGCTGCAGTACTCACCGCCAGCATTTGGGGGAGGCCTGCATGTGATTGCGCGTGCCGACGGTGGACTAGGGGCTGCGCCTGCCAAGCTCGGCTTCTGGCCGTCAGGGGAATGGAGATCACTCGGGACCCAAAGCTGCCGCGGGCCAGAGGGACACAGCACACCTAGCGGGAGCGTGGGCTTTGGAGGGCAAAGGCCTTTCTGGTGCACCCAGTCGGAAGAGTGAGCGGCCGACTCTACAGGGGCCTTGCTGTGCCGTAGGGGAGGGCGCTCAGCGGTGTGGACGATAGCCTCCTGGATGCGGCCGGATGGCCTCCTCCAGTGCCCTTCTCCCTGCTGCCCTCACCATGAAGGGCCCAGCTCCCAGGCCCCTGATTCCAGGGTGCTAGGCGCCCGTTGGAGCAGGGCGGGGGGTGGCGCCGGTTCCTTTCTGTTCTAGAAAGAATCGCTACTTTCTCTGCCGGACAGAACAGCCCAACGGCAGGGTGTCTGTCTGTGTATCCACTCCATGTTTATTGAGGGCCTACTGTGTGCCAGGCACCATTCTAGTACTGGGGATACAGCAGCAAGCAGGACAGACCCAGGTACAGCAATTCAGGAGCTCACGGTTGAGTGAGGATTGGGTAATGAACCAGCGGTCCGATAAATGGGTCAGCATGTGCTAGATGGTGGGGGTACCGCCAAGAATGTGAAATGAGGCCCACAGTACAGGGCGGTGGGAGGAGAGGCAGGACCCACTTTAGGCTGCATGGGAGAGAGGGCGGGGTCTCCCAGGTATGACCTGGTGGGTCAGAAGCTGTCATCAGCCGGGGAAGCACAGATGGAAGAGCAAGAGCAAAGGCCCTGGGGTGGGACCGAGTCTGGGGAAAGCAGAGCCTGAGGCAAGGGTTGGGGGCTGCAGCTTAGGAGGGGGCAGGGTCCCAAGGAGTGAGTGAGGGGCAGGGAGCAGGGTGGAGGGGCTTGGTTTTGGGGGCACTGTGGGCAGGGTGGGTGAGGGGACAGTTGTCCCAGAGGCTGTAAATTGCTGCTTCTTAGGATGGCCCTTGGGAGAGGAGGGAGAAAAATGTACCCACTGGCTCCTGACTCCTATCAGCCAGAGCTTTGCCCTGTTGAGTGTCAATTACCCGCCTTCCAGGTGGCACATGTGTGGGCCAATGCGGCCATAACTGGCAGCGGTGTTCAGTGGACCTGACGTGCTCTTTGCTGTGATAAGCACATCCTTCTAAGCTGTCGATGCTAATAAGGGTCTTGGGGTCATATACCTCACACTGCGCATGGACAGATGTTCCTGGCAGGACCCTGTGGGGCCCCCATGCCAGCTCGAGGACACTGGGGCTCTATGCTGGCAGGGCTCGGGGGCCGACATCCTGCCTGCCAGGACTCCTGAACACCATTTTGGGAAGACAGTTGTTCCTGGAAATCCTTTAGCTTCAGCTCTGTTCCAGCATGTCCTCTTTCTCTCCAGAAAGTAGCTCTCACCGCGGATAAGAACCGTCCCTTCTGAGTTGAGAGAACACGGCCTAGGTTCTGATCCATTTTGTTTCCACTGAAGGAAGGGCCCTGATGGCCAGTGTAGCTTTGGTGACCTGTGCACCCACAGGTGGGGACCTGGCGTCTCAGCCGGTTTTGAGGTGGGATGGCCTTGGGTTACGGTTTCCTCGGCACAGTCCAGTTTACTGCTATTGTCACTGAGGATAACAGTGTCCTGTCACTCCCAGGTGTGTCCCTGTTTGGGTGGGGACCTACCTTGCCACAGTTTCCTCTATGGAACGTTGAAAGGGTCCTTTCTTAATCAGAACCTTCCCACCATCCCTGGGGAATGGTTTGGAGTGCCTTCCCTTAGCCTAGAGATGGACAGGAGAACAGTGAGCAGAACACAGGCTGCTGGAGAGACCACAGGGATGATCCTAATAAGAGTAACGGACACCACGTGCTGGCAGCAACCTGTGTCCAGGCTCTGTTCTGGGCACTGGGTGGGGGGGGGTCCCTGTCCTCAAGAGTTGCTGAGTGGAGGGAGGGGGGTGAGAAGCAAAGCAGTAAGAACAGTGCAGGGAGAGTGTCAGGGTAGAGGATGCCTCCTGGCTGCTGTGGGGACATAGGGGTGTCCCCTGGATCTGCGGGGACCCAGAGCAGCCTATGGTTTCCGAACATCCCCTTGAGAGATGTTTTCTCTTAGAGGCCAGTGCAAGTGCTCTGGGGGCCTGTGGGGGAAGGGCTCAGACTTGGGGTGGGAGCTTGCTAGAGGAGGAGAGAGGGCATTCCTGGCAGACGGCACAGTTGATGCAAAGGCCCAGTGGTGAGAGCAGTGGCTCGGGATGGGGATGTTGAGTGCCGGTGGGAACAGGGGAGGAAGCTCTGGAGAGGTACCAGGGCTCAGGTTGCTGGGGGCCCCGTGGGCCACTTGACGAGCCTGTCTTTTGCCTTGAGAGCTGTGGGAGAGCCACGTGGGTGTGGCACAAGCAAGTTGCTGTTTTAGAAACCCTGTCCCAGGGCTGGAGAGGAGGAGAGGCTGGAGGGGGAACCAGACTGGGGACACCCCAGCGGGGTTTTCAGTAGGACCGGGCATGGAATGGGCCGGGCCTGGTATGGAGTGGGCTGGGGTGGCTGGGGCGAAGGGGACTGCCTGGGAAAACGCGCTCAGAGACAGTTGTCTGGTGGGGCTGGTGCTCTGGGAAGGGCCTGGCTTTATTCCCTAAGTCAGATCTGAGCTCCCCTGAGCCCCTGAGCCCCGAGAAGTTGGGGTGGAGCTGTAAAGGCGCAAAGCTGTAACAGTTGAAATTATTCAGCCCCTTTGGGTATGTTCAGTCTTTGTATCCATCCCTCCTCAGATGCATCTGGGGGTACGGGGGTGGGGGCAGTGAAGGACTTTAGGTGAGGTGAGGTGTTTGATTTATCTCACAGACTTTCCCTTTGAGAGTGAGTGGGGACCTTAAAAATCATTATGCCAGACGACAGGCACAAACTAGGACTGTCCCTGAACTGTGGTCACCCCAGGAGAACCGAAGGGCAGGAAGGGGTAAACAAGGTGGGCTTGGGTCCACGAGGCTGAGCTCCATGCTGGTCTGGGCCCTGCGTGCGGGCTGCCGTGCCAAGTCCCCCTGGCTCTGGGGCTAATGGGCCACATGTTTGTCCCTGGTCACTGGGTCTGTGCTGACCCCAGGCCTCTGGGTTCTGGGGTCCTGGCCACAGCACCGTGCTCAGGAACTTTGGATCCTTGCCCCTCTGGACAGGTGAATGGGGTGCCGAGGGGCTGCACAGGTGACCTGGTTTCTGGGTTGGGCTCAGCCATTTCCTGCCACTCTGTTGGGGTCAGACTGCCCTCTTCGGACTCTGGTTTCTTATCCTTCATTGTGAGTCAGTTTTCCTTGTGATCTTTCCTCCGTGACTCAAGAAACTGGGGTAGTACGAGAACTCTGGGCTCTTCTGTCGGGGCAGGAGCTGGATGGGGAAGCAAGTCCTGGAAGGTGGGGACATAAAGTCAGCAGAGGGCAAAGGTCACGAGCATGGCAGTTTTGCGGGCTCTGTGCGGTGGCAGAGGGCCAGGGAGCAGCAGTGGTGCGAGAAGGAGCTCACGCAACCCTCCCATTTCACAGATGAGCAACTGAGGCCCGGAGATGGGGGCACGGGGCTCAGGCCAGGCCTCTTCTCTGCACCCATGTGGCTTCAGGCTCTGTGCTTGAACATCCTGGGAGGAAGGAGAAGGGTGAGGAGGGAATTTAGTGTCCCTCATACTGAAAGACGCTTCCAAAGCCCTCAGGGTACGGGGGTGCTGGGTGCTGGGGAGGCCCCAGGCTGGCCTGGCTGCAGGGAGACGGCAGATGCCGGGCCTCTGAGACTCGGTTTCCTCATCTGTAAGAGGAGCCAGTTAGTCTGGAAAACAGCGGAGGCCCTCCGGGCTCTGGCCCCGTCCCTGGGCCTCTGACCCAGCCCCACAGTCCAGCCTTGAGGAAAGGAACCTTGCTTTTCAGTTGGCTCCTCTGCTGCTCACATCTGCACACCAGCCGGAAGGGATTTGAGCATATCTGAAACTCTCTTCCACCAACATTGTTTATTTTCTGATCTATTTCCAGCTAAGGATTCCATGTACCAGAGAGAGTGGCTGCTGGTGCAGTGTAGACATGACCTATGCGTATTGTCCCTGAATGCCTTCTAAGGCTTAATCCGATTTCCGTATGGCCTGAGCTCTTCCCGTGAACTTGGGCAGACCCGTCAGTATCTTGTATTGCCGGAGTCTCTGTGGGTTGATGGTTCAGCTGCTGGGAGGGACTTAGAGGTGTGTGTGCGGGGTGTGTGCCTGTAGGGCCTGCGTGTGCATGCTCGTGTCCTTGACATGCTTGTGCGTATGTGTGCACAGGTGCGGGCATACGTGCTTGTGAGATGGAGGTGGGATGAGCCTCCTGGGAAGGCGTGGGGAGCCCAGGGCACCCACAAATTTAATCTAACCTCCCCCACACTGGACTGTCTCCAGGCAGATTCTACTACATGCATCCAGTCCCTAGGGAGGCTTCAGTTGGGCTAGAAGGGAAAGATGGAGCCTGACCCTTGATATCAGATACTTGGAAGGCACTTGACGTTTCTCAGGGGCTTAGGAGCTTTTGTGTGTCTGGGAAGGGGTGGAATGTGATGGCCTTGCTCCCAGTTAGGAAGGCAGAAAGCCCGGGTCCTGGCTCATTCTCAGTAGCTCCTGCTCTGCTGACGTTGAGGTCCTGGGTCGCGGGGTTGTGTAAGTGCACGAGGGCTTCCAGAGGCAGCTGCGGCATTTCACATCTAGGAGACTTTTGCTCACCAGTGGCAGGGCTGTAGAATGTAGCTCGATAATGCACATATGGTGTGTGGAAACCAGGATAGGGCTAAGTTAGTTTTCTGCAGACCTGATCTGTAATATGCTTGTGATAGTAAATGCTAATATTCTCACTCAGGGTGATTTATTTTGCGGCATCTGAATCTCACAAAAGTACTTCCCTCTGTGGCTTATGTGACATTTGCAAAGTGCAAACTTTCATTCATTACTGCTTCTGCTCCCAACTGCCTGCTCTGAGAACATGGGAAACGTTTTCTCAGAGGTTAGCTCAATAAACAGTGGAGGCAAGAGGCAGGAACTCGAGTTGCTGTTCTTTTCGGGCATCTGCAGGGGGCTGGCGGAGGAGAGCCGACCTAGAGCTGCCTGCACGTGCGTGCGTGAGCCCGGGTCCTGCCAGGCACTGCCTGATCTTGGCTAAATTCTGTAGCCTTATTGTTCCACAGTTTCTTGGTCTGTAAATTTGATTTAATCATATGTCTTCTCTTTTGTTTGTTGTCTGGGCCTCGTGAAAATTAAATGAGTTGTTGCAGGAGAATGGGCTTAGTTCAGTTTTATCCCATAGCAAAAGGCGCAGTCAGTGCTGGCTGTTATGATTAGTTCTTATTGATTTACTGGTTTGTTTATTCCCCATCTCATCCCCAAAACAGGCAGCTTAGAAAACTAAAACAACACATGGCAATAAAAAATAAAGAGAGGAAAGGATCAGGATAAAGGGAAAATAAAAGTGGAGGGAAGATGAAGAAAACATGAAAGTGATATTGTGCAGGATATGAGGTCCTCCGTCCCATAGTTGTACTGGGGCTGGGGGTGGGGAGGCACATTGGCTCTGAATGTCCTAGCGGGTCAAAGCAAGGAGGAGATATCCCAGGAGCACGTGGCTGGCGGAGGAGAGGACTCTAGCGCTTGTGAAGGGCACTTGGCAGAGGCTGGGGGAGAGTGTGGCTCCTGGACTTTTGTTTTCAAGACCTTTGCGCTTGTTTCTGTGACTTCTCAGCAGGTCAGCTTTTCTCCTTCAACTGCAGAGGCCAAGGTTATAACTCAGAAGCCAGCAGGTGGCATTGAACCACAGGGTGAGGGATGGGAGGGGGTGTGGGGCCTCCACGCTCTCTCCACCAGTGCCACCTTCCCCCATAATCGCCACCTGTTCGCCCACCCCTGTCCTTCTAGGTTTATACGGATGCTTCATTATGTAGGCGTGATTGATTAAAAAAAAAAAGCCATTGGCCATTGGGGATTGAACTCAACCTCCAGCCCCTCTCTCCTCCCCACAGCTCAGGTGGAAGTCGGGGCTGAACCCTTTAGTCACGTGGGTGGCCACACTGGCAACCGGCATCCACCCTTAGGCGTGGCCCAGAGGTCACCTAATGAACATAACAAGACACCTTTATTGCTCTCTTCGCAGGTAATTCCAAGGATTTTAGCAGCTCTGCCAGAAATGGGAACAGAGACCAAAAATCTGCATAGTTCTTATTATGAATCACAATATCACAGCCTCCACTTACTGTGGCTTAACAGACATCCGAAGGGGAGCCAGTTTTTCCTGAACCCCCACTGTGTGCCAGGCAGTCTTGGCCCCCTGCCTGTGTCTGCTCATCCTCAGGGCTTAGGAGGGCCTCTCCCTCACAGCCCAGGGAGAGGGAACCTGACCAACAATCTGGGTCCCCAGGCTCTTCCCCAAGTCCCCTGTCCCAGCCAGTCCTGCCCCACTGCCAGGCTGTTCCCTGACTGCAGCGCCTCACTGCTCCGCTCTCCGACTCAGGCCACAGGAAGGAGGGAGCCTGTCCTGCCTCTTTCCTGGGATTAGGTTTCCGATCTATAACACTTCCCAGGAGATGAGGATTCAGAAGGTCATCGGCATGAGATTTCTGTCTCATTGAAACCTGGGGCTCTTGCAGCCAAGATGGCTGGTGAAATGAGGCCTGAATGGGGTGGGCCTTGCTCAGAGACTCACAATAAATCACGGGCCGCTTGCTGTCTCTCAGACCCTGCAGCCTCCCTCCCTCCTACCCTAATGACAAATGTCAGTTGATCACGCCTCTGCCTCATATTCTGATAATTGTGGAGAGCCTTATCCTTACAAGCTGCTTGACGGCAGAACTCTGCACAAAGTAGGTACATCACCAACTCTTGCCAAGTTACACACCTCTTACCCCCCACCCCAAATAATAAAAGTATGGGAGTCTCCATTCTATTATGGGAAGAGCGCTGACAAAGTGTCTTTAAATGACTCTGTAATTGTGAGATGCTGTGTCACCGGGTGGGGGGGTGTGCCCAGCACTGCCTCCCTGGATGTAGACAGGCAGATGCCAGCTCAGCTGCACACCCCCTACCTGCCAGCTTGTCTGTTCCTATTAGAGGCTGCAGACAGCCTGAGGCAGTAGCAAGGGCAGAGACCTCCACTGACAGTGCCTTCTCCCTGGTCCTTGCCCTAGATCACATGCACTTTATGTTGGCTGACTTCCAAGGTCATGGCTTGGGAAGCTCTAGCTGGACAGAGGAGTGGGTTTGTCCCACAGCAAGCATAAACTGAATCCTCTGATCTGGTCAAAGATTGTTGTGGTTCATGCGCATAGAGAATGGTTTTAGCTTTCCTCTAACCAGCTGCGTGCCTTTGAGCAGGTCACTACTCCTCTCTGGACCTCAGCTATCATACCTGTAACAGGAGCCAGTTAGACTGGATGACCCGGAGGTCCCTTCCAGCTCAACACCGCGTGTGGGTGGTCAGAGCTGTCACTGGTGCAGTGGCTGGCACCTTGGTGATGCTGTAGGACAGGTAGATGATGGAGAGAGGAGCCATTTGCTTTCCTGAAGCCCCCTGCATGCCATGCCGTGGCTGGCTCTGAGTGGAATGGGCAGGACCTGCGGAGGAGCCCTGCCCCGCCCCACATTTTGGGTGTTCCTGTAGAGGCTCTAGACTCCAGCAGGGTAGGAAACAAGCATTTCTCTAAAATGGAATATTTTGGGGTTCAGTTGAGAAATATCCATGGGGGGTTGTGGTGGAGGATTGGGTTCACATGGCCATGCTTTTCTTTTTTTCAGAACAGCTTTATCTCGATACATAACTCCATAGTATTTAGAATGAAACTCACCTATTTAAAGTGTAGGATTCCAGAGCTCTTGGCGAAGCTCAACAACAGCTGTGAGGACCCGAGTCCTTCCTGTCTGTACAGCTCTTCGGGGTGTTGGCCTCCCACCTGGCAGCTTGTTGTAAGACGGCAGTTGGTCCTCGCACAACCACATTTAAGGCGGGAAGAAGGAGTGAGCTTCCTTGCTGAGGCTCCGTGTATCGGGGAGGAACACCCTTCCCAGAACCCCTTCCTTTTGTGACCCCCTGGCCAGAAGTGGCCACATGGCTTCATCTAAACCCATCACCAGACAAGGGGAAATAGGATGGCGCACTCGGCTTAAACCTTTCTGGAGCAAAGTCTGGAAGGGCAGGGAGGCAGCTGGGTCACAGAGACAGTGGGACCTGGAAGTTGGACTCCCCACCACCTCTCTCTCTTGTCCCTGCCTGTCTCTGCATTTCAGCTTTATTCTCTCTTATTGCAGAGAGTAAATGTTAGCTCTACGTTTCCCCACAGGGCGAGCTTCTGTATTTTTTACATTTGCATCTTCTATTACCTGAGAGGGACTGGTCATCTTTTAGGTTAGAAAAAATCCCGTTGCCCAGTGCCAGACCAGTTCCCCGCAGCAGGAAGTGGGATCCGTGACAGTTGGATCACAGCAGTGTGGGGCAGGGGCAGGAGAACGGTGCATGGAAGGAGGGGTGCTGGCACATGAAGGGTTTTGAGATTGTATTAGTCAGGCTTTGCTGGAGTAACAAACACTCCCAAACTCTCAGGTTGCATGAGAGCTGCTAGGCTGGGCTCTGCAGAACTCAGTTATACCTGTCTTCTCCCTCCAAGCCCCTGGCTGACGGACGAGCCGCTGTGGGGGGATGTGCTGTACTCAAGGAGGACCTATCGGTATGCTTGGGCGGCCCTAGCAAGGTACCACTGCCTGGGTGGCTTAAACAACAGAAATTTACTTCCTCACCATTCTGGAGGCAAGAAGCCTGAGATCAAGGTGTCAGAAGGAGACAGCTCCTTCTGACCTGTCTCCTTGGCTTGCAGACGGCCGTCTTTTCCCTGTGCGCTTGCATGGTGTTCCCTTTGCACATGTGTGTACAGATATCCTCTTCTTATAGAAACACTGGTCATATTGGATTAGGGAGGGCCCACTGTCATGACCTTATTTTAACTTACTTCTTTAAAGACCCTATCTCAGTCTCATAAAGACCCTATCTTCAAATACAGTCACATTTTGAGGTACTGGGGGTTAAGGCTTCAGTATATGAATCTCGGGAGATAACAATTCGGCCTACACCAGGGTCCGTGGGCACACCAGCCTCTCTTCAAGCCCTGCTTGCAACTGGCACGTTGCACTGTCAGGGCAAATCCCATGCCTGGCCCACCAATCGGTGGGGCAGGAATGTGGACACCCTATAGGGGGGAGCCATGGGCTGGGAGCAGACGCCAGTCAACCACAGAGTCACATTCCAAATTTCAAAGGCAGAGTCTTGGAATATGAAGATTTTGTTCCCCATTCCTAGAAAACCCATATCTTTCCATTTTCCTTGCTCTGGCTCAAATCTCACATTTCCTTGGAAGTTTTCCAAAGCAGCCATGGGCCCACAGGCCTCTCTCCTCTGATATCACATGAGCATGGGCCTTGCCTCTTTCATGTGGGGGGGCTTCCTCTTTCATGCCGGGCCGTACGCTGCTGGAGGGCTGCGTCTGGTCCTGACAGTCCTCTGCCTCTCCCAGGGCAGCCCCTGGTGCACCGGGCCAATTGTTGGTCCCTGCGCCAGCTTCTCACTGGTCTCTCGGCCCCCAGGGCCCTTCTGTGCCTTGCTCTCTCACGCGGGGTGAAGCCCAGAGGAGACAGGCTGGGAAATCAGAAGGCGGGAGGAAGGGAGAAACTGCTTCTCTTCTCTGTCCGCTTCGGGAAGCATCTGTGGAAGTGGCGGAGTTCCTTCAGTGGTGCCAGGTTAGGCCTCGGTGGCCTCAGCCCTGGCTGGCGGTCGTTTCCTTCCAAGGCTCCGCCACCGTCCAGGGTCCCCGCCTTGGTGGTCCAGCATGCGGAGCAGCCCTCCCACAGCCCAGCGCTGAGGGTGCTCCAGGCTCGGCTGACACCCCCCCTCTTCTTCCCCCCAAGACCTAGTGGGGGCGGCCACTGCCCGCAGAGCAAAGTCCGAGTTACCTCTTTTCCTCTATTCTGCTCTCAGAATTTCCGACACCTCAGAAACATGTTTTCTGAAGTAAATGTCATCTCACAATGAGCTGAAAACAGCCCACATGTTTTCTGCCTTCCGAATGGACCTCAACTCCTGCAGCCCCCAGGCCTTCCTGCAAATGCCAGCCCAAGCTTCCCAAAGTGGCACTGGGTTGACATGATCGCTCAGAGACATCATGACTCACACGGACTCAAACACATACATTGTCCCCATTTCAACTGTGCTGGGAAGAAGGGCACCAACAGGGCGTGGTCTGATCCCCAGGACACCCAGTCTGAGAATATTTTTAATGGGGTTTAACATTAATAAACATCCACAAGCCTGAAGGGGCAAGTGGGCATGCATTTTGTCATCCAGGATAATGAAGAAGGTGTGAGAGCTACTCATTATGGGGAACAGTCTGTGTGGCCAGCACTGCATAGGTCTTAACTAATTCAGTCCTCACCGTACACCCTTGAGATGTTTCACTATCCCCACCTTGCCTTTGAGGATGCTGAGGCATAGAGAGGTTCAGTAACTTGCCCAATGACACACAGCCAGGAGGTGTCGGAGTCATGATTTGAACCCAGAGGAATGCAGGGTGTCTTTCTGAGGTAGCATATCTACAGATTGAGCTTATCTGTGCTTTCATGTACCAGTCTATTTAGAATCCACATTTAGAAAATGAGATCTTCTCTCCTGGGAGCTTTCCACCCAGACCCGGGACTAGCTTTCCCAATAAAGGGGGAAATGATATTAATTGTCCCTTCCAGCCTCTGGGTGAGGGGCAAAACAGGGTGGAGAGGGCATAGAGGCCTGGAGTCAAGGGGGCTGGTGTAAGTCCTCATTATCAGCTGAGTGACTCTGAGCATGTCCTTTCACTTCCCAGAGCCCTGGTTTCCTCATCTGGAAAAATGGGGAGATTGTGAGGTCTAAATGGAGTGCGACATCGTCCAGCCTGGTCCTGTGGAGAGGTGCTACTCGGCATACGCAGGAGTCTCTGTCCGTGAGGAGGACTCTATGTTAGGGCCTCTTGGCGTCCATCCACCCCTGGGATGCGGTACTGCCAGTGTCCCCTTATGACATCACGGACCCTTATGGCATCTAGGGTACAGCCCCAGGCCCAAACTTTGGGACAGCTGTTGGGGGAAGAGCCCGCCAGCTCCCAGGGTTTCCCACTGCCAGACCCTAATAGAAGCCTTCTGGGTTGTCCTACACGTGCAGCGGGTGGTTTCTGGAACCACCATCTGCGGTGAGGTGGCCAGCTCAGACCATGGAGAGATTTCTGGAGTTCATTACATTGAAAAGACCCCAGAGTCCCCGAGCCAGCCTTGGGCATACAGGCCTTTGGCCACCCTGTGTTCTACAGGCATGGGGATTGTGCACATGGGACCCACTAACTGGCCTCCACAGCCTTCCAGTACTTGCTCTGGGCCTCTTTTCCTACTCCTTTGTCAGACTCCTGTGAGCCGGCTTTCTAGAATGCAAATCATATCATTTACTCCCTCTTCCCCCTGCCCCCTTTAAGAAGAGTAGCAGCTCTGAAATGCAGCCTGGAGGACCCTGGAGATAGGACCCTGCCCACCTTCTAGCTCCATCTCTCCTTCCCAGGAGCCGGCCTGGCCAAACTCCACGCTACCACCCCCAGGGCCTCTGTTCCTCCTGACCTCCACGGCTTGGCCCTGCTGTTCTATCCCTGCTCTGTGCTTCTGTCCTCCCTGTGAGGACTCCTGCTCTGAACTAGTGGTTTTCTTTCTTTTTTAAAGTTTTGTTTTATTTTGGTAAGAACACAACACGAGATCTGCCCTCTTAATAGGTTTTCAAGGGTCCAGTACAGTCCTGATGCATAGCCATGATGCTGGCATCATCAGCAGGGTCCGGGCACAGAGGTGCTTCCCTAGAACTTACTCATCTTGAGTAAATGTAGCTTCATACCCACCGATTAGCAACTCCCCATTGCCTCCCTCCAGCCCCTGACAATCCCCATTCCACTCCTTGACTCCATAAGTGTGATCATCGTAGATCCCCCGAGTAAGTGGAGTCACACAGTATTTGTCCTTCTGTGACTGTTCATTCACAACCTAATGTCCTCCAGCTCCATCTGTGCTGTCCCATGTGGCAGGCTTGCCTTCTTTTTCAAGGCAGAGTAATATTCCATTGTATGTATATGCCCAGTTTTTTAATCTATTCATCCACTGATGGACATTTAGGTTGTTTCCACATCTTGACTATTGTGAATAAGGCTGAAATGAATGTGGGACTGCAGGTATCTTTTTGAGATCCTGATTTCAATTCTTTTGGATAAATACTCAGAAGGGGGGTTTTTGGATCATATGGTAGTTGTATTTGTAATTTTTTGAGGAGCCTCCTACTGTTCTCCATAGAGGTTCCTCCTCCTCCTCCTCCTGAACCATTATATTCAACCTACAGCACTTTCAGGATGACCAATATTTTTTCAACTCCAGGATCTCCTCTCTGGCATCTCTCCCCTGGTCCTGGCTATAGCAGACATTCAGTATGCCCCAATATCTGTCTGGGGATGCATGCAACTTTGAGGAAACTGGCTTCACTCCTAGATCCAGGGAAGCAGGCCCTGACCTGAGTGAAGCCAATCCATGCATCCTGTCTTTCTGACCACTGTGACTGACTTTGGATGTCCTGGCATAGGACCTAAGCAGGACAAATCAGAGTGAATCTTAGGATTCCAGGAAATGCCAAGACCAAGGTATTTTCTCACTTTGTATGGTATAGTGTACAGATGTGAGGTCTGGAACTGTTGCAGACATTTTGCAACCAAGCTAGGCTGAACACAAAGCTGACACTCAGAGGAAAACCGAACCAAGGGAATCATAGAGAAAGGAGCCAGAGCCCTGATTAGCTATTTCTGAAGATATTTCTATTTTTGGAAAGTTTAGCTATTGAGTCAATCAATTCTCTTTATTATTTTAATGCCATTTAAGTCACATTTTCTATCCCTTGCAAGCAACAGCACCTGAACTGATCCACTCTCTAAGCAATGGGAATTTCTTCTATTGTAGGAATAAAACTGCAGACCTTCCAGATTTGTTTTACTTTTCAGGAAGTGTAAATATTTGCAAAGTCTACAGAGTGAGGAATGATATTTAATGCCTTCATGGCATATGGTGCCATCTCACATGTGATGTCCCCTACTTTGAAAACTACGTATTTTTAAAACATCAGCTTTTTAAAAAAAATTTATTTTATTATCATTAATTTACAATTACATGTGCAATATTACGATTATTAAACTACCCCTTCATCAGGTCCCCCCCACCAACCCCATTACAGTCACTGTCCATCAGCGTAGTGAGATGCTATAGAATCACTACTTGTCTTCTCTGAGTTGTACTGCCCTCCCCGTGCCCCCCCAACATTACATCTGCTAATCGTAATGCCCCTTTTTCCCTCTTATCCCTCCCTTCCCGCCCATTTTCCCCAGTCCCTTTCCCTTTGGTAACTATTAGTCCGTTCTTGGGTTCTGTGAGTCTGCTGCTGTTTTGTTCCTTCAGTTTTTTTCTTTGTTCTTATACTCCACATATGAGTGAAATCATTTGATACTTGTCTTTTTCGGCTTGGCTTATTTCACTGAGCATAATACCCTCTAGCTCCATCCATGTTGTTGCAAATGGTAGGATTTGTTTTCTTCTTATGGCTGAATAATATTCCATTGTGTATATGTACCACATCTTCTTTATCCATTCATCTACTGATGGACACTTAGGTTGCTTCCATTTCTTGGCTATTGTAAATAGTGCTGCAATAAACATAGGGGTGCATCTGTCTTTTTCAAATTGGGTTGCTGCATTCTTAGGGTAAATTCCTTGGAGTGGAATTCCTGGGTCAAATGGTATTTCTATTTTGAGTTTTTTGAGGAACCTCCATACTGCTTTCCACAATGGTTGAACTAATTTGCAGTCCCACCAGCAGTGTAGGAGGGTTCCCTTTTCTCCACATCCTTGCCAACATTTGTTGTTGCTTGTGTAAAACATCAGCTTTTATAAGAAACTAGTGCCTATGGAATCAAAGACCTGCAAATTAGGGTATCTGAAAAAAGGTCCACCCATCATAAGAATATCCTTTTCAGAGCCTACTACTTTTAGTAGTTGCACTTGATAGGAGAGGGCAGAGGGGATGATTTTGGCAAAGGGGTATAAAAGGATGTCTGGATTAAGAATCAGGTTTACGTGGGCTGCAGGCCCAGTGCCAACACTTACTATTTTGGTGTAGCAGACCCTGTTGGCCTCCTATCCAGTAGCTATTGCCTCCGTCCTGATAGAACCCTGATTCTGTTTAGGCAGCAAAGTGCTCAGCTGTAGAGAGTGAACTATAATTGGCTTAAACCAGTCGTAGTAGCCCCATTCCCCTTGGCCAGTGATTGGTTTGTGGTAATTGGTCTATGGGTAGGCTTGTGACCCCAAACTGCCAATGAGATGAAAGAAGACATTATCTGGTAGCTTCCAGAAAGATTTTGGCCATGGTAAGAGTGAGGCAAGTGAAGAGAAAGCATTTTTTCCCCTTCTTTCCCTTCTTCCTTTGGATGCAGCATAAGTATATGGGAGCTTTGGCAGCCACATTGCAGCCAAGGGGTGACCAGAGGGAAGATAAAAGCCAACATGCTGAGGGTGACAGGGCAGAAGGATGGAAATGGCTAGGTTCTTGAAGACATTGCTAAGTTGAGGAAACTGCCACCGGGCCACCTAAGTCCAGACTTCCTGCTGCATAAACAATATACATCCTTTTGCTTAAAGCCACATTAGCTGAGTTTTCTGTTACCTGCAACAAAAGCATCTCAACTTAAATACTTGGTCAAGTCACTTAAGTTTTAAAAAAATTATTATCTTTTATTTTTTATTTTTTAAAAATTAAAGTCATTGATATACAATCTTGTGATGGTTTCACATACACAATATTCACCCATATTAACAAGACTTCACCCTGCCACTGCAGTCACTGTCTGTCAGTGTAGCAAGATGTTGTAGTCATTAATTGTATTCTCCAAAGACACTTAAGTTTACTGAACCTTAGTTCTGCAACTACAAAATGCACATCGTAATATCTTCCTAGAGGACTGTGGTAAAGATTAGAGCATATTGACACTGTGTCTGCCATGCAGAAGGCCCTTAGCCCCCAAAATAACAGATATTAAAGTTCATTTACCTCTTGATTCTAGGCTCCCACCTGTGCTAAAAAATGTTTTACTCTCCTGTGCTGCTGAAAATGATTCTGCAATCCATGCAGACAGAGAGTTTGGAGTGGGATGAGGTAGGAACAATATCTTAAGGGGCAAATTCAGGGCCCGTCAGTGGCTTGTATAATTTTGGCCAAACCTCCCCCCTCTCCTAAGAATAGCTTTCTTCACCTGTAAGGTGGACAAGAGAGGTTCTCTTCCAGCGAGAGCCCACGGTTCTCTTTATAGTCACAGTTAGAAAGAAGTTCATCCATGTGGGGCGGTGCCCCAGGAGGTGGCTCTTCAGAGGCCTGGTTTGTAAGAAGGTGGCTTCTGGAGGGCCCCTTAACTTACCCCCCAGGGGGCCCGGCTCAGCATGTCCTGGCTGCTGGTTAACATCAGACCCTGATTCCTGACACACTTTGGGTTTCTGAGGCAGGATACTTGTGAAGGGAGGGTTTCTCCTATAAAAGAGCTCATACTCCTCTTCCCCATGCCGAAATCTTGGCCCCTTCAAACTGAGCTCATATACTTCTTCCTGGGATGCCTTCTGAGCACCATCAATGCACCTTACCTGAATCATGGCCTCAACTCTCTGATGTTGGGTTTTCTGATTTTATAGAAAAAGGGGCTGAGCTTGGAAAGTTTAGGCAATTTGTGCAGGAGGTGGGGAAGCCATCTCTGGCTGTCAAGGGCAAACTCCCTCCTCAGCACCGTGCTTTCCTTCCCGGCAGCAGCCCAGCACCTCTGGGCTAGAGGTCTGCTCCAGATCCAGACGGAGCTCCACTGCACTGTTTCCTCTCCTGTAGACTGGGGATAATGTAAATGCTGCCCTACGAGGTCCTTGCAGGGTAAATGAAGGCAGAGTGGAAACAAGGAAAATGTGGCCGGGGCCCCAGAGTCACTGTGACCTGTGACAGAAATGGTTTTCACTTTCTCCTTCCCTGACCAGCATCTTGGCAGTGGTTGCTAGGATGGGCTTTTGCTGTGTATGAGCTGATGGCCTTGCTAAGTTGGGGTCCTGATAAGAGAGGGGTGCTGGAGAGAACTGGAGTACTTTGGTTGTCTGAGAACCATGCCCGCCTTTCTGCAGTTTGGCTGGGCAATATGACAATGGACATGCGTGTATCTTATTCATTGTTTGGGGTCAGTTCCATACATGTCCATGCTTTCTTTCTCCTGCTGGACTCCCTCCCTTTCACCTCCTTCCCTCCTTCTCCTCTTCCCTCTCTGTTCCACCCCTCCATCCATTCATCTATTCATTCATCCATCCATCCATCTCCAATGAGTATTTTATTCTGTGTCTGCTCTGTTAGATTCTGGGCATGTATTATAAATGAAACCTGATGCCTCCTCTGGAGGAACTTACAGCTTTCTGGAAAAGATGAGCTCACAAAGAGATAATTATAATAGAATATTGTGAACACAGTGTTTGAGGAATGACTACAGGAACACAGTGGAGAGGCCATAACTCAAGTGGGGCAGTGGGAGATCAAGGATGGGTCTCTTTAGGAGGTGATACCTGAGCTGAATCTAAACATGTGGGTAGGGCTCAGCCTGGGGAAGGGGCAGGAGGGGGGTCGGGCAGAGGGGGAGTGGGAGACTCAGGGTGAACGAGCCCGCTGGGTGGGGTGACTATAGGTGTTTGGTGTGGCAGGAGCCACCAGGATGGGGGAGGGAGGGAGGCCAGGGCAGCTTGCAGAGGCCCTTAGGGGCCTTCTGAGCACACAGCGCCGCACGTGGCACCCGGGAGGCGCACTAATCTGCCCGGGATGAGGTAGCAACATACCACAGCCGAGGTGGCTCAAACGACAGAAATTAAGTTTTTCAAGTTTGGGATGCTAGAAGTCTGAGACAAAGGAACGGCAGCCTTGGTTTCTCCCAAGGCCTCTGTCCTTGGCCTGCGGACGGCTGCCTCTTCGCTGTGCCCTCACTTGTCCTTTCCTCCGTGTGTATGCATCCCTGGGGTCCCTTGGTGTGTCCACATTTTCTCTTTTAAGGACAACAGTCGGCTGGATTAGGGCCTACCCTAAAGGTCTCATTCTAACCTAATTACCTCTTTCCAGACCGTCTCTCCAAATGCAGGCACATCCCAAGGTCCTGGGGCACAGGGTTTCAACATAGGAATTTCAGGGGGACATGATTCAGCCGTAACAGGAGGGCACAACGAATGGTGAGTGAATGAATGAGGTGAGGCAGAGGCAGAAGTAGATGTTCATTTTTGTGTGTTGAGGGAGCCAGTGAAGGGGATGTGGCTGTTTCCCTTGTGAACAGGAGGAGAGGGGCAGGATGGGCTGGAGGTAATTGTCCTTGGGACACCCTTCCTTGGGGCTCTTCCCCGCCATCTCCTTCGCTTGTCCGTGACATCCCAGCTGGGAACATGTGAAACAACAGCTGACGCTGTCGGTGGGGCGGCTGCCGCTCTGCTGGGTGCACAGTGGGCCCTGCCAGTGCCGATGACATGCCAGTCTTGGCGGTGACGCTGATCCGATTCCTGTGAAAGCACAGAGATGCCTTCCCATTCAGGACAAATGACGGGGCTGCGGCATTTCACACGAGACTAGTTTTAGTTTAATTGGTAAAGGCTGGAGAGGAAAAGCAAAATTGTGTAAGGAGCTTTTGTGGGGAGCCACGACGTCATCAGCAGGGTGGAGGTTAGCAATCGTTTATTTTCTTTCTCTATTCCCTTAAAAAAACAAACGGGAAGAGTCTTATTTTCCTCCATGAAAAGGGTGATTCGGAGATCAGAAATTGAAAGAGCAGACAGGCTCCTGGTGGAGTCAGCCAGAGTAGGCATTTCCTATCAATTCAACAAGTCCAGCCAAAATGACTTGCCCCCATTCGGTGCTGGGAAATGGGTCTCGATTTTTGTTGCCCTAAACACTTCATACAACATAATAAATATGCAAGACCTAGGGAATAAGCCATTTTCCAACAAACTTGGGTGACTCTGTGGATGGAGGTCTGCCGGGAGGAGGGAAACCAGGTGTTTCCCAGGGAGAAAAAGCCCTAATGACTAGGAAGGCCTGGATATGAAAGCAAATGCACTTGAACTTCTGTGTGTTAGGTTTGACTGTAAACACATTGGTTGTTTCTTTCATATGCAATGCACTGTGGAAGAATTTTGCGTGGTGGTGATGGCGGTGCTGGGACTGGAGGTGTGGACCTCCCAGGGGCCAGACGGTTTGAACCAATGGATTTAGCAGCAGGAAATGCCAGAAATGAAGCCCAGCTGGGGGGGCCATTAGAGACCCAGTAAAGGTCAAACAGGAGGACTACTGTGGGTGGAAATGCTCTGCGGAGGCAGGTCCGATCCAGATGTGCTGATTGGAGGAACGCATAGGCAGGCCTGCTGCATGTGGTTATGTGGTTTGTGCATGGGGCAGAGGTAAGAGGCATAAGGGTGGATAAGGGTGGAATTCCAGCACGCATTTTGCTGGCCAGGTCATGCACAATGACACAGGCCTGTTCCTACGCAGAGGAAGGGGTATTTTTTTCTTTGCACAAAGGTTGCTTCTCTCACTAGGCTGTGTGTCCGTAGTGCTGGGTTTACTAAGATGGAATGCTCTTTCCTAAATTGCACAAGGCTGTTGTATAGGTTGGCAGGGTCCTGACATGGGGACCAAATACTTGAATGCTGAGAGACAAGGGTGGAGATGGTCCACACCCCAGGACTCCCTAGAGATAGCAGGGGCAATCCACTTCTGAGGCAGGGTCATAACCATCTTGATGAATGACCATCAGGCTGGTTCTTGGGGCCCTGGCCATCTGGTATACCATGCTGCTCTTCAGGGTGGAAATAACTGGTAATTCAAAAAAATTAAAATTTTTTTATACATTGAGGTAAAAACAAATGACATATAATTTACAATCCTAATCATTTTTAAGCATACAGTTCAGTCGTGTTAGGTATATTCACATTGTGTGACAGATCTCCAGAAAATTTTCATCTTGCAAATCTGAAATTTATACCCATGAAACAACAAGTCCCCACAGCCCCTGGTAACCACTATTCTACCTTCTGTTCCTATGAAACTGAGCACGTTAGAAACTTCATACCGGTGGAATGAAGTCTTTTACAGACTGCCTGATTTCACTTAGCATGATGTCTGCATAATTTATCTGTAGCACGGGACAGAATTTCATTCCTTTTTAAGGCCAAATATGATTCCAGGGTGTGTATATACCACATGTTGTTTCTCCCCTCATAGGTTGATGGATACCCGGGTTGCTTCCACTTCTTGGCTGTTGTGAATCATGCTGCTATGAACGTAAGTGTGCAAATATCTCTTTGAGATCCTCCTTTCACTTCACTTGAATATATACCCAGAATTGCTGCATTATATAGTGATTCTATTTTTAATTTTTTGAGGAGCTGCCATTGTTTTTCACAGGGGCTGCACCATTTTGCATTCCCACTGACTCCACTATTTAACTTATGCAAAAGGAGCAGCCCAGGGCAGTCTAGAGGCCTAGACAGGCCTGGCCTCCTGCAAGCCACCGGAACCCATCACCTGTGATTGTGATTTGGCAAAGCTCCAGCAACAGGAATAGGTCTTTCTCCATGAAAGCCTTAAGTGGCCCAGTGGTTCATCTATGGGTTGAGGGAGCTGCTACGGGTTCTGTGAAGAATCCTAAAAGGGGAGGAAACTCAGAAGGTAGGAAGTAAAGCTTAGAGAGTGGGTCACCCTGCTCGCAGGATGGAGGGCTGCAGAGGGGACTGAGGTGTTGGGAAGCTGAAGGCTGGGCTGAGAACTCCTCCTACATGGGGCTCATCTGTTTTCTTCAGCACATGTGGGGCAGCCCTCGCTGGACTGGGGTGTGTCCTGAGTAAGCATCCCACAGGTGGACAGGCTGAGCCAGGGTATGAACTTCCTGGAGGCTTGTTGGCCAAGAACCTCTTCGGAGTCCCCCCACCGGCGTGGACCAGCCAGTTCCACGACAGCCCTCCTTAAGGAAAAGAGCACAAGCTCAGGGGCATGCTCACAACAACGCTGAATTTTACCTGAAGGTTAAATCCCCTCATCCTCTGTGTTCTGGAAAGTGCCTTACTGCAAAGAACCACCCTTCTCCACATGCCTTCGAGAAGACCACCGATGCCCCCAGTGTTTACTGATGACAAGGCCAGGTACAGACTTTCCAAATTTCCATTTTCTCCCTCATGAAAGATTAGCTGAAATGCGGTCCCCACTGATCAGCTGGACCAAAATGCTTGTTAAGTAAACTTTGGTTAAGCTTCTTTCCTTCTCCCAGGCTCCTGAACTTTGACAGCAGACAGTCCCTCCTGAGAGTGGGCTGGCTTTGCGGTCACTATCTGCTCACCCCACCTCCCGACACACGGTGCTTTCTAGCCCTCCTCACCCCTGCCTATAAAGGGAGAACTCCTCTGCCCAGCTCTTGAGAAGCTCCCAGCCCGTACGGTCAGAGCATTCACCCTTTGGCAATGTCTCCCTCTCCTCCTCTTGCCAGAGTCTCTTCCCTTCTTTGCACTAATCCTTTTGCATAAAAATCTTTCCTCACTAAATCCAGATTTGTTTTTATTTGATGATAAGGAGGCTGTAGGCTGCCACCAGGTAAATGGAGAAGGTTGGGCTTTTTTTGTCCTTCTGCTGATCCCATGCGGCACGTAGGTGTGTACAGGCCTTGTGCCCGGCCCTTGAACTCAGCCAGGGACACACACCATCCTGACCCGGCCTGCCCTCAGGGACTAAGCAGGTGGGACGTGGCTCACGACTGGGAGGGAACTCACTGTCCAGTGTGGGAATCAGTCAGTGACACCGATGACCACCTGATGGAAGTAGAGCAGGGGGTCACACGACTAAGGCTTTATGTGGAATCTAGTCCTTTAGGTGGTAATGAAAAGAAATTCCAATTTAGGTGTCTTGGAGAATTCTGGTGAGGTTCCAATTTATAACCCTTAGCCATACTTTCTGAACCACCTTTCCCACCTCTGTTCCATTCTCCAGAACCATCACCTGCCGGATTAGTCCTATGTCCCCACTGCTCTTCCCTCTTCTTTCTCACAGATTCTCATTATGTAGATCAATTTAGCTTCTTTCGCTTGGCATCACAGGTGTCCTAGGACCAGTTGATATAGATGTCTTTTAGCAGAGTGAGGGGGAGGCAGTGAGCTGGGGGAGGTAGGGGCGATCTCACCTGTTAATAAATCTTGCTCCTGTCACATTGTGGTCTGGGGCAAGGCATGAGAAGGGCCTTACGAGAGGTCCACACACAATGCTTTGGTGGGCTGGGGGCAGTGGGGTCATCATTTTTCTCCAGGGCGCTCCCTCTGCTAATCCATCTGCCCGGATGCAGGCTGAGTGCAGGGACTTAGACTGCTCGGGCTGTGCTTGGGGTCGGCCTCCAGGTGCTCTGTCAGATGATTTTGATCTGTGAACAGATCTGTTACAAGCCAGTTCAACCTCTAGCGATTGTTGGGTGAATTAGAGCTCGGAGAGCCGTGAACCTGCGGGAGAAGTGAAGGGGCACAGAGCCTTCCTTCTGCCGCTCTGGCGGGAAGCACCCAGGGGGCCCTGCCGCCTCCGCGGCATGTAGGTTTTGCCAGCTGCCACACACCAGCTGGGATTGGGTGTGTGTATTAAAAACTCCTCATGTTGGCTTACTGGCCGCACAGCCAGCTTATGGCCCTTTCCCAGGACCAGGTGGATGGTGGCAGCTGGCAGTCGTCTTGCATGATCATCAGAAGGCTATGGATGTAGGCGTGCACGTGTAAACACACACACACGAAAACATTTGTTGATTCAAAAAGCCACTTCTCTACAGGGTGCTGGGATACAGGGATAAATAACGCCTGCACCCTGGGTTTGAAAACTTCACATTCTCAAGGGATTTCAGCGTACCTGAAATGAATATTCCTGGCTATTCATCCACACTGCTGTGGGCGGCGGTGATCTGGTGTGTAAGTACACCATGCTTACACACCCATGCTCCTGTGGGTGGGCAACGGGTGTTTCCCTTTTCTGGGTATGGTGAATATAGCTGGCACGCAACTTTTCTGTGGGCACATGCAGTCGCTTGTGCTGGGTCTGTACCTAGCTGGGGAAGTGCTGGGTCATATGGGAGAGCACTTTGTAGTAGACACAGTCCACCAGTTTTGCAAAGCGGTTGAGCCTGTTTTTATTCCCATCAGCGGCATGTGGGAAGAATGCACATTTATTCATGCTGAGTGTGCACCAGGGACAGGACTGGGGAAACTCTGACCATTTCAGGTTTCATTTCTCTCAGGAGGACAGAGGCCGAGACCAGTGAGGAAACCTGCCCGATGTCCCGCAGCAAGCAAGTGGCCCAGAGGAGATCCGAGCCAAGGCTGCCCTACCCAGAGCACTGGTCCTCAGCAGACCCTTCTATACCCCTGGGTCAGTAGTACCAGTGACCTATCTGATCACAGGCTGAGAAGTCTGTGCAGCTGAGTGATGGGGCCTGGGATTCACCACGAGCAGTCTTGGGAGCTCGAGAATGAGTAGGCATTGATCGCCTCCACAGCACACAGTACACAGCCGGCAACCAGCCCAGCAGGCCCACAGTGCTACCGGCTCCTTCAGTTCTTGGTCCCAACTGGCAGGAGTCCTGGCCTGCCCTCTGGATTGGGACATTCTCTTTCACGGCCATTCTCTTTCAAAGCTGATGCTCCCTCAAACTTTCTTATCTTTTATTCTTAAAAAATTTAACAATTGAGATGTAACTGACATACAACATTGCATTAGTTTAGATGTACAACGTACTGATTTGGCATCTGTATATTCACCCCGACTTTCTAAATTGTGACCTGGGAACCTATTGCTGAATTCTGTAGCAGAAGCTGGAAGCACCTACTATGGGCTGAACTATATCCCCTTGAAATTGATATATTCAAGCCCTAACCTCCAGGGCCTCAGAAGGTGATTGTATTTGGATATAGGGCCTTTAAAGAGTAATTAAGTTCAAATGAGGTCATTAGTGTGGGCCCAGATCCAACCTGACCAGTGGCCTTATATGGAGAGAAGATCAGGACACAGGCTAACACAAAGGGTGAAGATCACTGAGGACACGGTGGGAAGGCAGCTATTTATAAGCCAAAGAGAGAGGCCTCAGAAGGACCCAACCCTGCAGATACCTTGATTGCAGCCTTCCGTCCTTCAGAACTGAGAAAATAAATTTCTGTTGTTTAAGCAGCCCAGCCTATGGTACTTCATTACAGTTAGCCCAAGCTGACTCACACAGCACCCTCCCCACATCTCCTGGGCACTTGCCTTTTCCATGCACCTATCAGACTTCTGGCAGCCAGCATTGTTTCCTTGCCTGAGGCTTTCTCTGGGCAGAGCCGATAGGCCCTGCATGCTGGAAAATTTGCCCCCACCCTTCAGCAACCCTCACCAGTGGTGGTGAAAAATGCCCCCACTTCCTCATCCCTCTGATGGGAAAATTCTGAGATTTGTGCTCTACCCTGTGTCCCAGAGGTTCCTACAGGATTTGATTCAGTGCCCATACTACTAACCTGCTTAGTAACTTGCACTTTGCTGTCTTGGATCACCTCCCACATAAGCTACTTGCACTAAATCCTTGCCTCAAGCTCTGCTTCTGGGGCACCCTAACTAAGAGAATTGCATTTTCTGGTTTCCTTCCACTTCTAAGCCCCTAAGATCAATACTCTTTCCGGCTGGGCTCAGGCTCTGTCCAGACATTCTGGACCCCACCCAAGAGGCTGGTATCCAAACCCATCTTGAGTAAACAAACATCTTCTCATATAAGACCAGGCTGAAACAAAACCGGTCATAACTGAAGGAAATTGCCCACCTGTTCAGGGAAACATGTCTTGAATTAGAGCAAACTACGGAAGTAGAGCAAACATAACATAACAATTCTTACCTAAGATGCTGAACCAACTTCCTGTGGAACCCTTTCTTCCAATATCTTTTCTTACCTTTATCTCTTTTTTGCTATTTCTCTTTGTTCCACCTGTAGTCTCTCTAGTTTATTTTCCTTCTGGGCCACCTCTTATGCTCATACACAGGGAGTTCAAGAGAGGATGGAGGCATTTTCTTCTGAATCAGGACTGCAGCCAGGAGGCAGTGGGGTGGCTTTCTTCCAAGAATTTTTATTTCTGGTCTCATAAACTTCTTTACCACGGTGAAGGAGAGGCTATCAAAAGCCTGCTTATCTGCAGAACTGAAAGCCTAGGAGCTATCCTTATTTATAGGATCCCAAGACTGTCCATGATATTGGGTCAGAAACAGAATTGCAGCAAACCCACGAATGCCTGAGTGTCCAGACATCTGTGTCTTGTCGGTTGGTCTGCAGGCCGTGGAAAATCTCAGATCCACATGCCAGCTCGGCCACCCTCAATGTGCGTGATCTGCGAGAAGTGACCTATCTGAGCCTCTCTAAGTGAAAAAGACAACCTCCCCATCAAAGGGCCGTGGTGAAGGTTACAGTTGATGAGGTATTTGAGGTGCACAGCGAGTGCTTGAGAGGTGTGTCTCCTTGTTTTTCCATGTGATCTGACTTAGGAGCCCTGAGTCTTTTATCAAAAAACGTCAAAAATCAGCTTTTGTGATGTATACTGTGTATTATAATAAAATATACCTATTTTAAGCATACAGTTTGAGGAGATTTGACAAACGTGTATTCTCATGTAACCTCAACCAAGATATAGAGCATTCCTATCATCCATTGAGTCCCCTCATGATTCACTGCATCTGTATTAGTCTGTTAGAGCTGCCGTAACAAGTACCACGAACCGAGTAACTTGAACATCAGCCACTGTCTCCACAGACTTCTAACCTTGAGGATACCTGGCTTCCAGTCCACAGATCTCCCGCCCCTGCCCCCTGCCTTTCCCTGCACACATGTTCCTCTTCCTGTGCTCTGCCTTGTCTGAGAAACCCAGTCTTTGCTCCACTGGTAGAGTTGGGTCTGAGGGACTGGAGTCTTGTTTTCCTGAGACCTTGACTTTGAATGTATGAAGAACACTTTGCCTGCCTCTGGAAGCAGTACAGATGCTTCCCCAGGTCAGAGGAACTCAGCATGTTCTCAAAAAGACCCAGGAGTTTTCTTTAGGGGTGTCTTAGGGCAGCAGGCAAACTAGCCTTCCCTCCTCTTCCTCTGCTTCCCTCAGCTCTGCCCTCACCATCCTTCCTCCCGCTCCCTCCTCTCTTCTTCATTTCCTCCCTGGGGCAGGCATCGGGGCTGTTCCCGCACATTTTGGCTGTCTCCTCGGGGGCCTGACTGGCCTGCACGTCCCCTCCTGTTCCAAGTGGGGTTTGGCTATATGACTTCGGGCCGCTGAAGTGTGAGTGGAAGTGTGGGTGTGTTTCTTTTGGGCAGAATTTTTCAGAGCCAGAGCCCTTGCTGCCTGCTTCTCTTCCCCCACCCCAGAGACCAGCTGCCTGGATCCTGGACGGAGTGTGAATAAAGCCCCAGGTGACCCACGCTGGACCCGTAGCCTGAAAGAGAATGAATGTCTTGGTTTAGGCCACTGACACTTTGAGGTTGTTACTGCAGGGCCACTGTCCTACCCTGACTAGTACCTTCTCCACGGCAGAACCCTGGGAATGACTGGTTCTTCTGCAGAAGAGACTTAAGTGGTCACCTTCCTCTTTCGATGCAGTGCCAACCCAGCCCCTTTCAGTGATCATAAAATGAGGTTGTGGGGCACCAAAGGACAGGGGCCAGCGAGACACTGGCCTATAGAGAGAGAGCTGCCAGCCTCCCGAATGAGATAGCTGCTAGGAACCTAGCTGCCCCAAGTTCCCATCGCCTGGGTGTCCCAGAGACAAGCCGACTTCCCGAAGAGAAGTTCTTGTTCTCTGGCAGTGGATACGGCTCACCCTTCACACTGGCCAGCTCCTACCTGGGGATTTATGCAGTGAGCACCGTGGCTGTGCGCCTGCTCTCTCTAGCTGTGTTTCACAGCCGATTGGGGCTTGGAGGAAGCAATTTTTTTTCCTGGTGCTGATGAATGTGCTTCTAGCCCCAAATTTAATTTTTTCCTTCTTAGCTTTGCTACCTTGACTGTCTGGTGCTTCAGGATTTTAAGCTCGATTAACTTTGTCCTCATAACCTTATCTTTTCTCCCTGGAGATGGTGTCCTGGGGTGTCTGACTAGAATCTCTGAAGGACAGGGGTGTGGAAAGAGTGACTGGAGAAGCCCCTTGAGGCAAGGTGCCTCTCTTGTCCCTATTCCCAGCTCAGGGGCCACCCAGAGTGAGGGGCACCGGAGCTGGAGTGCCGTGTGCCCTCCTGGGGGCCATGTCTGGGTGGCTTTTTCTAGTTTGCACAAAGGTGCACTATGGGCCAGCTGTGGCCCTGACTGTGTCACAGCCATGCTCGCTGCTGGCCTTCGAGCCCACATCTTGAATTGTCTAGGTGGGACTGAGGGTCTTGGCTGGCCACAATGGGGCTTTATGGCCTCTGAGCAAGCAGAAAGCAGAGAGGAGCACAGGTCCAGGCAGGCCTCGAGCTCACTGAGAGCCACGAGCAAGGCCAAGAAACGCACATCAGGTATGGCAAGTGTGTGTGTGCGTGTGTGTGTGTTTTAGTGGGTTAGAGCGCTTTCTCCACCCCGGCGGGAGCAGGGAGTGGAGGAGAGACCATGCAGAACTGGGGGATGGGGAAAGGCTCTGCTGGGGTAACTCAGATTTCCTAGTTTATTTCTCCTGCTAAAAGGGGGCATTTGAGGTTCTATCTCTCCGATCCCTGCACAAGGGAGGAAAGAGCCCCAGCAATCACGGTGTGAGTGTCCGTGGGTGGAAGGTGGTGATCCGCCCTCCCCCATCTGTTACCAGCAGCGGAGCATGCGGCCCGAGTCGGGCGGTGAGCGTCTGTGTTGCATGTGGAGTGCTGTCTAGGGAAGCAGCCTGACAGTCTGCACGCGGGCTGTGCCCCTGCAGCTCTGCTGTCACCCAGGGGCTTGTTGTTGTGAGCCTTGGGACCCCCTCCCACACCTACTTAATTAGAACCTGCGTTTTAACCGGAGCCCCCAGGGATGCGCTCGCCGGGAGTGAGGGAAGTGCAGCCATGTGGGGTCGGGAAACAATCCCCAGCATACAGGTGTGACCAGGAAGCCAAGTGGCGGTGAGGTCAGGCTCATGTCTGCTTTCACCCTCGCTTTGCAGTCCGCGGGGGGACCGATGTCCGAGAGCCCAGATCCCTGCCCCTCCCCACTCAGTCATTCCTCATCGGCTCACTTCCCTTCCTTGGAAGCAAGAGAGGAGAGTGAAGAGTGCCGAGATAATGATATTTGTCTTTGATTGACGAGTTTACCCTAAAGACTTGCCTTAAATCAGAAGTAGCTAAAATATCTAGGAGCGTCAAGATGAAGTTTTTGGCTGCTGAGGAAAATGACTCAGAAGGGAAGTGGCTCTGACAGGAAAACGCACACCTCTGGGCTGGGACCATCCAACTCACATCTGCTTCATAAAGGCGATTTAAGAAGGTGGGTATGGTAGGCACAGTAATGCTCCTCAGCTCCCACCAGAAGATGTTCCTGTGCTGGCTCCCAGAATCTGTGAATGTTGCTTACATGGTGAAAGGGATTTTGCAGAAGTGATTAAGTCAAGGGTTCTGAGATGTGAAGAGTGTTTTGGAGTATCTAGATGGACCCAATGCAGTCACAAGGGTCCTTATAAGAGAGAGCAGTCAGAGGTGACACGACAATGGGAAGCAGAGGTCGGAACTGTGAGATTGCTGACTTGGTGGATGGTGGCAAGCCATGAGCAAGGGGACACGGGCGGGCTCTAGAAGCTGGATTAGGCAAGGACACGGATTCTCCCCAGAGTTTCCATGTCAGACGTCTGGCCTCCAGAACTGGAAGAGACTAAGTGTGTGTCATTTCAAGGCACCAAATGTGCGGTGTTTTGTTACAGCAGCACAAGGAAGCTCATATGGCGGGTGAGCTGGATCCCCCTGGGGCAGTTCAGAGGAGCCTGGGGCAGTTGAGGTGGGGTTGGGTCAGGAAGGGGAAGCCCAGTGAGATGAGCTGGGGATTGGGATGGGAGGTCTGTGGGGGACAGTGAGGACATGGGCCTGGCTGGAGCTGGTGCTTAAATGGAGCAGAAGATGGGGTGAGGTGGGTGAAGCCAGTCTAGAAAGTGCCAGCCTGAGACCCTGGCTAAGGGGGCTGGCTTAACCTGAGGGGTCGCCAGGATTGCTTCATGGAGAAGGGATATGAGCAAGACTTGTTTCTGGAAAGGAAAGCACGCAAGCAAGCAAGGGGCAGGGATGCAGAGCAGAGAGGTCACACTTGCAACCCAAGTAGAAAGAAGGTGGAAAGCCTTGTACTGTAGTGCAATGCTCAGAACCCTGGTTTCAGATGGGTGAGTGCAAATCTGGATCCCACTACTTATTGCTGTGTGACCTCAGGTAAGGTTCTTAATGTCTCTGAGCTTCAATTTCCTTAGTATGGGTACAATTGCAATACTTCCAGAATCTGTCCCCTCTGCAGCATCAGTCACCGTGGCTCTGCCCGCAAGGTTGCTCCCAGAAGGGGTGGGTGGAGAGGACAGTGTGTGCCAGAGGGGAGAGAAAATGTGCCATCAAGAGTGGCAGCTAAGGTGGCGAATGGAGCCAGGCCTCCAAATAAAAGTTTTTTTTTTTCCCTTGACTGATTTCAGCTTCACCAGTTTCACAGGTTTATTCTCCCTGGGCTGGGAAAATGATTCCCCCTGGAGCTATACTTAGCTATAAAAACGAAGATGATAGCAACTATTCAGCAAGGTTATCTTGGGAATAAAATGAAATACAAAAATGAGACATCTGGCACCTCATGCCCTTCTCTGCCGGTAAAATTCACCTTGTCTTCTGAGATGGGGGCTTCTTCTGTGGGCCCAGGTGGTGGGTAGTGCTTGTAAGACAACCACCCTGGAACACTTTCTTTGTGCGACCACTGCTTGGTATACTGTCTGCATGTCTCACAGATCAAACTATGGTGCCTCCAACTTTTGAAGTGCACTTGACAGATGGCCAGCCCGAAAGGTTTCCACTGATAGGGTAAGTAATAGCTCTGTTCCTGGAGAGTGATTTTAAAAGGAAGCCACTGTATCTGCTGCTGCATTTTAAAATGCAGGATTTCCCCAATCATAAAAATAGTTATGACTTGTTAAGAACCTATCAAGCAACAGACACTGTGTCAAGTGCTTTCCTTGCTTGCTCTGGGATCCTTACAACTATTTGCAAGGAAGGCATCTGTGGCTTTATTTTATTATTATTATTTTTTAGTTTATTTTGATATTAATCTACAATTAAATGAGTAATATTATGGTGATTACACTACCCCCTTCATCAGGTCCCCCCTCAACCCCATTACAGTCACTGTCCATCAGCGTAGTGAGATGCCATAGAGTCACTACTTGTCCTCTCTGGGTTATACAGCCCTCCCCGTGCCCCCCTAACATTACATCTGCTAATCGTAATGCCCCTTTTTCCCTCTTATCCCTCCCTTCCCGCCCATTTTCCCCAGTCCCTTTCCCTTTGGTAACTATTAGTCCGTTCTTGGGTTCTGTGAGTCTGCTGCTGTTTTGTTCCTTCAGTATTTTTTCTTTGTTCTTATACTCCACATATGAGTGAAATCATTGGATACTTGTGTTTTTCGGCTTGGCTTATTTCACTGAGCATAATACCCTCTAGCTCCATCCATATTGTTGCAAATGGTAGGATTTGTTTTCTTCTTATGGGTGTACGTGGCTTTATTTTATAGACGAAGAGTGAGGCTTGGTGATATGAGGTTGGGGACACAGAGCTCACCACTGAATGTCCTTTGCTATGTCTTCCATCCTCATCTCTCCCTCTCTCTTTTTGCAAAAAAAATCCATTGTTTAATATGGTACAACACTTTGTTTCTTAACTGGAAGGCATCCAAGAAGATCACTTAATAACAATCCATTAGAATTTTTGTTTGGAGGGAAGGAAACATTTCTGTAACACTGTCTTTATAGGAAACACTATTCTTGAGATTTTTAACTAGTGACAAATATTGCAGATTCTTGACATTATTTTTCAGGTCTCCCATGAAGGACCAAGGTGTCTCCCAAAGGAAAGAGAGGCCACCCATGTTTCATGTTGAGTATGTGATAGGCTAGATATTAGGGGCTTTGCACTAATTTTCTTGGAACTCAGAAAGATTCCCATTCACGTCTTTGATTTGGGGAAAGTTGAATCCACTTAAGGATAGAAATTTGTTCCCGTGATTCTTGAATCTCCATTCTGAAATGAGTTGTTGCATATTTCTTTGTGCATCTTTGTTATTGTGAAGAGCTATGTATCATGTAAAAGCTTGGAATTTTGGGTCACTCATAATTTAACAAGATGATATTGAGTGTTTTTCTCGACTCCCTAGCATCCCCATCTGAGGTCGCAAAGCTCATTTGGCCTATGTTTGTTTCATTGTATCTTGCCATTTACTGTCAATCCCCCTCCCATTTTTTTATTATGGTAGAAATACACAAACATAAAATGTACCATCATAGTCATTAAAGTGTACATTTCAGTGATATTAAATACATTTGCAATGTCTCTCATGGCCACCACCCATCTCCAGAATTCCCACGCTTACCACTTGATCACACCTTCTCCATTATGAGTTAAATGTGGCCTCCTCCTCGCTGTCCCTTCAGGCTCAGCTCAACTCCTCTCTCTGGGGGAACTCTTGGATGACCTCCTCACACACAGGCCTTGCTTTTTTCTCTGGATTTGCAGAGCTTTGTGGTTGGACCAATCATCCTTATTCTTGGTGCTTGTCCTGGGGCTCCCCCTCCTATAAGATGGCACACTCCCTGAGCAGACTCCCTGTGTTCAGATGCTTCCAAATACATCAACAGAGGCCAATGCCTCCCAGCTCAATACCTCCAGGACAGCTTGCTGCTCAGAATTTCCTTTATCTCCCACCTCCTAGATGTTCACTCCCCCCATTTGCTCACCTTTGCCAGGTCCTGCTGGAACCAGAATAGTCAGAACTGATTTCACTCCCTTCCTCTCCCCACCAGCTCCTCTTCTTGCATTCTAATAAGTCTTCCTTCCTCTCACTCCCAGCATCCAACAGCACCTGAGGTCCAGACTGCCTCTTTATTCCCCTGGTATGGCCTGTGTGTCTTGTGCATTTCTTTTTTTTTTAACAGGTAAATATTTTATTTTATTTATAATTTATTTTGGTATCATTAATCTACAATTACATGTGAAATATTATGGTTATTAAACTACCCCCTTCATCAGGTCCCCCCACCAACCCCATTACAGTCACTGTCCATCAGCGTAGTGAGATGCTATAGAACCACTACTTGTCTTCTCTGAGTTGTACTGCCCTCCCCGTGCCCCCCAACATTACATCTGCAAATCGTAATGCCCTTTTTTCCCCCTTATCCCTCCCTTCCCACCCATTTACCCCAGTCCCTTTCCCTTTGGTAACTATTAGTCCGTTCTTGGGTTCTGTGAGTCTGCTGCTGTTTTGTTCCTTCAGTTTTTTTCTTTGTTCTTATACTCCACAGATGAGTGAAATCATTTGATACTTGTCTTTTTCGGCTTGGCTTATTTCACTGAGCATAATACCCTCTAGCTCCATCCATGTTGTTGCAAATGGTAGGATTTGTTTTCTTCTTATGGCTGAATAATATTCCATTGTGTATATGTACCACCTCTTCTTTATCCATTCATCTAATGATGGACACTTAGGTTGCTTCCATTTCTTGGCTATTGTAAATAGTGCTGCGATAAACATAGGGGTGCATCTGTCTTTTTCAAACTGGGCTGCTGCATTCTTAGGGTAAATTCCTAGGAGTGGAATTCCTGGGTCAAATGGTATTTCTATTTTGAGTTTTTTGAGGAACCTCCATACTGCTTTCCACAATGGTTGAACTAATTTGCATTCCCACCAGCAGTGTAGGAGGGTTCCCTTTTCTCCACATCCTCGCCAACATTTGTTGTTGTTTGTGTTTTGGATGTTGGCCATCCTCACTGGTGTGAGGTGATATCTCATTGTGGTTTTAATCTGCATTTCTCTGATGATTAGCAATGTGGAGCATCTTTTCACGTGCCTGTTGGCCATCTGAATTTCTTCTTTGGAGAAGTGTCTCTTCATGTCCTCTGCCCATTTCTTAATTGGATTATTTGCTTTTTGTTTGTTGATATGAGTGAGTTCTTTATATATTTTGGATGTCAACCCCTTATCAGATACGTCATTTATGAATATATTCTCCCAAACTGTAGGATGTCTTTTTGTTCTACTGATGGTGTCCTTTGCTGTACAGAAGCTTTTCAGCTTGATATAGTCCCACTTGTTCATTTTTGTTTTGTTTCCCTTGTCCAGGGAGATATGTACATGAAGAAGTCACTCATGTTTATGTCCAAGAGATTTTTGCCTGTGTTTTTTTTCTAAGAGATTTATGGTTTCGTGACTTACATTCAGGTCTTTGATCCATTTAGAGTTTACTTTTGTGTATGGGGTTAGACTGTAGTCCAGTTTCATTCTCTTACGTGTAGCTGTCCAGTTTTTCCAACACCAACTGCTGAAGAGGCTCTCATCTCCCCATTGTATATCCAAGGCTCCTTTATCAAATATTAATTGACTGTATATGTTTGGGTTAATGTTTGGATTTTCTATTCTGTTCCACTGGTCTTTGGGTCTATTTTTGTGCCAATACCAAATTGTCTTTATTACTGTGGCTTTGTAGTAAAGCTTGAAGTCAGGGAGCGTAAATACCCCTGTTTTATTCTTCCTTCTCAGGATTGCTTTGGCTATTCGAGGTCTTTTGTGGTTCCATATGAATTTTAGAATTATTTGTTCCAGTTCATTGAAGAAAGCTGTTGGTATTTTGATAGGGATTGCATTGAATCTGTAGATTGCTTTAGGTAGTATAGCCATTTTGACAATATTTATTCTACCTAGCCAAGAGCATGGGATGCATTTCCATTTGTTATTGTCCTCTTTAATTTTTCTTAGGAGTGTCTTGTAGTTTTCAGAGGATAGGTCTTTCACTTCCTTGGTTAGGTTTATTCCTAGGTATTTTAATTCTTTTTGATGCAATTGTGAATGGAATTGTTTTTCTGATTTCTCTTTCTGTTAGTTCATCGTTAGTGTATAGGAAAGCAACAGATTTTTGTGTGTTAATTTTGTATCCTGCAAGTTTGGTGAATTCAGATATTAGTTCTAGTAGTTTTGGAGTGGACTCTTTAGGGTTTTTTATGTACAATATCATGTCATCTGCAAATAGTGACATTTTGACTTCTTCTTTACCAATCTGGATGCCTTGTATTTATTTGTTTTGCCTGATTGCTGTGGCTAGGACCTCCAGTACTATGTTGAATAACAGTGGAGAGAGTGGGCATCCTTGTCTTGTTCCCGATCTTAGATGAAAAGCTTTCAGCTTCTCGCCGTTAAGTATGATGTTGGCTGTGCGTTTGTCATATATGGCCTTTATGATGTTGAGGTACTTGCCCTCTATACCCATTTTGTTGAGAGTTTTAATCATGAATGGATGCTGAATTTTGTCAAATGCTTTTTCAGCATCTATGGAGATCATGTGGTTTTTGTTCTTCTTTCCGTCTTGTGCATCTCTTCATGCAAGTTCAGGCAAGATGGTCACCCCGCCACGGCCAGTCAGGCGCACCATGGTACACACTCCCCTGTACCCAGGCCTGTGCTAGGCGAGGCCAGCTGGGGCTCCAACCTGGCCATCTCCCCACCTTCCTCCCACCATTGGCATCCTCAACCTGTCTCCTGCTGCCGGAGCAGATGCCAAGATGGAATCTGGTGTGCAAGTGTTTATTAGGAATCGTACCTTTGGAAGGAAGGGGAAGAAGTGGCTTTGGGCAGAGAAGACGTTGAAAGGCCAGGCAGACCCTTTGAAACTCTGGACTTACGTGGGCTCTGGAGAAATCATTGCCCTACAGAGTTGTCCCACATAGGGCCAAAAATAGCTGGGCGTTTCTATCTCCATCACACTCAGTCACCCACCACCCACCGTGGGCTAACTGGGAAGGATGTAACCTTGGTTCTTGGCAGACCTTGGAGGACTGGATAGCTGAAGGCAGCCAGCTAACCACCTTCCTCTTAATTAGGCAGCAGGGGCTCCCTGGAAGTAGGACCTGGAGGTTCCCTCTACAATTCCCTCCACCCAGCTGCTGCAAGCTGCTGCTCCCTCCAGCCACCTCTCTTAATGGAAGGCGAGTTTGTTTAAATATTAGCATGTTAATGGCTGTGAAGTGGTTTGCTCAGTAGGATAGCGAAGAACCTTACTCAATTTGTATTAATGCTCGTAACCTCTGCTGAGGAGTTCCTCTTGGACTACAGATCACGAAAACTGAGTTTCATTGCCCTGGAACAAGGGAAATGATTTCTCTCCATTTAAAGGCTGTGATAATGCTTTACGAGGGTGCCCTTCACTTGCTAGGATATTAAAATGATGATAAATCAAAGTTCAACATTGTGGACGAGCAGCAGCTTCATCAACATGCAGAGAGCCCCTGGTAGGTTTCCTGCAGAACTGCCCTCCCTCCTTCAGTTTGTACTCAGGTGTCCCGAGAAACTTCAGAACGTGACAGACACAGGCTCAGAGATGCGGGGAGTGGGGCCGGGAGAAGGAAAGGTTGAGATTTTAGCTTACCTGGTCCAGATGGAGCCTGCAGCTGGTGAGCAGACAGGAGGGCCTGGCTGGCTGCATGCAAGGGGTTGGGTGGGATGGAGGGAGGAGACTTAGAGGGATCTGCGTGTCCACATCTCCTGTCCCCACACCCTCTTCTTAGACCTGGTATTCAGGGAGGCAGGTGTGGGGTGAGGGCTGGGTCAGTGCAAGCTCACTGGGGGTCCCTGATACCAGGCTTTGTGGCAGGGGTGGAGGGGGTGCCCCAGCCTTCCTGGAGCCTGTCAGCTGGCAGGGGGAGGGAATGGGCCATCAGTGTAAGAGGCCTACTAAAGGCTCCCTGTGTGATGCTGAGTAAGGCCTCAGAGGAAGGAAGGGAAAGTGGAGCAGAAATCCCTAGGAGTGGGCCTGGCCTGACCCTGGCAATGGGAGGGTTGTAGGTATGTAGGAGAGGAGAGGGGTGTTCCAGGGGACTGCAGAGCAAAGGTATGGTCATAGTGAACATGGACTTGTCCATGAACACGAGCAGTTCTTTTCTACCAGCCTTACTCATAAACAGGCTTCATGGTCCTCAAAATCTCTCAGATCTTTCTGATGCACGATCTGCTGATGGAGGACCTCTAGTTCCCTGCAAAGTGTTCCTCCCATGTGTTTCCAGAGCCTTCAGGAGTGTCCCACGTGGCTCATGACTGTGCCTGGTCCTACCAGGCTGGCCGCTGGGCCACCGTCCCTTGCTGAGATGGAAAAAATAGGCCGGTGGTGGAAATAGCAGGGGGTTGCAATGAGCCGGGATGGTCCAGTGTGTGTAAGGGGCTATTAGCCTCTCCGTTCTAGAAACGAGAAATGGGAACGGTGGAGTGGGCGACTAAAGCCGGTTTTGCTGGATTCTGCGATCCATGTTTTCCCTGATTTCCTTCAGCCTCCAGGGGCTGTGTTCAGCAAGGATACTACTTTCTGGTTGCTAAAACTACACCACCCCCTATTGCACGGCAGTGATTTGATGATGATATCTCTATCTCCCACTGCTGTGTGGGCCCTCTGGAACGGGACCTGGATTCCTGATATGTGTAGACTGACACAGCGCCTGGCACAGGGGAGGTGCTGGGTAAATGTTTGTGGGAAGAACAGAAGGAAAGAAGGAATGGCTAACATAAGCTGTACCAGCTACAAACTGCAGATATTCGGCAATGATCAGAGGAGGGAGGCATTAATGCTTCTGGGGCATTTCCACTCCAAATCATTTCTTCCTGCACTTGCCACACCGTCCTTTTGATGTCCAGCCAGCACTTTACTATTGCATGCAGCTGCCCTGTGTGGAAGGCTTATCGCTTGCAGAGCTGTGTGCAGCTCTGAGTGGGAGCTGATTCACTGCAAACGTCTCTGCAGCTGGACACCCACAGCCAGCTGCCCAAAAATGCTGGTAGATGCTTTCCGTGTCTATAGGAGCTTTTGTGTGCCTCTCCTTGGTGCACATCTGTGGCAAAGAGCAAAATAATGAAAACCTGGTAGAAACAGCAAGGAGGAAGTTGTGTGATCAAATTCACAGCTTCTCAGGACTGCAAGGGAACAGCTCATTGGGGATGTAGTCTAGGAAAGCCAGCTTGAGTGTTTTAAAAGCAGTCTGTGGCCAGGAGGGCTTGGAACAGCCCCTTGGTGAGCCCACAGTGTGATTCATCGTGGAGTCAGAGAATTACATAGCTGTAAGGGTCATCTCAATTGGACATTGTTATGTTGCAGGTACAGAGACTTAGAAAGGAGGAGAAGCTGATTTCAGTAGGATTGCTTCAGTTGTCTGTGAGAATTAGAAAAGACACCCCTTCTGGGCAGACACAGTCCCATGCCAGGAAGCAAGGGTTGGTGAGCAGAGTGCAAGTGGGATCTCAGTCCTCACTTGCCCTGGGGTGGGCCACTTTGTGCAGTAAACAACCTGTACAACTGCACATGGTGACCCCTATCCCAAGGTCACACAGTTATCTGATGATGGAGGTAAGGTCAGAGGCCACTGCTTTGCTGCCCACTCTTCCGTAGATGGTCGAGATGGAAACACAACCTTCACCCACACCATTTATGTGTGTTTGTGGGTCTGGGTTCAACTAAGCCAGGAGCAGCCTTGGGTCTGTGGTTTTAAAAGCTGCCTGGTTTCTGGAGTTAGACTACCTGGGTTCCAATCCTGGCCTTGCCACTTTGACTCATGTGAGCTTGGAAAGCTGCTTAGCTTCTCTGTGCCTCCATCTTCTCATCCAAAAAATGGAATTAAGAGTAGTCTCTGCCTCATGGTTTGCTTGAGAAAATTCATTGAGTTAAGATGTGTAGAGCATATAGAGAAATACCTGGCACCTAGTGAGCCCTGCCTAACTGTTGTAATTGCTATTTGGCTCCTGCAGATAGTCATGATACATTTGTACTGCCTGCATCTCTGAAGCCCTGAACCTTCATAGCAACTTTGTGGGAGATCTATCGCCTCTGTCTTTCAGTTGGTGGAACTGAGGCTCAGAAGCTCACAGGTCCATTCTGGACCCCAGCCTAGCAGGGGAGCTGAGCTGGAATCTTGAGCCCCGGGCTTCTCCCCACAACTCTCCCATCAATCCAAATACTAATAGGGACTCCTGTGCCCTTTAAGAGACTGGTAGCATCTTTTGTAGGTGCTGAGGTTTGCAAGTCCTCCCAGGTGACACCTTTAACAAACACCAAAGCTTTCCAACACTTAGAGTGGAAAGGAGAAGTGTGCAGAAGCCATCAACACTGTTAGGGCCTGGGACGCATGCCGGGCAAAGCTGTAGCAGTAGGGCTTTGTCTTCAGGGTTCTGTCATTAGCTCCCCCCACCGCTCAGGTCCTGTCCTGACCCTGCCCTCCGGCCCCTCAGGTGCTCCCCACTCTCCACGGGACCCAGACTGTAGCTTGTAGTTTCATCCTCTTGACAGAGTCTTTCCCAGAGCAAATACTTTACATTTTGATGAGGTTCAATTTATCAGTTTTTTGCTTTTATGGATCATGCTTTTGCAGCATGTATAAGGACTCTTCAGGAAGCCCTAGGTCCCAAAGATTTTGTCCTGTGTTTTCTTCTAAGAGTTTTAGAATTCTATGTTTTATGTTTAACCCTATGATTTATTTTGAGTTTTTTTTTTGTATCAGATGTGAGGCTTAGGTGGAGCTTTATTATTATTTTAAAAATATGGATCATTTTATTTTATATACTCCAACAACTCTATGAATGGGTAATGTTACCCCCAGTTGGAAACTGAGGAGTCCAAGGCAGAGAGAAGGGCTGATCTGTGTGACATCACATCACTGGTAGAGAAGAGACTGGAGTTCTATTATTAAAAAAAAATCTAAAGATTTATGTATAGTTAATATACAGTATTACATTGGTTTCAGAGGTACAATATAGTGGTTTGATAATTACGAGAAAGGAGGCAAAAATACTCAGTGAAGAGAAGACAGTCTCTTCAATAAATGGTGTTGGGAAAACTGAACAGGCACATGAAACTGGATCACTGTCTTATACCCGCACAAAAATAAACTTGAAATGGATTAAAGACCTAAATCTAAGACCTGGAACCATAAAACTCCTAGAAGAAAACATAGACAGTAAACTCCTGAACATCAGTCTTGGTAAATTCTTTCTGGATATGTCTCCCAGGCAAGGGAAACAAAAGCAAAAATAAACAAGTGGGACTACATCAAACTTTTGGGGTTTTCAGTCCAGGCCTCCCAGACCCACTTTTCCCTGCACTGTGTTGGCTACTGGCTTTTCTCTCTCCCTCCCCCTTTTCCCTGCTGCCTGCCTGGCTGGCTGAAAGATATTTGCCCTGTTCTGCCAAACTCAGGGCCTCTGCTCTCTGGAAACAAGCAATTGATGGCAAGACAGCCCTCTTGGGGGGTCATAACTACACAGCAAGAAGCAAAGTGGCCCCCAAGGAACATGCTCTGTTCACAGGAATGTTTTTTTCTTATGGAATCTGCTGTTAACACTTAAAGGGAGTTTTACTCTGGGGGGGAATTTGCCATGGAACAGATCTTCCTCGGAATAGATCTTCCTGAGCTGTCACATTGCTGGGCACCTAAGTCCCACTCCTCAGGCATTTGCCCTCCCAGGCCTGGCTCTCCTCATCTGCCCCCGGTCCTACACCCACTTTCCATAGCACGTCTAGTCTGCAGACTGAACAGAGGCCTGCTGCGGATGGTACAGAAAAATGAGGCGGGGGACCTGTGCTTTGTTTGGGACAGGCGACTGGGGCCTGAGGGTCTCCCTCACTGGTTAGTCCTGACCCCGGCCACGACTCCTTTCCACATCTGTCCTCGGACTTAGCCCAGGTGGGGCAGGGGAGCCTGGAGGGGAGAAGCAGAGGGAAGAGAAGGAGGAGGAGGCTTTGAACGCCTTCAGCTGGGAGCTCTCCTCTCCCTCCCCATGCCTCTGGGCTTGTTCCCCACCTCCAGGCTCCTTGTCTGCTCGCAGTTCATGTCATTCTGCTCCCACACCAATTCTCTGAAACCAACTGGGTGGCTTACAATTCAATTCAACTCTGGTGCTAACTACTCGGAGTTAGCAGAGACTCCCCAAGTTCAGGGCTCAGCCCACAAGACTGCCCCCACTTCAGATTCCAGTTGCATGTCTAGGGTGACCCCAAGCCACCCATACTGCTGCCTGGTTAACTACAAATTTGTGGTTCCCACAACCCCCACTCAGTTTTGATAATTTGCCGTAATGACTGTCAGAGCTGAGGAAAGCACTATACTCGGGATTATAGTTTTATTAGAAAGGATACAATTCAAATGGGAGCCCAATGGAAGAGGTGCGTAGAGCGAGGAATGAGGGGAGCTGAGCCTCTGTGCCCTCTCCTGGCACCCCACCTTCCCAGCACCTCCATGTTCAACAACCTGGACGCTCCCTCAGCCTCATTGTTTCAGAATTTTTATCTAGGATTTCACTACATAGGCATGGCTGATTAAATCTTTGGCCGAGTGATTGAACTCAATCTCCAGGCCTTTATCCCTCTGCAGGGGTCAGGAGTGGGGCTGAAAGCTGCAGCCCTCTAATCGAGGGTTTTTTTCTGCAGCCCCGTCCCCATCCTGAAGCTCTTTTAGGGGACCCTCCACCATGAGTGGAAAGGAACCTGTTATCAATAATGAAAGACACTTAAAAATTTTTTTTATTTTATTAAGGTGTTATTGATATACACTCTTATGAAGGTTTCATATGAAAAAATAATGTGGTTACCACATTCACCCCTGCTATTGTGTCCCCCCCATACCCCATTGCAGTCACTGCCCATCAGTGTAGTAAGATGCCACAGAGTCACTATTTGCCTTCTCTGTGCTACAGTGTCTTCCCCATGATCCCCCCCACACCATGTGTGCCCATCATAATGCCCCTCAATTCCCTTCTCCCTCCCTCCCCTTTGGTTAATTGCTAGTTGCTTCTTGGAGTTTGTGAGTCTGTTGCTATTTTGTTCCTTCAGTTTTGCTTCGTTGTTATACTCCACATATGAGGGAAATCATTTTGGACTTGTCTGTGAAAGACACTCTTATGCTCAAGAAATTCCAAATGAGAACAAAGGAATCAAGAACAAATATCCAGGAACCGAGATCCAACGTGTTTTTCTATTATGCCGCAGTCACATATCACATCTTCCTCTGGCATGGTGATTTGGGTTCAGGGTTGGCCGTCCCACCAGAAGCCATACTGTCACCGTCTTCACATCACCACCACCACCACTGCCACCACCACTGGAGACCCACTCTCTGTGTGCTTCTGGGTGGGGCTTTGCAGACGCTGTACCATTTAATCCATTGCATTCACTTTGTAGTTGGGGAAACTGAGGCACAGTTTAGTGACTTTCCCAAGGTTGTAGAGCCAGTGAGAAGTGGAACTGGGCCAAGGGATTTTGAGTCAGGTGTCTTAATTCTTCATTTCTGTATATCTTTTCCTTTTAATGGTGATGGGAGTCCTTTAAAGGTGCTTTTCATGGGTTTTCCTGGATTCACATCCTTCCTCCCACAGAGCTGGCTGAGCCATGGATAAAGCAGGGCTGGAGACATGCTCTAGAATGTCTCTTCAAGCAGAGGACAGAGTGTTCGTGGCTGTTGGTTGTTTTGGTGGCTGAGGAAGCCTGAGTCTGGGGCCAGCCTAGGGCTCTGAGTAACTCATGGCTTTGAGGGCCATGCTTCTGGGGACCGAGACCTGTTTCTCTAAGAATCTGGGTGGCAGCCACAGGCCCTTGGTAGAGTTAACAGCCAGGCAGAGTTAGACTCACGGCTCTTACCATCATTAGGGGCAGTGTGGGTCTCATAACATGGTTTGCAGGTTTGGGTCCCTTCTCTTCACTTCATTCTCCAAGCCCAAATATTTCACATGCCTATTCCTTGAAGCCTCAACATTCTTTGGGGATAAAATGTTTTATTCTCTAGGAATTCAGACTGAAAGAGGGCAGCAAACCCATTCATACTCAAAGATAATTGTCTGGAAGCAGTTATTCCATCCATTCCCTCATTTATTTGCTCACTCACTAACCCATCCATCCATCCATCCATCCATCTGTCCATCCAGTCATCTGTCCATCCATCCATCCATCTCTCCCTAGAGCATTTTTTGAGCTGCTTGTGTATACCATGTTCTATGTCTCTGGTGACATGAAGGAGAAGAAGCGTCCCTGCCCTCTCAGAGATGACAGGGGACAACTGTAGGAAAGGCTTGTTTTGGCTTCCGGTGACTTAGGCTCTGCAGGAGCCAGGCAAGGAGCTGGCAGACGGAGCTCCCTGTGGTCACTGCTGAGAGCTGCGGTAGGAGGTCAGCAGCAGTGTGGCTTGGGTCCTTGGTTGGTACGGGAAACCTTAGCAAAGGCACTCTGACGTGCACCACTCTCTGGAGCTGGCAGCCGGAATCCAAGTTCAGCAATGGAGGGAATGGGGCCCAGCAGAACGTGGCCTTGCAACCGAGGTCCAGAGTGGACTTTCACAGGTCTGGGGACCTTGGCTAAACCTGTTGTTGTCACTGTTAGAACATGGCTGGATGTTAAATGGAATAGAACTCCATGATTTAGAGCCAGAGAAGATTTGTAGGCATCAGCTGACTTTGAGAGATTTACTGAGAACCTATGTTGGAGGGAGAAGGACCGAGCCTTCAAGCTATCACCAGTCACTGAATTCTCATAACAACTTATGAGGTAAATACTATGATTGTTCCTGCTTTACAGAAGGGGAAACTGAGGCACAGAGCATTTAAGTAAAAAAATTTTTTTGCATTCTACTTGATGTTTATTTCATTTCAAAATATTGTATCTTTTCTCCTCCAAATCTTCATAATATTCTTTTTTTAATAGTTTATTTTGGTATCATTAATCTATAATTACATGTGCAATATTAGGGTTATTAAACTACCCCCTTCATCAGGTCCCCCCCACCAACCCCATTACAGTCACTGTCCATAAGCGTAGTGAGATGCTATAGAGTCACTACTTTTCTTCTCTGGGTTGTACAGCCCTCTCCGTGGCCCCCCAACATTACATCTGCTAATCGTAATGCCCCTTTTTCCCCCTTGTCCCTCCCTTCCCACCCATCCTCCCCAGCCCCTTTCCCTTTGGTAACTATTAGTCTGTTCTTAGGTTCTGTGAGCCTGCTGCTGTTTTGTTCCTTCAGTTTTTTTTTCTTTGTTCTTATACTCCACATATGAGTGAAATCATTTGGTACTTGTCTTTTTCAGCTTGGCTTATTTCACTGAGCATAATACCCTCTAGCTCCATACAAGTTGTTGCAAATGGTAGGATTTGTTTTCTTCTTATGGCTGAATAATATTCCATTGTGTATATGTAACACATCTTCTTTATCCATTCATCTACTGATGGACACTTAGGTTGCTTCCATTTCTTGGCTATTGTAAATAGTGCTGCCATAAACATAGGGGTGCATACGTCTTTTTCAAACTGGGCTGCTGCATTCTTAGGGTAAATTCCTAGGAGTGGAATTCCTGGGTCAAATGGTATTTCTATTTTGAGTTTTTTGAGGAACCTCCATACTGCTTTCCACAATGCTTGAACTAATTTGCATTCCCACCAGCAGTGTAGGAGGGCTCCCTTTTCTCCACATCCTCGCCAACATTTGTTGTTGTTTGTGTTTTGGATGTTGGCCATCCTCACTGGTGTGAGGTGATATCTCATTGTGGTTTTAATCTGCATTTCTCTGATGATTAGCGATGTGGAGCATCTTTTCATGTGCCTGTTGGCCATCTGAATTTCTTCTTTGGAGAAGTGTCTATTCATATCCTCTGCCCATTTCTTAATTGGGTTATTTGCTTTTTGTTTGTTGATGTGCGTGAGTTCTTTATATATTTTGGATGTCAACCCCTTATCGGATATGTCATTTATGAATATATTCTCCCAAACTGTAGGATGTCTTTTGGTTCTACTGATGGTGTCCTTTGCTGTACAGAAGGTTTTCAGCTTGATATGGTTCCACTTGTACATTTTTTTTTCGTTTCCCTTGCTCAGGGAGATATGTTCATAAAGAAGTCGCTCATGTTTATGTCCAAGAAATTTTTTCCTATGTTTTTTTCTAAGAGTTTTATGGTTTCATGACTTACATGCACGTCTTTGATCCATTTTGAGTTTACTTTTGTGTATGGGGCTAGACAGTAGTCCAGTTTCATTCTCTTACATGTAGCCATCCAGTTTTTCCAACACCAGCTGCTGAAGAGGCTGTCATCTCCCCATTGTATATCCAAGGCTCCTTTATCAAATATTAATTGACTGTATATGTTTGGATTAATGTTTGGATTTTCTATTCTGTTCCACTGGTCTGTGGGTCTGTTTTTGTGCCAATACCAAATTGTCTTGATTACTGTGGCTTTGTAGTAGAGCTTGAAGTCAGGGAGTGTAATTCCCCCTGTTTTATTCCTCCTTCTCAGGATTGATTTGGCTATTCGGGGTCTTTTGTGGTTCCATATGAATTTTAGAATTATTTGTTCCAGTTCATTGAAGAAAGCTGTTGGTAGTTTGATAGGGATTGCATTGAATCTGTAGATTGCTTTAGGTAGTATAGCCATTTTGACAATATTTATTCTTCCTAGCCAAGAGCATGGGATGCATTTCCATTTGTTAGTGTCCTCTTTAATTTTTCTTAGGAGTGTCTTGTAGTTTTCAGAGTACAGGTCTTTCACTTCCTTCGTTAGGTTTATTCCTAGGTATTTTATTCTTTTTGATGCAATTGTGAATGGAATTGTTTTCTGATTTCTCTTTCTGTTAGTTCATCATTAGTGTATAGGAAAGCAACAGATTTCTGTGTGTTAATTTTGTATCCTGCAACTTTGCTGAATTCAGATATTAGTTCTAGTAGTTTTGGAGTGGAGTCTTTAGGGTTTTTTATGTACAATATCATGTCACCTGCAGATAGTGACAATTTGACTTCTTCTTTACCAATCTGGATGCCTTGTATATCTTTGTTTTGTCTGATTGCCATGGCTTGGACCTCCAGTACTATGTTAATAACAGCGGAGAGGGTGGGCATACCTTTCTTGTTCCCGATCTTAGATGAAAAGCTTTCAGCTTCTCGCTGTTAAGTATGATGTTAGCTGTGGGTTTGTCATATATGGCCTTTATGATATTGAGGTACTTGCCCTCTATACCCATTTTGTTGAGCGTTTTAATCATGAATGGATCCTATATTTTGTCAAATGCTTTTTCAGCATCTATGGAGATGATCATGTGGTTTTTGTTGTTCTTTTTGTTGATGTGGTGGATGATGTTGATGGATTTTCGAATGTTGTACCATCCTTGCATCCCTGGGATGAATCCCACTTGATCATGGTGTATGATCCTCTTGATGTATTTTTGAATTCGGTTTGCTAATATTTTGCTGAGTATTTTTGCATCCACGTTCATCAGGGATATTCGTCTGTAGTTTCCTTTTTTGGTGAGACCTTTGCCAGGTTTTGGTATTAGAGTGATTCTGGCTTCATAGAATGACTTTGGAAGTATTCCCTCCTCTTCTATTTTTGGAAAACTTTAAGGAGAATGGGTGTTATTTCTTCTCTATATGTCTGGTAGAATTCAGAGGTGAATCCATCTGGTCCGGGAGTTTTGTTCTTGGGTAGTTTTTTGATTACTGCTTCAATCTCGTTGCTGGTGATTGGTCTGTTTAGTTTTTCTGTTTCTTGTTTGGTCAGTTTTGGAAGGTTGTATTTTTATAAGAAGTTGTCCATTTCTCCTAGGTTTTCAGCTTGTTAGCATATAGATTTAATTCTTTGTATTTCTGTGGGGTCCGTCGTTATTTTTCCTTTCTCCTTTCTGATTGTGTTTATGTGTGTAGATTCTCTTTTTCTCTTAATGAGTCTGGCTATGGGTTTATCTATTTTGTTTATTTTTTCAAAGAACCAGCTCTTGGTTTCATAGATTTTTTCTATTGTTTTATTCTTCTCAGTTTTATTTATTTCTTCTCTAATCTTTATTATATCCCTCCTTCTGGTGAATTTGGGCCTCATTTGTTCTTCTTTTTCCAATTTCAGTAATTGTGTCTTTAGACTATTTATTTGGGAATGTTCTTCCTTCTTTAAATAGGCCTGGATTGCAATATACTTTCCTCTTAGAACTGCCTTTGTTGCGTCCCACAGAAGTTGTGGCTTTGTGTTGTTGTTGTCATTAGTCTCCATATATTCTTTGATTTCTGTTTTGATTTGGTCATTAACCCATTGATTAATTAGGAGAATGTTGTTAAGTCTCCTTGTATTTGTGAGCCTTTTTGATTTCTTTCTAAAATTTATTTCTAGTTTTATACCTTTGTGATCTGAGAAGTCGGTTGGTAGGATTTCAATATTTTTGAACTTACTGAGGTTCTTTTTGTGGCCTAGTATGTGGTCTATTCTGGAAAATGATCCATGTGCACTTGAGAAGAATGTGTATCCTGCTGCTTTTGGGTGCAGAGTTCTGTAGATGTCTGTTAGGTCCATCTGTTCTAGTGTGTTGTTCAGTGCTCTGTGTCTTTACTTATTCTCTGTCTGGTTGATCTTCCTTTGGAGTGAGTGGTGTGTTGAAGTCTCCTAAAATGAATGCATTGCTGTCTATTTCCTCCTTTAATTCTGTTAGTATTTGTTTCACATATGCCGGCGCTCCCGTGTTTGGTGCATATATATTTATAATGGTTATATCCTCTTGTTGGATTGACCCCTTTATCATTATGTAATGTCCTTCTTTATCTCTTGCTACTTTCTTCGTTTTGAAGTCTATTTTGTCTGATACAAGTACTGTAACACCTGCTTTTTTCTCCTTGTTGTTTGCATGAAATATCTTTTTCCATCCCTTCACTTTTAGTCTCTGTATATCTTTGGGTTTGATGTGAGTCTCTTGTAAGAAGAATATAGGTGGGTCATGCTTTTTTATCCATTCTGTTACTCTGTGTCTTTTGATTGGTGCATTCAGTCCATTAACATTTAGGGTGATTATTGATAGATATGTACTTATTGCCATTGCTGGCTTTAGATTTGTGGTTACCAAAGGTTCAAGGGTTGCTTCTTTACTATTTAACAATCTAACTTAACTTTCTTGTTAAGTTATTGTAAACACAGTCTGATGTTTCTTTATTTCTCTCCCTTCATTTTTCCTTCTCCATTCTTTATATACTAGGTGTTTTATTCTTTGCCTTTAGTTAGTATTTAGATGGTCTGCTTTCTTTGCTATGAGTTTATTTTCTCTGGTGATATCATTTTAGCCTTATGAGTGCTTCCCTCTAGAGCAGTTCCTTTTAAGATGTTCTGTAGAGGTGGTTTATGGGATGCAAATTCTCTCAGCTTTCGCTTGTCTGGAAATTGTTTAATCCCTCTGTCATATTTAAATGATAATCGTGCTGGATACGATATTCTTGGTTCGAGGCCCTTCTGTTTCATTACATTAAATATATCATGCCATTCTCTTCTGGCCTGTAGTGTTTCTGTTGAGAAGTCTGATGATAGTCTGATGGGTTTTCCTTTGTAGGTGATCTTTTTTCTCTCCTTAGCTGCCTTTAATATTCTGTCCTTATCTTTGATCTTTGCCATTTTAATTATTATGTGTCTTGGTGTTGTCTTCCTTGGGTCCCTTGTGTTAGGAGATCTGTGGGCTTCTGTGGACTGTGAGACTATTTCCTTCCCCAGCATGAGGAAGTTTTCAGCAATTATTTCTTCAAAGACACTTTCTATCCCTTTTTCTCTTTCTTCTTCCTCTGGTACTCCTATAATGCGAATATTGTTCCGTTTGGATTGGTCACACAGTTCTCTTAATATTCTTTCATTCCTAGAGATCCTTCTATCTCTCTCTGCCTCAGCTGCTCTGTATTCCTGTTCTCTGATTTCTATTCCATAACAGTCTCTTGCATCTTGTCCAGTCTGCTGCTAAGCCGGTCGATGGGTTGTCTCCTTTCTGCATTGTCTTTCCTGACTCCCTCACTTCCTCCCTCAGCTCTTGGATATTTCTCTGTAGATCCATCAGCATGGTTATGACTTTTACTCTGAATTCTTTTTCAGGAAGATTGTGTATTTCCATCCCTTCAGGTCCCCTCTCAGGTGTTGTCTGGATCTGGGTGATCTTTGTCTGTACCATATTCCTCTGTCTTTTCATGGCAATAGAAGTGGCCGCTGGTAGGTGCCACATATGTCAGCTGGGCTCTTTAAGACTTAAAAAAAAAGAAAAAAAACCCCAAGAAAAACAAACCAAAACCAAAGAAAAACAAAAACAATCAAACAAAAAAAAAAAAAAAAAAAAGAAGGAAGGAAAAGAAAAGAAAAAAAAGAAAGAAAAGAAAAGAAAAGGAAAAAAAAACCCCACCCACCCAGAGTGGATTCTGTAAGGATGCTGTAGGTGGCACTGTTGCTCCACTAGTCTGCAGCCATGGCCGCACCACTCTTTGTTGCTCTGGCCGGGGCGGGAACGAATGGGAGGCTGTTCTCTCTGTAAAGTTTCAGTGTGGCTACCTTTTCCCAGTCGTCAGCCAAGGGGTCCGAAATTCCTCAGGGCTCCTAGCCCGCGGGGCTGAGCGTGCCTGGGCGATCGTGTTCCCTCGCTGGGCCCCCCGCCTCTCCAAGACCGCTAAAAACAGTGTGCGCTTTTCTCTTGTCCGGGGGCGCCGGCTGCACGGACACAGGCGCGTTCCCAGCTCAAAACCTGCACCTTCTGCCTCTCCAATATCCCATGCACCACGTGATGTGCGTTAGTGCTCCCGGCGCAGATCACCGGAGCTGGTTATTTCGCGGGCCTGTTCTTCCACTGCCTCCCGGCTCTGAATCCTCTCCTCCCGCCCGTGTGCTGGGGTGGGGGAGTGCTCAGGTCCCGCCGGGACATGGCTCCGTATCTTACCTGCCCCATGGGGTGCCGAGTCCTCTCAGGTGCAGATGCAGGCTGTGCGGTGTGCTGTAAATTCTGGTCTCTCTTTTAGGAGTAGTTGTATTTGCTGTATTTTCTTAGATTTATATAGTTTTGGGAGGAGATTTCCGCTGCCCTGCTCACGCCTCCATCTTTCCGGGACTTCTGCATTTAAGTAATTTGTCCAAGGTTATATCACTAAAATGTAGTGAAGCTGGAATCTGAATCCAGAAGGTCTGGCTTTATTTTAGTGTCTGGTTGTAAACGCTTCGTTATAGAATCTCCAGACTCAAGGTCATGAATAATTTTCTCAGTTTTCACACCTGTCAAATGGGATTACCAGTGTCTACCTTACCGGGTTGTCACAAGGACTGAGAATCAAATGAGCGACAAGACGGAGCAGTTGCCGTGAGGCAGTACCAGGCAGCATGCTGGGGCTAGGGTGATGGCGACTCAAATCGGTGTCTCAGGAAAATGACAGATTTCCTGGTGTCACTGACCCTTAGACTACTGCTGAAGGTCATGTCATGAAACCCTCCCAACATCCCTACAAGTACCATTCCTCTGCCCATTTCACAGACGAGGAAGCAAAATTTCCAAAGCAACACAGTAAGGGGCAGAGCCTGGACTCACGCCCAGATGTGTCCAAAGCTGGGCTCTGCAGGCTTCTTCCTGCTGCTGGGCACTCGAGGACAAACCGAGGCGTATGGCACAGCTTTTCCCTCAGGGAGTTTGCAGTCTGTGGTGGCCACCGCACAGCACGAGCCTGGATAACTGTGGAACAAGGTGAGAGAACATGTGGTCTCCAGACAGACAGCTCGTCAGGTCCCGGTGAGGGGAAGGTGGAGAGCCGCAGCACGGAGATCTAGAGGAGGGGAGCTGAATGAGTGCCCTGGGGCTGCTGAAATGAAGTGCCAGAAGCCCAGTGGCTTAAAACAGCACAGATTTGTCCTCTTGTAGTTCTGGAGGTTGTAAGTCTGAAATCTAGGTGTTGGAGGGCTGTATTCCTCAATGGCACATATTTGCTCTCTGATGCAAGGTGTCCTCTTTCCTGCAAAGTAGTGGGCCCAGAGATATCAACTGTCACATAATAAATATTTGTCGATGAATGAATTCATGCCAAAGAAACTCAGGACTGTATGTCTTGGGCACCAATAAATAATTCTGAACTGACACTGAGATAGCCAGAGGTGGAGATGGCAGAGAAGAGAATTAGTGATTTGTAGCCACTTTTCCCATGTGGGGCATTTGCCAATTCTGGGTTCATGCAAGAGGGTGGTAACTCAGGCCACCTATTTACAAGGCCCATTTCCTTTCAAGTCAAAGGGGAAAAGACTGTGCTTGGGATTTTGCCTAGTGGCTAGCACACAGTGGGCCTTCAACCAGTATTTGCTGAAATGGAAGATGAGTTTGAATTCATTTCTCCTGGGCCTGTTTGTAAAGAGCTTCCCATTTCTTTGAGGTTTCACTTGGCTCCAAACTTTGGAGGTTTTTTTGGGAAAAAGTGCTGCATGGTATGATTTTCTTTGCTTTGCTTTCTTTCTTTCTTTGTTAAGTTAAAATGAATTAAAGATTCATGTTGTTTAGAGGAGTATTTTGAGAATTTCACAACATCCCCAGGAGGTAATTGGTGTCTCCCCAGGGACTCACCAGGCTCCGGCTGGGAATGATGGTGTAAATCACTTGAGTGCCAACAGCAGCTTTAATTAAGTTTTTCCAGAATCAGATGCTTATTTCACTGAAAAGTGCTGGGCTTTGTTGACAAGTGACACATAACATTTCATTCTCCAGGGACTTTTCATCATCAGAAAACATCTTCCCAGAGACCTAGTCTCCACATTAATTAATCGATCCATCAGTCAGGGCCTGGGTCTCTGCCCCTGGGGGATGCAGAGGGCAGGAGCTGGCTTTGGCCTCCAAGGAGAGGCAGGAAGCAAGAGGCAGCCTGGGTTCTCAGGCCTAGACCCTCATGCAGGTCCTCTCCTCACTCCTCACTTCTACTCGGGAGGGAGGAACCAGTATCCCCACTTTGCAGAGGAGGAGACTGAGGCTCCAGAATCCTCGCTAATGTTCTCGCACAGCTTGTAAACAGCAAAGCAGGCACCAGCCCTGCTTCTTGCTTCCCAGGGAGGGGGCACATTTCCTCACTACCTCTCCGTCACCCTGGATTCCTCAAAGGGCTCCTGATCCAACTGAGGATGTAAGACCCCAGCTTGGCAGAAACAAGCAGTGATGGCCGCAGGTTACTGCTGGCCCTGATACCCTGATTTAAGGACTCCCCTAGGGAAGGGGAAAGGAAGCCGCACGTTAAATCAGGAAGGAAACAAGGGTAGGGCAGTGGGTCAGAAAGAGCCACATTGCTGCCATTTCTCTTTTGTGGACAGGTGGCTGGAAGGGCTCTGGGGAGGGTCTAGAGGTATGGCTTCTAGGCCCACCTCAACCACGACCTTAGCATGACCTTGCCTGGGACCCTGCCTTTCTCAGAGCCTCTGGAATGGGACTCCGCACCACGTATCCTCTTCCTGGGAGAGGCTGGGAGTCTGTGGTGTGAAAGATTCTTTTTAACCACCGGAAACCGTGCGGCACGACCCCCATCTCCAGACATGTTTGTGGCCCTGCTTATGTGATGTGGCCCTGACATCTCACTCTGTTCCCTCACCCTGTTTGCAATTTGAACAGTTCCTTAGCCAGGCTCTTCAAGGCTGACTGTGCTTCTGGATGGCCTGGGGGAACTGTTTAGAGTCAGATGCACGGGGCTGTCTGAGCCCAGGGCTGGACTGGTGACCCACTGGGCTCCATTTTCTCTCCCGCAGGGTAGAACACGGACGGTCACCTCTAGATGGTGGAGAGATGGCGCACGCGGAGGCTTCCTCTTCCCTAGATCAGCCTCTGCCCCAGACTTCCACGTCCCCCACTGGGCACACTGCCCCGAGAAAGTACTCAGGGCCACAGCGGAAGGATGGAGTCTGGTTCTGGTTCCATCCCTGATTTCTTGGGGCGCTTTGCATAAACCACTCGTAGAAGACTTTGCACCCCTACTTCCGTTGGGAGAATGCTCCTCTCCCTTTCTTCACAGGTTTGGTGGGATGGCAAATCCACCATTGCCAATACCACTACTGCCCACCCAAAGGACAGTGGCTGGCAGACATGTGACCAAAGTCTGGCCAATTGTAATATTCCATCCCCTCTCAACAGTGATTGGTCCAGGGAGTGGGCATGTAACCAAGAAGAGCCAATCAGAGTCCTTCCCTCAGATGGAGAGAAAACTGTTTGCCTGCTTCATTTTTCTGTTGTTTGGCAAGGATCTTCCTTGGCTGAATGGAAAAAGTCATTCTGTGTCATAGGCGAGAAAGAAGGCAACACATAGAGGTATACAGAACTTGAAAGATAGATGGATAGCTAGATGGATAGATACATAGATGGGCGAATGGATAGATAGCCTGATAAGAGTCTGCGTTCCATTATGTGAGCTCACGAACCCTCTATCCCTGAAGCCAGAGTCAGCCTTTTATGTTCCTGCCACCTGCCCTGTGAAATGAAGCTGCCTTTGGCTTCAGTCACCTGCCACAGGAAGAGCCCCTCATTCCTCCTACCCCACCCTGTCCACTCACCCTCCCTGCCCCGGACCGTGGCCTCTCAATGCTAAGGGGGCTTCTAGGTGTTTTCTGCTGGCCCTTCAGGCAAAGGTGGTCCGTAATTATAAACTTCTCAGGTTGCTCTGCCAGAAAGCTGAAGAACGGCAGCTCAAATGTTTCTAACAAAAAAGTCACCAAACGTTCATAACAAAAGTGTTGATAACACAGCTTTCGAAGTAAATCCAGAGCATTCTGTTTCCCAGGGAGGAGGGTCGGGGGTCGGGGCTGTTGGGGGCAAGGGAGGCAAACTACTTTTGTTTTCTGCAGAGCCTGCCCTGGGTTTGCACTGCCTCGCGAGTGCTCCGCTGAGCTGGAGAATCTTCCTGCAGGGCCCGATTCCAGGCGGGTGACAGTCAGATTCAAATCAGTTCTGCTCCCCAGCGCAGCAGGCCCAGGTGCCTGCTGGATTCAGAGCACAGCCTCTCCTCCCTCCAAGACATCTCTGCTTAGCACAGCCAGGGCCTGTACTCTTGTCATTAGGAGGCATAAAATCCTAATTTATATTGCTGGGAGGGTAATTTACACACTAACGTAAATTTCTTTTACTGCTGATTTTTGAGCAACTGATGTGCAATTATTTCCAGCTCCCCTTCCAGTGCAGTTCTAAAATGATGGCTGCTAATACCTTAATATTCTTTATGATTGCCAGAGATGATATTTTTCCCGGATCAAATGTATCCAGTGGGGTTTGACATAATTGGGTTAAAGATTTCTCTTTCTGGAAATGTAAGACTTGTTAGGTTTATCTGAGCTGGGGGAGAGGATGGTAAAGGCCTTTGTTTGTGCTCTGCTCTTCTCCCAGCCTGCTCCTTTCTCTTTTACTGAACCACAGGTCTCTTCTGTGTGCCTACTGTGTGCTCACCTCGGAAGGGAGCTCGTGACCCGGGAGTGGTGTGAGAAGACTAAAGTTACGTTCAGGATGACTCACTCTTTGTGGGGAGGATGGTTTCTGCCTAAGAACACACTAGGGCATGAAAGGCTGGGCCTCAGTGGAATGAACCACTGTGCAGGGAACATGAATCGAGGAGTTTCAGGCATTACCGCCAGTTGGTGAACACAGTGGTATGTCTTGAGGGGTCTGGCCATGCTGAGAGGCCAGTTCTATCTCTAGAGCAAGAGATGACAGTGTCTTCAGAAAGTATCTCTTTCCCTGGCCCAGCTGAGAGCTGGACAGATGGGGACTAAAGACCATGGGCCTTTTGATTTCCCCAAGCCATTATCCAGCCTCTCCGTGCTGTCTCCTTCCAAATAATTAATGCCAATCCTAAGACCATAATCAGCACTAATCTTACGTATAACCAAGCAGCAGGTTTTAATTTTGATTTTATCTATCATTTTCCTTATGTGTCTAGCTGGGACCTGCTGGAAAATCCTTTTGGCTTTTTAAAAACCGAGGCCATTTCGAGACCACAGCATTCCTCGCAACTCAGGGTGACAGAGCATGAAAAGGCTGATGCTTATTAAGACCAGTCCATGGTAGCATTATGGTATTGTTTTCATTATGATTATTTAAAAAATGTCAGCTTGGAGAAGGTGATTCCATAAAAGTAAACCCAGACACGGACAAGAGTGGTAATCATTAGTAATAACAACCATAATTATAATAGCTAACATTGATACTGCACTTCTTCTACACCAGAGGTGTTTCTAAGAATTACACTGTCTAACCGGTTTAATTTTACAGTAACCCTATGAGGTAGTCACTATTTTTCAGCCCAGTTTCCCTGAGGAAATTGGGCACAGACTAGTGAAGTAACTTGCTGAGGGTCCCACAGCTGGAAAGTGGGGGACTCTGTCTTCTTAACCCCTGTTACCAGCTGCATTGTGGACCTCAAATTCGTATGTTGAAGTTCTAACACCAGGGCCTCAGAATGCAACAATATTTGGAGATAAAATCTTAAAAGAGGTAATTAAGTTAAAATGAGGTCCTTAGGGTAGCCCCAATCCAGTATGACTGGTGTCCTTATAAGAAGAGAAAATTTGCACACAGACTGACACAGAGGAATGATGACGTGAAGGTACAGGGAGGAGGCGGCATCTGTAAGCCAAGGAGAGAGGCCTCAGCAGAAACCAGCCCTGCCGACACCTTGATCTCGGCCTTCCAGCCTCCAGAGCTGCGAGACAATACATTTCTGTTCAAGCCACGCAGTCTGGGACATTTCATTTGGCAGCCTAAGCAGACAGAGACAACCCCTCTATTGTCTGTGGAGATGTCACTATACACATGTTATTTCAAACTGAAGACCTCCTCTGTTTGGAATGAGGAGGCAATGCGGTGTAGTGAAAAATGCCCTGGTTTAGCACCCCAAACCCTGATTTTTACCCTCAGGTTAGCAGGAACTCATGACAGGCAAACCCCTTTCCTTTCTGAACCTGTTTCCTCGTTTGTGAATTGGGACCGACAATCGCCAGTGCAGCTCTCCCAAAGGATTATATGAGGTGATCCTGAAGATGATAATAATAAAAAAATAATAAAAGTGAGCTTCTTATGTGCTGGGGTTTATTCCAGGTGTTCCACACAAACAGCTTTATTTCTTCCTCATAGCCACTCTATAATGTATATACTCTTATGAATCTCTCCATTTTATAGGGGGGCGACTAAAGCCCACAGAAGCTTACCAACCTCCCCAAATTCATGTGTGCTTTGGAAATAAATGAAGGTCACCCCTAAAAACAATACACAAAGGTTATTGGTTCAGAGCTTGGAGACAACTGCCATCACATGTGTTTGGGAGAGACTCAAAGTTGGAAAGATTTATGATGGAAAAGGGTTTGGAGGCCATTGGCATGGGGAAGCTGAAGGCAGGCTAACTACAAATGGTGCATTTTATGTGATTGGTCAGGGCACCGTATTTGGCTTTCCCCAGGTGGCCCTAAGGTGTGAGGGGGAACAACAATTCGGGAAGCTCTAAGTTATTGATTGAGCTCTGGCTGTTTTAAGCTGATGTCTACAGGAGTCATAGTTTGGCTTCCTGGGCTGGTCGCTGCCGATCGTGGATCAGTGTTCTATTTTTATATGTGGTCTGGCGAGTATCTATTTGTATGTTCAGTCTCAGTGTAGTGTACCCTCTACTGGACTCCCAGCTGCAGGACAGTCCTACAGAGGAGAGAGGGCCTGGCAGAGTGACTTCAGGTACAGGCTGAAACCCAGGAGCAGAGGCCTCAGAACCAGTGGGCCCTGTCCTGCCACAGGCAGCGTGTCTGGGGGCAGGAAGCATGCCAGCCCAAGGAGCTGGTTTGGGGCACTGGCTGAATTTGGTCTCTGATGCAGAAGACAGAGTCAATGTAACAGCCATTATGATGGCAGCTGGAAAAGAAGAAGCCTTCTCCAAAGTTTGCATTCCAAAGTCATTAAAAATAAATGTAAGAACTGCTACAACTCCACAATAGCAACAGCAAAGAGACAATGGGCAAAGGACTTGAATAGACATTTCTTCAGAGAAGACATGTAGATGGCCAAGCAGCACAGGAAAGGACGCTCAACACCGCTAACCACTTGGGAAAGGCAAATCCAAACCACAGTGAGGTGCCACCTCCTACCCTTAGGACGGCTACTCTTTAAAAAGCGCAGAAGATAACAAGGGTTGGCAAGGGTGTGGAGAGATTGGAACCCTGGGGCACTGTTGGTGGGAAGGTAAAGTGGTGCAGCCGCTATGGAAAACAGTATGGCAGTTCCTCAAAAAATTAAAAAATAGAATTACTGTATGATCCAAAAACTTCACTTCTAAGTATATATACAAAAAAACTGAAACCAGGATCTCAAAGAGAGAGTCGGACAGCTCTGTTCATGGCAGTGTTATACACAATAGCCAAAAGAAGGAAGGAACCCAAGCGTCCACTGATGGACGCATGAATAAACAATGTGGTCTGCACATACAATGAAAGATCATTCCACTTTAAGAGAGAAGGAATCCTGACACATGCTACAACATGGATGAACCCCGAGGACATCATGCTAAGTGAAATAAGCCAGTTACAAGAAGACAAGTGCTTATATGAAGGATGTGCATGAAGATCCACTTATATGAAGGACCTCGAGTAGTCAAACTCATAGAAACAGGATGTAGAATGGTGAGTGCCTGGGGCTGGGGGAGGAGGGAACGTGGACTTATTGTTAAATGGGTATGCGGTTTCAGCTTTACAAGACAAAAGAGTTCTGTACGACAATGTGTAGGTACTGAGCACTACTGAGATGTACACTTAGAAATGGTTAAGGTGGTAAATTTTATGTTATGTGTATTTAACCACAATTACAAAATATCCAAAACAAAATGTGGTCTTGGGAGGCTGGGAGTTTTTTGCCAGGTTCTAGATGAATAATGCTGGGCAAGGCCCATTTCTGCTCTCTCTGCCTCTGGGGGGGGCACTTTCTGGTTTCCTGGGGATGGCTATTCTAATGCCCTCAATGCCCAGGGAGTTGAAGCATTAGTTTCAGGCAGGACCAATCCCCCCCAAGGAGGTAGGCCACTCAACAGCCATTCTTACCCTTGCCTTCTGTTTTTGTAATTTACACACTAACGTAAATATGTAAGGTTCCAGTTTTGTTCCATTTACAGGTAGTAGCAAGGTGCTCAGGGAAGGTAAACCTGCCCCTGACCCAGAGAAGGAACCTCATGTTCCCTAGATCAGTTGTGATAATCCACTTCCTCTTTGTCAGTGACTAGTCTATGGGTGGGTATGAGACTTATTCTGGTCAATACGAGACAAGTGGCTGGGGTCTTCTGGGAAAGATGTTTTCTCTAATAAAAGAGGATGCTATAGGCATAAAGCTCCTTTCCTGCTATTTTTTATCTTTCTGCCTTGAATGTGGTTGTGTGGTGCTTCAGCAGCCATTTTGTGACCACGAAGTGACAAGCTCAAGGACAGAAAGCTAACAACGACCTGGAGATGGCAAAACAGGAAGACAGAGGAGTCTGTGTGTCTTTGATGACATGTTTAAGCCACTGCATCAAATTTAACACCATTAACTCCAAGGCTTCTTTTATCTGTGAGAATCATTGTCTTTATTGCTGCTGGTCATATTTGCTGCTACATTTTGAGCCCAGTGGAACAGAGTAGAACCCACTGGGTGTTCCCTGTGGCCTCACCTGACCTCAGTGGGTGAGCTGAGCATTGAGGGGATCAATGCAGGAAGCTCCCTTGCTTCTTCCAATGCTGGGGAGAAGAAAACATCTCCATTTCTGCTACTCCTTTATTTCCCTTCTTTCTAGTCCCAGCTCCCCTCTCAGCAATATTCCTCTCCAGTCATTTTCTTGTAAGTTCCCCTTCTTTCTCCTTTATTGCTTGGGGACCTCATCTCAGGCCAATCCCCACTTCTCACTTCCTCCAACAGTCTCTGCTCCTATTCTTTGGAAACACTTGCCTTCCCCCAAGTGCTTGGCGGCTCTCTCCTGGCATCCTTCTGCCTGACTGGCTTCTGTTCCCATCAGGGGCACAGCCCTGGGGAACATTCTGTGTCCTCTTCCTCTAGCTGCCTCGCCTGGGGGGTGTCTGGACTGTGACCTCCTGAGGGCAGGGGCCGTGGGCACACAGCCAACACTCCACATACATTTACTGAACGACACACTTGCTGTCATTCATGAAGTACTCCACTGTTGAGCCCCTTCCAAACACTTTATGTGAACTACTCATCATCTAGCCCTTGCAACCAGAGCTGGGCTGGCTTTTGGGACATTCTGGTCAGAGATCAGGGGAAGGCCCATTATTTTGTCAGGTCCTAATTAATGTCTTTTTCTAACACAGCGAGCAAAAGATTCTGAACTAGACATGACACTAACGGGATTTCCAAGAAAGTCTCTTTTATTGTCTACTCAAGATAACATTATGAAATGAGATAATATTCTCCCTGGTTCATCAGCCCTTTATTGGATGAATCCCTCCTCTTCCCAAAATCTGAAGAGTAGAGGCGGACAAAGACAATGAGAGTTTTGTCTATAGGACAAGCTGGGGACCTGGCCTTCCTGGGGGACAGCCTCTAGATTTGAGAGGACCAGCTGCAGTGGCTGCCAATCACAGCCTTTCCCTGCTCATCTGGGGCCCTAGGAGGCAGACTTCATCTATTCTTTAATAAGAAGATAACAAAATAGCAAGTAGGCATAATTTTTCAAGCTAAGGAGCAAGATAAAGGAGTTATGCAAAGCATTTTATATTTTCCCTCCCTTCCCTCAGTGTAACAAGGATAAATGAGCAGAACATCCAGAGCTTTGGGTGCCGGGATGGGGAACATTGGAGGTGCTCTTAAGTTCCTGCCTTTCCAGAAGAAGACAGGAGGGTCGCATGCCAAAAAGACCATAAGCCTGAGATGCAGCATAGTCCAGATGTCTCCTGGAACCAGTAGGGACTGTTACCCATTTTACGGATGAGGAAACCAAGCCCCAGTGAGGTTAGTTGGTTTTCCCAAGGTCACACATCTGTTAAGTTGTGTAGCTGAGTTCGGAACTCAGTCTGTCTCCAGAGTCTGTGCTGTTCTGCCTTCTAGCAAATGACTGAATGAATGACCCCATTTTAGCCTTTCCCATCCTGGGCTGCATGGAGGACTACTGTGGCTCACAAACTAATGAGGCTGAAACAGAACACACGCATCTCAAACTCAGGAAGATGTTCCTTTCCTGCGGCCAGTAGCTCAGCATACTCTCCCTGGAATTGTACCGTGGTAGCCCCAGGGCCCGCAGGAGGGGCTGGGACTTGTATGAGGGGCCTAGGGTTGAGATGAAGAAGGTGTTGCTATGGGTATCTGTGGGTGAGGTGATTTCTGTCACGACCCCCCTCCCCATCATCCTGCTGTCATAAACATGCCTTGCCTCTGACCCCTTCCCTTCCATGCCTTTGCATGACAAGTTCATGGTCTCTTGCAGGGTGTTGGACCTGCTGGACCTGCAGACCTTGACTCAGAAAGCTCTGGACCCTTCCTGGATCACTTTCCCGCCTTCATCTGGACAGCAAATATCTTCCCAGAGAGCACCTTTATGTTACAACAGTGGCTCCGGGGCCCATCAGACAGTCACAGTGTGTGAGTCAAGGAGAAGAGGCAAAGCAGCCCCTGCCGTGGGGCAGAAGAGGGTGCTTTGTGTAGGAAGAGCCCAGAGATGTTCTGGTGCGGAAGAAAGTGCAAGGGCTGTGGAGAGGGCCCTGTGCTTGTGTCACGGCCCTGCTTAGTAAATTTCTTAAGCAATCTGAGCCTCATTTACAAAATGGAAATTATTATTCTTACTGCACAGAATTAATTAAGCTGATATCTACAAATGATCTAACAGCTACTGATTTATGGTGTGTGTACTGTGAGCATTGGCTCCCTCTCTTTTGCATGGGTTCACCTGAATGATGGAGGCAGAGGGAGCCTGTGGTAGGGTACATGGTTAGGCTACATTTCCCAGCCTCCCTTGTGGGTAGGTGGGGCCATATGACTTGAGCGTCAGCCAACGAAATGGGGCAGAATTAATGGATGCCATTTCTGCATACGTTCTAGCAGAATGAATTTTGCCCCATGGCCATAACCGCTGCAAGGAGGCTGGCAAACGTAGTATCGCAAATAAAGGGCAACAGATGGGCAACATATTTTGGTGGATAGTTACTAGTCTTTATCATATAATCTTAAAAGAAATGGGCTTGCTCTTGCCTTGCTCCTTCCCCCTCCCAGCTGGCTAGGAGGCAGACGTACTGGTAGGAGCTGGGGCAGCCGCTTTGGACCCAGCTGGGAAGCTGCATGGTGAGGCTGGCAGAGCTGCCTTCTTAGCCTTGGCATGACTTCTTTGGATTGTTCAGTGGGAAATAAATATTATTCAAACTTGCTGGGGCTATTATGTTGTGGGTCTTTTTGTTATAGCAGCTCAGGCTGTCTCTTAACAGATATACTCCTGCTACTGAAGAACTACTTAGCTGGCTGAGATCCAGGGGTCTTTAGCCCTCTTACACATTAGTTTGTTCTCCTCACTCAAGACACTGCTCAGAAATGAAAGGGATCAACATGAAGAGAGTCTCATCCTCATGTCCCATCCTGTTCCTGATTTCTCCTGCCGAGCCCAGCAGCCCTCATCCAGTGACATTCTTAGTTGCCTGCTCCGGTACTATGGAGATAAAGCATTATCCTTGATACCCAGTTAAAGATCTCTACCTCTGATTGTGGGAACAAGAATATTTGAGACAATAGAGCAACAGGTTGAAGGAAACTACAGAGTAAGTCCTGCATGCTTAAAATGGCTAAAAAAATAAAAGGAAGGCAGAGAAACCATAAAGAAAGAATAGTACACTAAAAGCTTTTTTCAAAAAATTTTTCATTACACAACCCACACCTGGCATTGATCCAATAAAATTCAAACCCAAAACAACTCATGCAAAAACCTCGTCATGAGCCCCAGAAAAATGCCAGACACATGCATGTGGTTGGACTGTGTGGTTCTCTGAAGACAGAAAACTAGCTTAGATAGTTTAATTGGACTCGCATGCCTCTCCTGGCCCTGAAATATGCGCTTTCAGGATGTAGTTCATTTTCCAGAATAAATGATTCTTTTTAGCCAAGAAATACATCCATTGGTTCTCGTAGGGTTTCCCCCCTGCCTTTGATTCCACTTAAGCAAAAGTACTTAAGAATCAGAGGTGGGTGCAGAACTTTAGACTCGTGGAAGTGGATGAAACTGAAAAACCATGTGGTGCCACTCTGCTGCTTTACAGATGAGCGAGTTGGCCCAGAAAGGCAGAGGGACCCTCCCGGGGAAGCAGCTGATGGGGGTGAGCGGTGGGATTAGCACATGGACTTTGGTTTCCTCAGCCTGTTGGAGAAGAATCTGACTTTTATGTTTATGAGCTATGTGTTTATTTTTCACTCTGCTCTTGCCTGAAAGATCCCTGAGAACATAGGCCGGCCATAACGAAATGGTTGAGAGGCGCATATTACTCCCATCTGGTGGGGGTGGGCCTTTCAGAAATGGGCTTCAGAATTTATTCTTTGTATTTTGACTGTGATGAAAATCTGCCTTGCTTTGAGCCCGAGAGGACTCTACCCTGCCCCTGGCCCGCCTGGGCCTGCCACAGGAGGGAGGTAAGGGCCACGGTAGACCCTGGGACTGGGTGTACTGCATGTTGGCTGAATGAGGAGTAGAAGACTTCACTTTTGAGTTAGAATTTTGGTTCTCGTGCCCCATGAGAGTCTGGAGGAATTTTCATTTTAGGCTGGGTTTCTTCTGGTGGGGTGAAGGGTTCTATTCTTGGTAGCAAGGATCAGAAAGCTCATGGTGGGTGGGGCATTGGGGAGCTACTCTTCTTATGCTGGGGTTTCCCTATGTCAACCTATGGATCATGCCAAGGGAACAGTTTTCTCCATCAACCCTGGGTAGATCAGGGAGAGGGGGCAGACGAACCGAGGGTCATGAGCTGCCCTGACCTGTCAATCCATCTTGCTCTTTCATATTTTGAATGTTGGTTTCCCACCGATTCTGCCCAGTCCTGGCTGGCCAACTTGCAAGTCTGTGCCTCTGCTTGGCCATAGAAGCTGGAGTGGAGGAGTGTTTATGGGTTGGGACGGTCCGCTCACCCACTAGCAGAACTGCTTGTCATGTGACCACAATCCGGAGCAGCACGCTGCATCCATTTACGCCTTGGGATGCATCTGTCCAATGAAGATGAAGCTTTTTGTCAATCTTTGCGGGACAAAATCTAAGGGCTTTCTCTCTCTTAGCTATGTATGCCTCCCCAGACCTGGTGAAAGAGAATTTTTTTGGAACTGGTTCTCACCTAGGCAAGACAGTTGTGATTTTGAATTTAACCGAGCCTCCTTCTCCCCACGGTGTCCCATCAAATTTATTGGGTTGGTAGAAACAGCCCGAGTGTACCTCCCCCACAGCTCGGTCCTTGCTCGGCTGATCCTGTATTTCTAGAGAGCAAAGAAAGGGGGCAGTGGCTGCAGGCTGCTCCCTTGAGAGCATTTCCTGGGACTTTGGAGAGGATCTGAGACACCGTGAGACTCAGCCAGCATGAACCAACAGCAGTGGCCTCAGCTTCATTTTTTCTTAATTAGCTCTAATTACTCTGTCATCATAAATGTACTGACATCCAAAGCCTTCACGTTCCTTTAAGCAGCTGGCAGTAATCGGGCTCATTAATCTCACCGATTTCCATCTTTTGAAGATTACTGGTTTGCTTTAGGAGTGGCGCTCCGCTCACTGCCACTTCCCATATCTCCATCCAATGTCCCAGTTGTGCAGTGAAATTGTGGCCAAATGGGGGTGTCGTCAACATCTATCTAGTCTTTGGTAATGGAGCCCCAGAGGGGGTGTGTGTGTGTCAGAGTGGAGTTCAGGCACTAAGACAGCACATTCTGGAACTGTTAGAGTAGGCCGTTAGTTAGGCAGAGGCAGAAGCAGAAGAAAGGGGCCAGCCCATCACCAAGGGAGCTCACCCAGTCTCTGCCCAGAGACTGCCCCGTCTCCCTTAGACCAACCCTTTCTGCAGTTCAGCACACACTAACAGGCAAAAGATACGGGGTGCTGGGACCTTTCCGATTTTGTAGCATATGTGCTTAAGGAAGACCTTGTCGTTAATGACCCTGAGGCCATGATAATATCATTATTGTATCATTTACATTACAATTTTGGCCCCAATGTGGGTTTCTCTGTGATGCTATTGGGAAAAATGATAAACACAAACTTGAGCAAAGAGGCTGAAGGGGAGGAAGCAAGAAATATCCAAAGGATGGTGTGAGAATGACCAAATGGGAGGGAGGAAACCAAATAACCCCCCATAAAAGACACAGTGTAAAACCCAGTGGGCGGCTACCCACCCTTGGGGGTGGGGGTGGGGTCAACCCACTCCCCTGTCTTTGGAGTGAATTCCTTTCCCTTTGCTAAATAAAAACCCCTGGTGACTTCAACACTATGCTGGGTCCCTCGACTGAATTCTTTCCTTCAAGAAGACAAGTACTGAGGAATTCCACAATTCGCTGTCTGGTAACAGAAGCAGGATGACTTGGATAGTGTTTACTAAGGGAAGGCTAAGGCACTGTAGAGGAGAGGGTGAGAAATCAGTATGTGAATGAGGGCGGGGAAGGTCATGACTGGACACAGTGCTGAGTGTCCAGCCCATGGGATGAATTGATGCTGGAAATGGGGTGTGAGCAAGGACTCTGGGAAGGACAGTGTGTGCATACACGAGCATATGTGTATATGTATGTGTGTGCACGTATACAGGGGCATATGTGTATATGTATGAATGTCTGTGTGTGTGACTGCACGTGTATGCGTGTATATGCACATGTGTGTATGTGAGTGTGTATGTAGATGCATATGAGCCTGTGTGTGTGTGTACAGACTGGGGTCTAGAACCAGGGCTGTGGAGACTGAAGGAACACAGTGCCTTTCCTGCGGGGACTGGTGATGGCGCAGAGAGTCACAGCTCAGGCTGTTACGAGAGCTGAGACCTGGGCTCACAGTTGACGCTGGCAGTCATCATGTTCGGAGCCCTATTTCTGGACATCAAGCCACTGTCCCAGTCAAAGCTCCAGGGTTGGGTCCCCCTTCATTTTTGCTCCCCCATCTGCTGGCCTTAACTCCTGGTCTAAGCTGTCTTTTACTCTCTACCTCAAGAGGTCAAGAGATCTTCATGCAAACTGAGGTCTTGAAGTTCCATCTTGACAGTTGCTGGTGGTCTCCAGGTGAATCCCCACTAAGGGCTGCAGCCCACAGGAAGGTCCCTCCCTCCTCTCCTACACACACCTCAGATGGCCTCTTCTCACCAAACCAGTTCCCACTCTCTCCTAAGGCATGAGAAGCTCCTTTCAGTGTCCACTGCCTGCACGCAGGTGAATCACCAAATGTTACTACCAATGGTTGCCGTTTTCTGGGCGCCCACCATGTGTTGGGCATCCTATTTTATGGATATTTCCTCTTTGAGTCCCCCAAATCAATGGGGTAGGCATTACTAGTCCCATTTTACTATGATGAGCAAATAAAGTCTCAAAGAAGTTTAACATTTTACCTGAGGGCCGTTATGATTAAGTGACGTAGGTAAGAATTGAACCCAGGTTCATGCGATTAAACATTTGCCTTTCCACAGTGTCAGACCATCTACCAAGTCAATGGCTGGCTTGGCACCAATATAGAGCAGGAGGCGAGCCACAGACAAGCAGATCTGCCAGTCTTTGTACCAGGAGCTAGGGGGTTTACAAGAAGGCCTGCTCTCTGTCTTGGACGATGGCCAATCACATCACCTGTTACTACTGAAGTCCCTGATTCCATCAGACAACAAACATTTCCCAATCTGGGCTAAGTCCATTCTCAACTCCTAGCCTGTGCCCTTTTGGTCATGGGACATCCCTTGCCTAGAATGCTTCCCCCATTTAATTAAAAAAAATTAGTCATTTTGTTTAGAAATAATTGTAAATCCGTGTGCAAGCATAAGAAACAATATGGACATCCGGCTTACCCTTTCCCATGTTTCCCCCAATGGTAATATCTTGTAAAACTGAAGCACAGTCTCACAACCAGGAAATTAACATTGACTTATTCAGCTCTTCCCAGTTTTACATGTACTCATGCGTGTGTGTGTCTGTGTGTTTTCAGTTCTATGCAATTTTATCACATGCAAGTTCATCTTCCCGTGATTATAGTCAAGATACAGAACAACTCCATCACCATATGGATCCCTTTTGCAGCCCTATTACAACCACACACACCTCTCACCCACCCCCTTTCATTTTAATCTTTTTTTTTTTTGTGCCTAGTTTAGCACTGGCTGAGGTGCTTCCTTGAAGTCTGCTGCTTCCAGCTCAGACATCTGCTCCATGTTTGGGCCCCTATGTGACCTTTAGCGTTTGCTGCCTTGGAAGCAATATGGAGAACTGGAAGAGAATGGCTTTTGAAGTCAGAAGGAGCTGCTTAGTTTCCAGATGCTGCAACTCTTTACCTGTGTGGCCCCAGGAAAGTGGTTAGAATATCACAACACGTTGCCTCAGTTTCCTTGTCAATAAAATAGGCATAATTATGCCACCCTCCTAGGGTTGTTGAGATAATTAAATGAGATAATGCATATGAAGTACCCAGCCCATCCCTGGCAAAGTGGCAGACCCCCTTTTCTGTCTCTCTTAGTTGGACTATGAGACCTGCAAGAAAGGGGGCTCAGGAAATGGTTGTTATTTGGGCCTATCCTTTGGCAGCATCTCCCACTCCTGCCCCTGGATCGAGCTTTAGAAGAGACAGGGACTAGAAGGTGAAGCTCTCCCAGGTGGCCAAGACAGGGTCTTTCTAGGTAAACAAATGCCACTTTGCCCCTATCCAACCTCCCCGCTTCACACGGAGATGCTCATAAATCAGCGGATCCAGCTTCTATCTACTCTGGGAAGGGAAGAAAAACTGAGCTGGGGGTGAGGTTGGATGGAGGGGGTGTCCTTTCCAGGGCCCACCCCTTGGAACTGCCTCCCTCCAATGTCTTCCACCCCCTCCTGCCTTTAGCAGCTCAGCCCTGCAGCTGACAGAACTGATTACTGCCTGTGAGTGATAATATAATTCAGTTCCCCTCAAGGAGAGATGCTATCAGAGGGGCTTTTTTAAGAGGAAAAAATATATAATATACTGGTTGAAAAGGGCTATCTTTCTTCCTGGAAGAACAGTTATTAATCTCTTCCTAGTACATTTTCATATCATTTTGGACATTTATTTCCAAGCCGTGATATTATAAAACCAGGCGTTTGTGTCAGCTTTGATGCGGTGTAACACGCCAGAACATGAAAAGACGTAATTACTGCTGTGGCCATTGGAATTGCTAACGAGATCCTGACATTTTCAAATCAGACCCATTTCTCAGTGATCCAGAAGTGAGCCCGGCAGCTGTGCGGGCTGCATGTCAATGAGGCAGCTCCCAGCTCAGGGAAAGGCAGGAGGAAGGGGTGGGGTGAGCCCTAGTGACAGGAGCTGAGGGATGAAGATGGGTGGAGTGAAGACAGGCCCTCCGCCTCAAAGGTGCCTTCTGCTGCCCCAGAGAGAGGTTTGTCGTGGGCTTTTGTGCCTTTCATTTTGGATGTAGAGTTGTCGATTCAACCAGTCTTCGTGGAAGACTTATTGTGTATCCAGAGCTGGGGAGACAGCAATGAACAAGACGGAATTCATTCTCCCTGAAATTGGAGCGAGAACGTCCCTCACGGGCAACCGTCCTTTCTCTCCCTCATGTCTCTGTGCTGGGAGCGGCAGCAGCTGCAATGTGTTAGAAATGCAAATACTCAGGCTCCACCCCAGTGCTACTGAGTCAGGGACTCCAGGGTGGGGGTAGGCGTGGGGGTGGGAGTGCAGTGATGTGTTAAACAGCGCCCCAGGAGATGCTGGGAGAACCACTGCCGTGCATCTTCCTCTGCCTGTCCCAGAGCTTCTGGGGGGAAAATGCAGACCCTGGAGCCCTCCTCTCATGTGGTGAGACGCAAGCTGCTGGCACTGAGCTGCCTGGGTCAAACGCCTCTGCCCCATAGTCATGTTCCTGCCCCTGAAAACGGGAGCTTGAAGCCTCACTGGCCTCTGGAAGCTGTGTGCATGGAGCAGAGCGCATGAAACCACTTCAGCAAACCCTTGCAGGCTAATGACTGTCAGCTATGCTGGCCCTCGAAGGGTGGCTGGAGCGGGGTCAGGGGACAGTTGGAATTGGGGTTTGGGGAAAGAAGGAGCAGACCCGAGGGAGAGGTCAGGTAAAAGCTAGCTTGCAGAAAGGTCAACTTGCTGTTCTTTCTGCACCCTCACAGCCTGGTCACCCTCCTGTATACTCTGGAAAAATGGCACCAATATTTGAACAAACTAACCCGGCAGTCATGCTGGGCTCCTCTCTCAGGCTCCCCATCAGTAGTCACCGGTTTCTGATAGAACGTTCTCTCCTCCCTTTCTCTCTCCCTGCCATGTTTGCCTTTACCACCTGAACATGCCCCCAGCTCCCTGAGGTCTGTCCTGCCCCTGCACAGCAAGGCCACGCTGCAGGGAGCAGGGCCCAGCCACAGGACAAAGCAGAAGCTGTTCCGGGCACCAGGAGGTGCCTGGCAAGGCTGCAAGAAGAGAGGGGAGGCCCCAGCTGGATGGCAGGGGGGCTTGGGGACAGAGTGTTGGCAGGCCGGGCAGGGGGCAGGTGTCCGTGGAAAGTGGGAGATGGCAGCTGCAGGGCCCAGTACAGATGACCATGTGCGGGGATGGCAGGAACGCGCAGGAGGGGAGTGTCCGGCTGGTGCATGCGCATAGCAAACCACCCAGCTGCCAGGATCAGTTCACCGTTTCTGCTCCAGGTTCTGGGAGTGGACTGGCTTAGTTCGGTGGTCCTTACTTAGGGCTTCTCATTCAGCAGCACTAGTCGCTGAGCCCAGGCCATCCTGAAGGCTTTCTCAGCCATGCCTGGGCTGGGCATGCTCCTCCGCCATCTCTCTCTGTCTTCAGCTTGGAGGCTCAGGGTAGCTGGATTTATCGCTTGCTCCAAAATGCACACCCTCCAGGGGCCTGGTGACAGCTCCACTGCCTTTTAGGACTTAGCCTCAGAAGTCACATAGAGTCGCTGCCTCTGTATACTTTGGGTTAGTGCCGTCATGCAGGCCTGCGCAGGTCTGAGGGCGGCTAGATAGGCCCCCCTGGGTGGAGGATTAGGAAGGGTCCGGAAGAGCATGTGGCGGGCAGACCCATGGAGAATACAGTGTGGCACGGGGGGTTGTGGCCAGGGAGAGAGTTGCCATGCCATAGAAGGAGGGTTGCTGCTTAAGGGGGATGGAAGAGGCAGTGGTAACAAATGAGGAAATGGGTGCGTCTGGAGTTGAAAGGAGGGTTGGGTGGGATGGCCTCCAGAGCCAGGCCCTTTGGTGACAGGACAGAGCGTGGACAGGGCTGGGATTTAGAAGAGAAGGGAATTTTCAGGGAATCTCTGAGGGTGCACAGGAGGCTTGTGGAGAGTTTGGATTGACGAGCCAGGTGCAGCTGGACCAGTTGGACGTGGTAAGCGTGTGATTGTTGGACATTGTAATTGGCCTGCTTTTGGCATTTCTCCCGCTGGGCACTGAAGCCCTGGAGCATGTAGAGATAGATGATAGTGGGTTGGATTCTGTGTTAGGGGAAACCGAGGAGGAGAAGGCAGGGATGGGGAGGCTAAGGGACTCGTTCAAGAAGAGCTCAGTTGATGATGTAGGGAGGCCTGGCTGGAGAGGAGCTGAGAGTCGGGAGGGGAGAAGAGGGCAGTGCCGGGCATCCTGGCCTATGGAGAAGGTTCACCAGCGGTGGAGGGACAGAAGAAAGACTGAAGGGTAGTTTCAGACGCGGCCAATGACGAGGTCCGAATGTGCCCTTGGCTGTGGGTGCCGGGAGCAGAGCCAGAAAAAGTCACTGAACAGGGTGAGGCCCAGGTGTCAGTGTGGAGCCTGTGCAGGAGGAGGGAGTACTGGGCTGGGCGGGGAGTCTTTGGGCCATCAGTGGGTGTGCGTGTCGCTCCCTGGTAGTAGTGGAGTGGAGTTGTGGGAACACAGGCCCTGATGCAGAAGTGGTGAACCAGTGACATGCTGATTTCTCCCTTCCGGCCTCCAAATATGTTAAGTTGGAGGGCTGCAGTTTGGGTGGCTTCCATTTGGGAGACTTTTGAGGCAAGTGGGACCCGGGGTTTCAGTGCAGTAGTGGGGGATTCCAAGAAGTGTTTAGGAAAATTAAGACGTTTCTTAAAGGTCAGTGGCTGTTGAAGTGTCCTTGCTGGGGGACAGGGCAGGGAGGGGTCAGAGCTTGGAGGAACAGGATGAAATGGGGAAAGGGTTGGCTGGGGGGTGGTGGTCATAGGCAGGAGGAGGGAGGCAGGGAGGGGAAAGAATCATCCAACCTTCTTCTAAGCCATCCCTTTGGGAGAGGCATAGCAGGGCCTCAGCAGCTTATTTCCTAGGTCAGTGGCCAGTGGCCAGCTAGGCCAGGTGACACTGTGCAGTCTAGATGGAGCCCTAGCTTTCAAATGCTCGGAGACAAAGCCAACTGCCTCCACAGCTATTTGTTTTTTGGGTGAGGCAAAACTACTCATGCTGACCCCAGGGAGGCGGCCCCGCTCATTGGCCATATTCCTTCGTTGGCCAACAGTGCACACCCAGGACAACCATCAGGTATCCACAGGTTGCAGAGCCTTGTTTTTGGTGACAGAGATGACCAGTGTGAGTGGCAGATGGGCAGGAGAGCAGATGGAGATGGTGGGAGCAGTGCGGGGGGCGGGGGGGCCCTGTCCCTGGCAGAAGCTGTGCATCCTGGGATGTCAGATGCCGGGAGTCACAGACCCACCTGGGTGGGCAGCCCAGAGAGTGTTTAAAGAGATGATGGTGCCACCCCGGTGATGGAGGTCAAGCCTCTCAGGGGTCAGACCTGTGCTCAGAGAGGGCCCAGGGCTCCACCAGGCCTGGAGTCCTCACCTACCAGCTCCCAGTCAGCACCCTCTCTCCTGGACCACGTGGACCCATGTTGGTGGTGGTTAGGATTCCTGATGAACGAGACCCAGGGTCTTAGGCAGGCCAGAGGCTGTGCTTTCCTACTTCTGTTCCGTATCGTCCTAACTTTGCAGGATCTCCTTGCATAGGTAGGAGTTGCAAAACTCCCCGGTGTTTAGAAAAGAATTCTGGTTAAGTCCGTGAAGGCAGAACCACAGGACACGCCGTTAGCATCACCTTAGGGTCCCTGAATTACTAGGGTGGGAGTAGGGCCCAAGAATTTGCACTTCTAACAAGCTGCCAGGTGATGCCAAAGCTGCTGGGCCAAGGACCATGCTCTGAGAGCCACTGTGCTCAAGGTTACTGGCTTCTTTTGGTATTAGGGTTGTGCCTCCTAATTGTTGCCTTCTTTGCTACACTCTCTGAATCTTCCAAATGTCCTGCAGTGGATGTATGTCAGGTGTGCAGGAAACAAGAACATTTAATAAGGCAAAACAAGATGAGAATTCTTCTAGGGATGGGAAGGGGGAAGTTCTGCTAGAGTGAGATGCATGAATTCCCCAGCCTGGTTGTGGCTGCAGGGGCCTGGGGAAGGCCTCCGTGTGAGATCTCCTTCCATTTTGCCTGGGGTGCGGAACAAACTCTACTCTCAGAGCCTGTGGCGACATGCTGGGGCCCTGCAGGCTGTTTTGTTTTTGTTCTGGGCCAGTGCTGAAAGTCCCTTGGCTCCCAGCCAAGCCTGTCTACTTTTCCCCATTTCCCTCTCCTCTAGCTGCTATTCTCTAGCCTTCTCTCTGTTTCTGCTACACACTGACTTTGTCTGTTCTCTGCTTCCCCTCAACCCCAGGGCCTTTGCACATGCTGTTCCCCCTGCATCCCGCTTGCTGCAGGAAATCCCTGCCCCCAGACCTTTGCCCAGTTGCCTCCTTCCCTCCAACCAGGCTTCAGCTTATGTCACTTTGTCCTTGTAGCTCATCTCCACATCACTTTTCAATCTGCTATCCTGCTTCCTCTTCCTAAACCTGTCTGTGATCTGAAATTACATTTTTATTTAGTTATGTTTGCTTCCCTCCATGTAAATAAAATGTTTCCGAGAGCAGAGAGGCCCTCTGTCCTGTTTACTGGGAACCCCCAATGTCTAGTCTGGCCCCTGGTGTCGAGAAAGCATTCAGTAAATGCCAATGAATAAGCTAATACTCTGCCTCCTTCCACAACTCATGGCAGCGCCAGCCCTGCCCCAGGGCACCTTGCATTCCACGTGTAGGCTTGACTTGCTTGAAACTGACCAGTTGTACCCTAAGGCAGGCAGGTAGCAAGCTGGGCAGGGGCTGGGAATCATCTGGTGTGTTCACGTCTAAGATTCTATCCCCAGTAGAATTCAGCTCTTACTGAAGGAGAAGGGAAGAGGAGGAGAGAGTCTTTACATGCCTGAGGCAACAGAGGGACTGGTGGAGTGCTTCTGCAAGAAGTGAGCAAGGAAAGGCTGGAAGGGGAAAATTTCTTGAGGGCCAACCTGCTGAAGACCTCAGAGGTGAGGAAATCCAAGAGGTGGGATGGCCATGGTGAGGCCAGGACTGACCATGGGCCAAAATGGCTCCAGGAGCAATTAGTGTAACTGGGGGGGATCTACAGGGCAGTGCCATCAGGGAGGTCCCTACTGAGGTCTTTCTGAAGTTTATCCCTTAAGGCAGGTGGCCAAGGAACAAATATAGTTTCAGGAAGTGGAATCTCAGGGAGTCCTGGGGAACAGAGCTCAGCACAGAAAACAAGAGTTCCCAAAGCCAAGTGCAAAAGTGGAAAAAGAGAGGTTGGCTTCCTGACCAGGGATAAGCCCCCATTCAGCAGCATGAAGCAGAGCACAGATCTGAGAAATGCAGAGGCAGAAAGAGACATATCCCACGAGGGGCAGATGCAGCAAGGTACATGGAAACCCTTACGCATAAGACAGTGAGCCCAAGGGAATGAGGGAGTCTGGGGAGCCCACCCACTTCCAGGGACGTGACTGATTGCCTTGAGAAACTGCTGCTCCTGGTGGCCCAGGGAACCCGAGGGTAAGATGCCACAAAGAGGAGGTGGGGACCACAGTCTGGGCAGAGATTTTAGTTGGAAGACAGGGCTGCTCCTTCTGGAGACGTGAGGGGCATAAATGCTGTGTGTCCTGTGGGTTACCTGGGCTCCATATCAGCCCAGGTGGCCTGTTTAGGGACCGGAATTCCAGGCTGTGCTATGTGCCCCTCCCTCCCGCCCTAGCCCTCTTTCTCAGGACAGACCAGAGTTTGGAACGGTCTGTGTGGGTCTCTATCACTAGAGCACGGACTCCTTTAGGGTGCCACAGGGCCTGGCACACAGCAGGTGCTTAATAGATGTTTGTGGAAAGGAATCACCTATCGTTCACAATTGATGTTTATAGTCCTTCTCAATTAGGTATTTTCTCCCCTTCCTTAAATTCCAGATTAAAGGCGGAATACCAGAATCCTGGTGGCGACAAACTGCCGCACGCCCCAGGCATGATTTTGATGGAGTGCCCCCTTCCCACTCCCGCACGTGCCAGTGCAGAGGGTGCGGCTATCCACATCACATGCACGCTGCTCCCGCTTTACATTTTGCTTTAGGAGTTGTGCTAAACGGCCACAGGAAATGGAGTGCAGGTGAGTACATAATGATTTGCAGGGATTTGGACATGAGATCAAAACTGTTCTCTTGGAGAAATCTATAGCCCACGGGCTTTGCAAAGTTGGCCATTTTGCTGCAAAGAAATCAAAGCCGGTTCTTCCTTTCCTTAGCTGATGCATGCTGGAGAAAATAGTGAATCAGCCAATAGCTAATCCATCAGAAAGGGTTTGCTGTGTCCCAGATGTGGTTGGGGCTGCAGAGACCACATGCTTTGGCAGTACAGCCCATAACACTCACGGCTGCCATGAATCCGCTCTGTGCGGCTTCATGCTTTCAGAAAAGTGCCTTCAATGTGTTGAGCTCTCCTGTATGTGCCCAGCTCTGTACTAAATGCTCAATCTCATTTCATCCTTCTGACATTGCTGCATATTATAGCCTCCGTTTATAGGTGAGGCATCACAAGATCCTCTAAAATTACTCTGCTAGCGAATAAGAGAGTCAGGGTGGGATCTATTTCTCTGCAAAGGCTGCCACTCTGACTTGCACTGGGAATGGTCACCTTCCGATAGCCATGCTCTGGGGTGGTGGCAGTGAATCGGGAGTGTAGGGAGAAACTCAGAGGGGCCTGGCCTCAGCTGTCACAATCAAGTTGGCATCATTTGTTTGGGGAATAAATGAGGAAGAGTAGGTCTGCTTGGAAAGCAAGCTCTGGAAAATTCCAAAGACAAGGCAAGCTCACAAGGAAACCTGTTTTTGGGAAGGGCTTTTGCCAGGCAATCCCTAGGTATAGTGAACAGTAGTGAGGGGCCCTGGGCCCTGACGCTGGTGGCTCAGGGAGGCGACCAAGGGAATATGTCAACGCAATCCCCTGTAATACCTTTGGCCTGGAGACAAGGTGAGAAGAGCCACAGTGGAGGTCACGCTGGAGTTGCTACTACTCCCTGTGGGAAAGATAGGAAGGCGAGTGCTTTCATTCGCTCTCCCCTTCCTCTGTCCCTTTCCCATTCTTTCTGTCTATTTCTGTTTATCTCTGTCTTCCTTTTGCTCTCCCTCTTTCCTTTTCTGTCCATTCATTCATCCACCCACCCACCCACCCATCCACGAATCCATCTGTATATCCATCTATCCATTCTATGAACTCATTCCTGGCTATTAGAGAAGGTGTTTAGGGTAGACACAAACCTTACCAAGGTTTGGGGGTTCTCAAGGCTGGCTTTGGCAAAGGTCATTGTCAAAGCCTGAGGGCCAACTTGCTGAGCCAGGGCCTCGGTCTCCTCATCCATAAAATGGTGGGGTTGGACTGGAGTCCCCAAACGGTCCATGCGAGCTTAATGTCCTACACGTCTATGAGTCTTTGACTTGGAGTCAGGAAACTTCCTGGATGGTGGCTCCCTGAGATGATTCTAGGGTTCCTTTCCCGTTTGAAAACTTGTTTGGCAGCTGCAGATGGGCCTCTGGGGCAGAAGGGAAGCCAGGAGCCAAGAGGCTGCCTTGTGTGAGTGAGCAATTTGTGTGAGGATGATTTGTGAGTGCAGAGCTGAAGGCAGCTGGGCTCAGGTTTCCTGGAGCTCTGACATCTGCTATGTTTCACTCCAGTGAGACTCATTTGCTCCAGATAGGCCCCTGCAGACTGTTTTCAGTTTGCTGGGAAGTGTGGAGGCCGGCTGTGTTTCATCTCCGAGCCCCCTAAGAGACAGCAGAGCACATGTTAACCGCTTGAGCTCAGAGGCCAGCAGATTTTACATGTTCCAAATGATCCCTTCTGAGCAGACAGACTTTTATTCCCTGAGGTGTTACCCTCACTTCAAAGAAAAGTCTGCCCTAGTTCTGGAGGAGGGCTGCCTGGCTTGGCCTGCCCCTTGGGGACTAAACCACATTGCTTTCCGAGTCTTTATTTCATAGAGTAGCTTGGCAGAGGGGAAAGAACCTTGGCCAGGAGTCAGGACACTTGAATTGCAAGCATGAATATTTTGCTTTCTGGCCGATGGATATTGGCAAGTCATTTGACTGCCCAGGACCTCGATTTCCTCAACTGCAGCTTATGAAGTTCGTATCTTTGCAAGGTTGGATGCTCATTGTGTATGTAATTTACAGTTTTCGCAGAGATGAGCCTCACCGAAAGCTGTGTGGACCTGCGTGTACCTCTTTAGCAAAAGTTATCAGCATAAAAAGTACAGCAGTGGCTAACACCATGAAGCTCCAGGCCAGAGATAATGTCCCAGCTCTGCAGGTCCTAAGGGAAACTGTCTTCTGCATGGGCCTAGACATAGTGAGTGGTAGTGAGGGTCCTAACTCTGACCCCGTAGTGTCCAGGGAGGCAGTCAACTGGGCCATGTCAATGTGTGCTCCTGTCCTGTAGCACCTCTGGCCTGGATGAGAAGATCAAAGCAGTGGGTTTTATCCCTCCCTACCTTTACTGGATAGGTTCCCCTACCAATAGTACTAGCACAAAATTGAATGCCTATAGGTTGTTATACATATTTAGATTCAGATAGGAGTGACCCTTCACAACTGGAAATGCCCTTAGATATCTGCAGGTAAAAAAAGAAGTGAGAGAAAGGGAGAAGTGAGAAACAGAAAGCAAGAGGGGAAGTAGGGTGAGTTTATGCCAAGTCAGCTCAGCTGAGTTGGAACCACATTTCCTGGAATCCCTTTCCAGGCTTAGTTCTTTAGCTCTGGGTTAGCCTGGGCCACAGGGACATTGTACATGATAATTGGAAGGTGGACATGGAATAGCAGCCACATTTTTTATTCACTCAGGAGGTTGGAGCAGTCCTGGTGTTGCCGCTCATGTGTGCTGGTCTCTGGGGATCAGCCCCATCATTGAAGGTGTAGACTCAGAGGTTGATGAGACAACAGTGTGAGTTCCAGCTCATCCTCATGGGTGGCAGGTTGTCTTTGCTCTTTCTTACTTTATATCCATCTTCCCTTCATGACCACCTGCCCTGTGGACTTCAGGCTCCTGCCCCAGACATGGAAATAACAGCCTCCTACAGACAGTGTGACCAGCTCCCCCAGGTGCACAAGGTCAAATCCCTATAATAAGTTCCTTATTATATACAGCTCCTGGTGATTCTGAGTCTCAGATCAAACCCTAACTGATATAGGAGGTGAAAGGGAAAGAAAGTGAAAAGAAAATGACAGGAGTGAGAGTAATGATAGAAGAAACAAGTATGGAGCCAAGGTGGTGTGCAATGCGGAAAGCTGTGGGCAGGGGGAAAAGGACTGGGATGGGCAAAAATGAGGAGCAGGACCCCAGCCAGTTCCATAGGCAATGGCAGAGACTTTGTGCAGTGAGAAGTTGCGGGTGGCTAATTTTGCTGGGGATGAAAAAGAGAGATTGCTTTTGATCGGACAAGATGATGGCTGAGAGTCATAGACTGGGCTGAGACCACTTTAATCTGGGAACCCCATTTCCTCCCCCATACCCCAGGCCAGTAGTTCCCAACCCCGGTGGCATGGTCGTATCACCTGGGGATCTTTTCAAATGCTGATGCCCAGACTCATGCCAGGATAATTAAATCAGGATTTCTGGAGCATGGCCCAGGCACCGGTGTTCAGAAAACACTTTCCAGGTGATTCTAATGTGTAGCCAGGCCGAGAACTGCTGACCTCACATCTTCCATTCACACACTTGTTCTTTCCATTCATTGCAGTCTTACCTGCACCACTGAAAACAACATGCCCTTGTGACCTCTCTGTGGCCAGTTCCAGTGGACCCCAATCTATCTTTGTCTTACGTAACCCATCAGCTGCTTGAACACCTTCTCCTTCTCAAGAGGATTTTCCTGCTTGGCTTCTATGACACATTCTCTCCTGGTTTAACTAGAGCTGCTCTTTCTCACTCTTTTTTTCTACAAACCCTCCCAAGCAGCTCCTAAGCATTGGTGCCCCCACATTTGCATCCCATTCTTCTATCTTCTCACTGTGCACATTTGCCTTGGGAAGTCCTGTCCATTCCTGTGAGTTGACCTGCCATCTACATGTTGATTCCCAACTTTATATGTTTGGCCTTGACCTGCAGGCTTATAAAATGATGTTTTGTTATAGGTCATCCTTGTTTTATGACTGAATCTTTAATGAATTTGACAAAGCCAGACACTGTTTGAAGCACTTTGCCCATGTCATTTAACTTGATCCACAGAGTCTCTTTGTAGCAGATACTATTACTATCATTGTTAATTGAGGAAATGAAATTGGAGACTACTAGCTGTCCCTCCCTGAATTTCTGCAGTCATCAAGTTCCATCATTTCCATCCCGCTTGATATCTCCTGCATTCTCCTTCCCTCCATCAGCTTTGGCCTTCAACATCTCTTTCCTTGACAATTGCAGCATCTTCCTAACATCCTACAGCCTCAAGGTCTTGCCTTCTGGAGGTCTTCTCAGGGCACAGAATGAGCTTCCTAAATGGAACACTATTGTGGCTGTCCGGCTTGGGCTGAAGTTTGAGGGGAAGATATTACCCCTTGTCTTTGGCCTCTTATTCTCCACACAGCCATGTGGCCCCCTACTAATGCATTGCCTGCTACCACTTAGTTGTGCCATTGTCTGTGAGCTACACCTTCTGGGGTTACCTCTAAAAAAGTGGTGGGTGCTCCCGTTCAAAGAATCTGTGACCACTCCCCATGCCATTCCTTTCCCTGCTGGCTTAGCCGTTGGGGCAGAGTGTGAGCATGCCCGGAGCAAAGCCTTCCTCTGCGGGCCTGGACTTGGCTGTTCTGCAATGATCTGCACTCGCACCTGCTTGGGATTAAAGCATCCTACATCTTCCATCCCTGGTCCCCACAAAGCAGTGAGTCTGGTTTCAAGGTGGATGCTTCATGCATCTTGCAGAAAGGACTGGAGGGAGCTTGTTCACACACAGCCAGCTGAAGGGCATCCAGCCCTTGGACGTGGAGTCCAAGGTATGTCCAAGGCATGCTGTTCATGCTCCTTGGACACCAGTTGATGAGCATGCCCCATGGTCCTTGCAAGGGGCTTGAGGGTGGCCCGGCACTTGGTTGTCCTGTCATTACATTTCTGGAAAAATAGGCACAGAGAGTAAGCTGGTAAGGCCCTGGGCCTGACAGGAAAGTTCTGGGGAGCAGAATGACTTCACAAAAGCATTCTCGTGTGTTATTGAAGCAGCATGTTCCTGTGGAAGCTGCAGACTAGCCACTGTTGCCTAGTGTTGCTCAGAGGCTGAATGACCCTAGAGGTTTCCTTCCATTTGGTGGACAGCGTGTGATGACAGCATTTGTGGCAACCGAGCTGGCTCAGGCTGGTTGTAAATCACAGGGTAGGGCTTTCCTCGGGGGGCAGGAAACAGTTTCCAATTTCTACCAAGAAAGACTTAGTAAACGTCTTCCAGAAACTTCAGGTTCCAAAAAGTTGGGCCATGTGTTTCCTGCACAGTTGACTGGGGAAGGGTAGAAAGTAAGAGAACCTGACAAATCTATTCTTTATATTTTTGGGAGGAACTTTGTCATAAGTGCCAAAAACATTCAGTCTGGTCAAATCTTTCAATCCTTGGGCCATTCTAGTAATATGTCTTAAAGAAATAATTAGACAAGGACACCAAGATTTATACACAAACATGCTTTACATAAGGTTTTCATAATAGCAAAAAAAAAAAAGAAAAAAGAAAAAAAAGAAAGCTCAGAAACAAACACATGCATGAAAATAACTTAAATGTCTGATTATAAGGATTAACTTAATTTGGGTATATCCATGTTGGACTCTGTTCAACCATTTAAAAAGTATATTTTCCAGGAAATACGAGAGACCTAGAAAAATGATCATACTTCAGTATTAATCAGATAAAGCAAATATGTATGAATAAAAGCAACATTGAAAGGGAATGTCCCCAGATATTAATAATCTAATATTATGGGATTATGGGTGATTTTTTTATGTGTAGTTCTTTCTACTTTTATGTATGTTAAAATATTTCCAACACCATATACTGTAATCCTTTAAAAAAAAAAGACAGAAAAATAAGTTAAAAACCTTAGCACAATGTGTCTTTTCCTGACAGGAGTTCAGGAGAACAGAGTGCCCTCCATTAGTCAGATGCACGTTCTAAGCCTGTTGGAAATGTAGAAACAAGAGCATCGTGGGAATGAGGAGGTTCAAGTAAAGCTCCACACAAGAAGCTTGAGGTGTTATGACGGTGTTATGACTGTCTTTAAACATTTACAGTGGAATCAAGGTTTGGGATGTCCCAAGGGCCAGGTCAGAGCTGTTTAAAAAGGACCCGAGGGCGCTTCTGTCCACGCCACCCTCACACCTGCTCCTGCTGTCACTGGATGGCACGTCTCCAGCCAGAAACCTGCAATCACTTGTGACTGATTTCTCTGCTTCACCCAATAGAGCTCCAGATGGTCCTGCAAACTTTCTGAAGAATATCTTCTACATCTCCACTGCCCTATTTCAGGACCCCCTCATCTCCTGGCCAGGCTATTGAAAAGATCCCTACCTTGACCACTTTTGCTTTGGTCCTCTCACCACAGCCAGGCTGTCAATGCAAATCTGCTTCTGCAACACCCTTGCTTAAAACCCCTCCATGCCTCTCTATCATGGTCAAGGTAAAATCCAGACTCTTCATGTACAAAGTCCCTCTCCATCTGACCCCAATCCTGTTCACAGCCTCATTTCTCTATTCCTTGCTTCATACCCTTTGCTTCCCCTGACTTCAGCCTTCTAATCAATCCCTGGAAGTGCCACATCCTTTCCTGGACCCCATTCCCTCTACGTTTCACCCTCCTCCTCTTCTCCAGCGAGGAAATCCTTCTCATCCCTTTGGAGGTTCACCATCACCCTCACCAGGCAGAACACATTTCTGCCTTCTCTAGTTTTCTTAGAATTGTGTGATGCTTCTCTTCTCATTGAATACATCACCTCATTTTGGAGGCTTCAGATCTCCTCCTTTAGAGCATAAAGTCCTTGCTGCAATGGCGGATTCATCTTTATATTCCATAGTCTCCAGTATAGCACCCGGTGTGTGGTGAGTACTCATACGTGTTTGTTGAATGGACGCATGAAATTAAGGAGAGCAATAAATAATAAATAAGAGTCTTAAGACTCATACAGAAGAGTCTTCTAATCAACACTAGGGTTATATGCAATTTCCAGTGCCAGCTCAGATCTTCTGTGAAAATTACTTCTCAGATAAGGGATAAGATGTGTCAATTATTTCAGGATGTCTGAGTTATTTATTGCAGTTTAATAGATCACCTCCAAATTTAGAAGCTTAAAACAGTAATTATTTACTTTGCTCATGAATCTGAAATTTGAGCAGGACTTGATGGAGGGGGCTGTATCTGCTTAGTGTGGCATGAGTTGGGTGGATGGATTGGGTGGAGCAGCTGGAGGGTTCACTTCCAAGATGGGCACTCAGATGGCTGGCAGGCTGGTGCTGGCTGCCAGCTAGAGCTCTGCTGATGCTGTTGGCCGGGGGCTTCAGTTCCTCCCCATGTGGGCGTCTCCACAGGTCTTCTTGGGCTTTCTCACAAAGTGATGGCTGGCTTCCAGAGTGTTTCAAGATATGTGGGTGGAAACCACTTCGGCTATATTTTACGGATAAAGCAAGTCACTAAGGCTAGCCCAGAGGAATTAGATTCCACCTCTTAATGGGAGGAAGAGCAAAATATGTGCCCTGGGCATAAAAAAGGATGGAGGTGGCACAAATAATGTCCTATTTTCCAATTTTATTCTAACCGGTAGAAGTAATTCTGCAGTGGGATAGCGTGGATTTTCTTGGAATTGCAGAAATATTAAAGCCCTAGAGTCAAATGCAGGAACTGGCAGTTGGATAAGCTTCCCACCAGGAGACGAATTCACACATGAACCAGCAACTGCCTTGTAGAGATGGTAGAATCCGTGAAGCCTCCAATGAGGGATGGGATTGGATTGAAGTGAAGGGAATGTACTTAGTTGTATTTATCAGTTCACTGTGATCAGCTATTGTGATACCATTCGCCTGGTGTTCCCAGCTGTAATCACCAGGCTCTGGGATTGAGCAGACTGCATGGTGACTGACGGTGATGATGGCTATGGCGATGGGGATAATAGCTAACACATTTACCATGCTTACTGTTTGCAGGTACTGTCCTGTGCACTTTATGAATGGTAAGTCATTTAATTCTCATAATGACCCTGCAAATTAGAGATTATTACTGTGCCCCTTTCACAGATGAAGAAACTCAGGCAGAGAGCGATTACATAACTGATCCAAAGCTGACCAACCTGTAGATGGTAGAGATAGCTATCTAGTTGCTGTGCTAGGTAGACTTCCTGACCAGTATAGGATGTTGACCTCATGGTCCCTGATTTGTGTTCTTTCCATCATGATAAGCGCTCCTGTCTCCCTCAGTGAGGAGCCCCGACCGGCGTGTATCTGACCTTCTGAAGGCAGAAGGGCTAGGGGCTAGCCTCAAGGTGCATATGGCTAGCAGGAATACTATAAGGGAAAATTCAAACATCTGATGAAGAGGTGACTCTTTAAAACCCTTCCTGGGCAAGAGTACAGCTGGTCTGAGTCCTGGTTCTGGGACCTGATTCTGATCTCTCTGGCACATCCATTCCACATAAAATGGTGCTCTTTGCTGGACCACTTTTAAAGCACCCAAGCCTACCATGTACTTCTCAGTGCTCCCTGGACCTGTCAGGTCCTTCATTCACATCCAGTTACAGGTAATTCTCATGACTTCCACCCACAACCCCTCCTGCTGTTTCAAGGCTGAGTTCAAGGGTCTCCTTCCCTATGGATACTTCTTTATTGCCCCAGCCAGAGTGGGGTTTCCCTCTGTGCTTGCTCCACGGTTCAGCCCATACCTCTGAGTTAACACTTACAACATCTACTTGTCCTCAGGATTCTCTGGCTCTCTCCCACAAAGTTGGACCCGGGGCCACTACTTATTCCCCCAGCCCCGACTTCCTGGCACAGTGTAGGACCTGCACTGATGCTGTAAAATGAATGGTCCTTCCAAAGCACAATATGGTTAGGACTTTGCTGCTATGAGGTTCCCCCATTTGGGGACATCGACTTCTCCTGAGAGACTGGGACTACATATTTTTAAAATCTCAATTCAATAAGCTTTCCTTAAGCAATAATTTACTGCCGTTTTAAAAAGAGTTCCAATAGTTAGAGCTTCTTGGTTCTCAAACTTGAGCATTCATCAGGATCACCTGGAGGGCTGGTGAAAACACAGACCCCAGAGTTTCTGAGTCGGTGGGTGTGGAGTAGGGCTCCAGAATGTTTATCTCCTGCAAGTTCCCAGGTGATGGTGCTGTGGCTGGTCTGGGACCAGCTTGAGAGCCGCTGCTGGAGACATCGTGGACCAGAATGCCTGGCGACACTCACGCTGTGTTTCTTTTGTTCTGAGAATCCACAGGATGTATGTGCTGCAGTTTGAGTCCATCAATACACAGCTCAATTTCTGTTTTTAATAATAACCCTAGGAAGCAGAAATGTATCTTGTTGTGGAAAATGTTACCTCCATCCAACAAATGCCTAATGCTACAGCATTTGAGTTGCCCTCTGATCTTCCCACTTATTAAAAACAGCATTAAATTATTTGATGTGCTAGGCTTGCCCTGGAGAGGAGGAGGGGGCTCTGATATTCAGAAAACCAATGAGCATGCAAGCACTGTGCTTTCCAATGCGCTTAGAGTAAATGGAGGCATTTCTTGGGGGAATATACTTTATCCAAGATGTAGATGGTACATGAAATGTGAACAGATATAAGATGGCTGTTAAAAATTCCTTTCATTGAGCTGCAACGCAGATAAACTGGAGATTTAAATGTGGGGGATCTCAGGCTCTAGGCAGCTGGAGAGGGAAGAAGAGAGGAAGATAGAAATGATTTTCAAATATCCTTGACCACCGGCTTCTGTCTACTTAAGTGTTGATTGTAGATCACAGTCTGGCAATGGCTTTTCTTCTGTATCACACTGCTTCTCTCAGGCAAAGATGGCTGGGACCAGGGAAAAGATGGTGAGATGCATATAGGTGGATTTGCTTAAAAAGGACAGAGGTAGCTCATGCAGGATTTAGATGATTTCAGGTAGAGGACCCACCAGCCCACTTGGCATCAAATAAAAATCCCTGACCCTGGGGGATGTCAGCTCCTTACCAAACCCGTCTCCCAGCTGTCTGATGAGCACCTTAGGGCACTGCCTTTCACAGTTTCATCCTTATGTGTCCATAATGCCAAACTGTTACAAACACACAGAAGAGACCCTGATCATAAATGCCATTAAAGAGGAAGACGGCCAGTATCCCAACAGAAGCTTATAGTGCTTTTCAGGTCCTCAAACCTCAGGTCCAGTGTTGCCAGATGCCGATGCTCTGTGGAGAGGTGTGACACAGAGATACTGATGGTCTTGGAGTCAGTCAGTCATCAAGCGAGTGGGGGCCACCCTAATTGTCTTTGAGCCTCTGCTTTTGGTCAACACTCTTTTGCTGGAAAGAAAGAGAAACCTGCTATGCTAGCTCAAGGGAAAGGATTCTGATGAAGACACAACAGGTAATGCCATGGACACCTGGTCACAGGAGTGAAATGTAGCCAGTGACAGGACTGCTATGTTCAGTTGTACAAACTGTACACTGCACAACTCAAGAGGCACCAGTTAAATGGACTATGATGGACATGGTGATCTCTAGAGTCAGGTGACAAAGTGGCCCTGTTTGGGGGCAGATCTGGAGGGCCAAGGACTGAGGCCTCTTTCTCTGTCTATCAGGGTTGAGGTGATCCTTCTCATTTCTACTCATTTTCGTGTGTCTGCCCCTTCCTCTCTCATCTATCTTCTGCTTCCTTGTCTTGTGTGTGTCTCAGCATGGCTGCCCATCATGTTTTCTCTCTACTGGACCACCGTTTTGTTCCAGCATTTGTCACTGACTGTCTAAGTCTCTACCTTTTATTTCTTGGGAGGAAGAATTTGCTTGGTCCCTAGCTTGAGCCATGGAGCTGCTCAGTCTAAAAACCTCGGAGCTCTCTTTAGCTACTCTCTTACTCTTTTCATACCATGTCTAATCTCTTGGCCATTTTTTCAATACTTGGCTCCACTGTCAAAATAAGTAGGATTTTGCTGCTATGAGGGTCCCCTGCCCGGGGACATCTACCTCTCTTGAGAGACTGTGACTACATATTTTTAAAATCTCAATTCGATATGCTTTCCTTAAGCAATAACTTACTGCCGTTTTAAAAAGAGTTCCAATATCTAGAACTTCTTCCTTCTCAAACTTGAGCAAACCTGAATCCGGCTGCTTCTCGTGGCCCCCACGGCTATGACACAGGTCCAATCCACATTCTTCTTTGGCTTGGGTTATAACTATTCCATCTGTTTCTACTATTGTCCCCCTTCCTTCGGAGTGTGCTCCGAGGTTTGTGAGTAGGTCTGAGCATGTTCTCAAACCCTGCAAGCGCTCCCCTTTCATCAGAGCAAAAGCTGAAGTCTGTGGGATGGCCTTTCAGTTCCTACAGAATTTGGGCCCCATTATCTCTCTGCTTCTCCACCTAGGATTCTCGTCACTCCCTCTCTTCCCGCTATACTGGCTCCTCAGTGTTGCTCAAACACGCAGGCCCACTCTCATCTCCAGTCATTAGCGTTTGCTGTTTCCTCTGCCTGGAATTCCTTTCCTCCAGAAGCCAATTGGTTTATTTCCATCATCTTTAGGTCTTTCCTTAAGTATCACCTTCAGGCCTCCCTGGAACCCCTACTTTGTAGTGATTTCAGCCCATCACTCCTTGTCACCTTTTGTTTCTGTAGCTATCTTCTTTAGCATCTTCTGATAGACTGTCTGTCTCTGGCTGCTAGAAACAAGCTCTGTGAAGGCAGGAATTCTTGTGGATTTTTTTACTCTCAGCATATAGACCAGTGCCTGGCACTATAAAATATGCATTGAATGAATGGATCTAGAAAAAGGAATAAATGAATCTACAGGTTCATAACTCATATTCCAACACAAAAATAAAATTTATTTACTGAGAAAATGCCAGACTTAAACATGCATTACCCATATAGGTAAACATCTGCTGATTTCTTAATTCTTTTTCTCCTGTGGGGAGAGCTTGAATGCAAACTGTTGAGTTCCAATCCAGACGCCTGGCCGTGCTAACTTTTGCTCCCCCAAGTATTGCTCCCCTGCCAGCGTGCCTGCATCTCAGGAGAGAGGGTCCAGCCCCTACCACTCTCACGCCATGGGGTGGGTTTCTTGCTGAGCAAAAGGGTGGCCATGGAGTTTAATTCCCTTGCCCGAGTATTGTTTTTTTCTCCTTTTTATTTGAGAATCCAGGTTTCCAGATGACTTGCTCTTGATTTTCAGAATCCCCCTTGCAGGACTTCTGCTTCATGAGGGTGGTGATGTCCCACAAGGAGCGGGAGTGGCCTTCAGAAGGAGGCCCAGGACTCATTTAAAAGCCGTCCTTCCACCACAGAGGGCAGCTTGCAGCCCGTGGAATCAGACTTTCACCAGAGGATGGCACTGTGGTCATTTCCAAGAGGGAGCTGAGTAATTTGAAAAAGCAATTTCGAATAGCAATACCAGCTGCACTTCAAACCCTGCAGGGAACATTAGAAAATGTTAACCCCCAAATGGGGGGAGAGCAGGGACTGGAGGAAGGCATGGGGATCTTCACTGTGGAGGCCAGGCCTGGAAGAAGGTGGGGGCCGGGAGAGGGGCTAAAAAGGAATGACCTCAAGCTGGGGGGCTGGCATCCTTCCCGGTGGAGGCTGAGCGCTCTGCTTACCCAGGCCTTTTGAGGGCTTTGGGAGCAGAGCCGTCAGCAGCCTCAGTCAGAGGGGGTTGGTTTTCCAGAGTCCCGCTGAACTTTGTAAAGATGGCAGGGGCCAGCGGGAGGGCAGTAGTGGTGGAAGTTTTTCTGCTTTCCTCTTCTCTGCTCAGTTTGTGACAGTTATTTAAAGTGTGCATTTCAGCACCCCCCTGCCCCCCACCCTCCTGAGGACGCAGACCAAGTCTTCATCTTTGCCGTTTTCCATCATGCCTGGTGTGTAATGGATACTCCATGAATGGTTGTCAGATAAATAAGTCATTAGTTGATTGAATGAGTGAATCTTGGATTTGGAGAAAGAATAGAGTAAGGCTTTTCAAGAGAAAAAGGGGGAAAAAAAAAGTGTGTTAAGTGTCCTCTCATCTCTCCAGGATTTCTTTCATCATTGTCGCTACGGGCAAAATATGAGCCCCTGATGGTTTGCAAAGGGGCCAGTTTGCAAGTCTAACAAGTGAAAACTCATGTTGTCCTTGTCTGTCCACCTGTTTGTTGGTTGGTCCATCCCTTGCTCCCTCCTACTTCCCTTAACTCCATATTTATGCCTCCTCTCTAACACTTGTCTCCATCCCATTCCCCCTTGAATTAGAGCCATTTAGGGATATGCCCCATCTCCCAACTGTGGGGCTACTTGAGGGCATCCCGTGGTGTCTAGGACAAACGTCTTGCTCAGTGTTTGCAGAATGCATGAACACATGTGCAATACTTTTCCCAAATGATTTTACAGCCATCAGAGCATTCAACCCCAGCACTGCCTCTTTAAGGAAGACAGTAATGGGGCGGATTGTATTTTCCATTTTCCAAAGATGGCTGTGCCAATACATATCCCATTCCTACATTCTTCTTGTGATGTGACATTGACCACCCTCCACTGAGAGATGGGGCCCATGTTCCCTCCCCTTGAAGCAGGACAGGCCTTGCAATTACTCAGTCAATAGAGTGCTGCAGAAGGGATGCAGCACAGCTTCTGAGGCTGGGTCTTCCAAGTAGGAAAACTTCCCCTGGCTTGCTCTCTCTCTCTCTCTTGGGACTTGTGTCTCGGGAACACCCGGGCTGACATGTGAGAAATCCGGTTACCCTGGAGCTCCATGTAAAAGAGGTCACAAGGGAGACCATGTAGAGATAGAGTCTGCTGGAGAGGCTCAGCTGTTCTAGCTCCAGCTGTTTGAATCATCCAGCTGAGACTCTGGACACTGTGGGGCAGAGGCACCGTGTCTTGTTATGCTTTGTCCTAATTCCTGACCCACAGAAGCTGTGAACGTGACAGATCGGTCTTTTATACTGCTAAGTTTTGGGTGATTTGTTATATAAACATAGTAATGGAACACTCTACTATCTCCTCCCTTTTTAGGTGAGAAAACTGAGGGGTACCAAATAGTGGAGCTCGTGTTTGGACCCCTGCTGTTGACTCCCAGCCCACTGCAGCTTCCAGAGAGCCTTTACTGATGTCAGCTTTCCTGCCCAGGCGGGAGCTGAAGAAAAGACATGGACTCAGGGTCACCCAAGGCTGGGGGAAGCCTTTGGTTTTTTGCTCATACATCGGCAGAACAGGAATGTAGGTTCTGAGATCCATCTGGAGTCTAGTGAATGAAAGGGGGGCTTGTAGTTTGGGGTTTCTGGTTTGTTGCATTATAAATTCTGCAACTTACAATTACTGGTCTGAGACTAGTGGTGCCAGGAGCATCAGCCAGTGCTGGGACCCTCTGAAAGCTGCCCACTCAGGCCTACATACCGGCCAGCAGCTGGCTTGCAAGTCTCAACTCTACCACGGGGGTTGGCTGATGTTATTATTGTCAGAGTGGGCCATATCTGAGGGTGCAGCCAAGAGGCCCCCAAAGCAGGGTAAACACAAACAAGCCACAATGTTGCTATGAAGACATCATTGTTATCCACTTATCTGGGCCGCTGACACCCCTTTCAGGGACCTCCCTTAGGCCAATTAATAATCTTGCCATGGGGCAACCCTGAGATGGTCTTGTCAGTGGGTGTCTCATCAGAGCCGGATTTGGGGATGACCAGCCCTTCCACCAGCCATGGCCTCTCAGGGAGTCTGGGACAGCAAGCTGGTGGGCTCTCCTTCTCTGGGATGAGCAGCAAAGTTTCATTCTGGGTTTGGGGCTGTTGACAAGGAGGCTTTCCAAGGTCACACAGGAAGCCTGATTCTGAATGTGGATTTCAGCATCGTTGGGAATCAGACACCAGAGGCTGATGGGCCAACTCCACAGCTATCAAGAGCTTTGGGGCGTTTATATCCTGAAGGATCTCTGCTACTCAGTATAGGTTCTGGGGGAAGCCCCTTTCCCCAAGTCCAGTTTGGAATCCCAGCTGGGGGGTAGCTGATGAGGATACCATGATAGACAGCGATGACATAACTTCTGGCAACCATGATTGTGTATTGTCCGTAGCCATCACCTTGTTTGTATAGTAAGAGCAACATGGTTGTCATTTATGAAGGCCACGATGCCTTCACATCACAGTTGTAGTGTCAAGCGTTTGGAAGCCACTATGCTGTTGGGATGTGTGGTCATGGCCACGTTGGGCTCACAGAGACCGTGACGTTGTGACCTGACACTGGCACTCTTCTCCCCTGTGTTGGCAGTGTTAGGGCGGGCGCCCCAGCTCTGCTGGTCTGGATAGCTCACCCCAGTGCCTATCAAGCTTTACAGTGTGTCCCAGTTTCTGGGCAGCTTGTGGAGTTGCAAGTACTGATCCAGCAGGTCTGGCGTAGGGTGGAGTGTCTGCATCTCTAACAAGCTGCCAGTAAGGCCAGTTCTGCTGGTCCACAGACTGCATCTGAGAAGCGAGGTTGGCCTAGGACCAGCAGTCCAATAGATCCTTCTGCAGTGATGGAAATATTCTATTTCTCCACTGTCCAATACGGTTGCCACTAGCCACATGTAGCTATAGAGCACTTGATGTGTGGTTAGAGTCACTGAGGAATCGACTGTCAAGTTTTACTTAGTTTTCACTCATTTAAATATAAATAGCCACAGACAGTTAGTGCTACCATATTGGATAGACTGTACTCTGGAGTGTGTCAGACTTCCCTAGCGGGCTTGTTAAAACACAGGTTGCTGGGCCCCACCCCCAGTAGGTCTGGATGGAGGTCCGAGGATTTGCATCTCTAATGGGCTCCCAGATGATACTGAGGGTCTGGGCACAGCATTCTGAGACCCATGCCACCTGGCAATCCCCTGCCCCTGAACACGTCTGAATGCCAGCATCGCAGGACGAAAAGCTACATGCCAATGTTATGATTTGATTTGAACTCACCCCTAATGGGATGTGAGCTGGAGTCCATCGAGGGAGATCCTGTGTGAGGTTTAGGTGGGAGCATTATTTTGAAACAAATGGAGGGATCCCTAATTAGGGCTGGCCTCTGTAAACTCAAAGGCTCCTAGCTGGGAGGGACCTTAGAGATCATCTGATTGGTACTCTCACTTTACAGATGGGGAAACGGAGGCCCAGCCAAGCTGTCAACTGTGAAAGGTGCCACATGATACTCAGCACTAGAACCGTGATTCCTGGCCCAGTGTGCGGGCCTCTGCACACCGCCTCTGTCCCTGAGCTGGCAGAGGGAAGTGGCTGAGACACACACTTCGCAGGTGTCACTGCAGAACACAAGGACCCCCCTTAGGGATGGGGCGGGGCCCTCAGGTTCAATTCTCAGTCAAAAGGAGGGGGCCGCTCTGGATACCAGCCCTGCGTCCAGTTGTCATCACCCACAGGCTTCAGCACTGTGATTTTTCTCCTCCTCTCCTATCCCTCTGGGCAATTTGGTTGGTTTTTAGCTGCTCTAGTTAGAAATGACTTCCCTCCCCCACCTCCCACAAAAAAGACATGGGAGGAGATTGAAACCATTGGTGCCAATGCTATTTTGAGGATCTTATGTGCATATTTCAATAACCGATGCCATTCCTGTACCTGGTGCTGAACATGAGAGGACAGATACTACGGGGACACAAAATTGCTGCTATTTATTAAACTCCCGCTGTGAGCCAGACACAGGATCAAGTCCTTTGTATTCCCAATCTCATTAAAACTTCACAAAAAGCCTACGAGGTAGATGTTATTGTTACCATTTTTTAGAGGGGAAATGAAGGTCTAGAGTGAATAAATAACCAACCCAGTTATACATCTGGTAAACGTGAGGGTAGAGACTTGAATACAGTCTGCTTGATGCCAAATTGTGTTTTTTCTTCATTGTGCCAAGTTGATGTGACCTGGTGGGGGTCAGGGGGGTGTCGTGAGCTCCACAGCCCTGCTTTTTGTGGGCTGGCACTTCTGTGTGGTGTTGTCTTCTGCGTGCCCACCCTGCCTGCCCCAATCCTGCTTAGATCCAGGGATGAAGATGAGACACCTGAAGAATGAAACTCAGCCTGACCTTGAGTCAATAAGCCAGGTATATAAGTCAGAATGATTTTAGTTATAGAGAACAGAAAGCTGAATTAGAACAAACAAGACAGGTACTGGCTGTGTCCCTGGGAAGTTCAAGGGAGATACATATGGTCTTCAGGTACAGTTAGATCCAGGGTTTTACCAATTAATCATTGGGAGTCTCTCTCTTTTTCATTTCCTGGTTCCTTTTACTCTGAGTGGGTTTCATTCCCAGGCAGGCTTTTGCCATATGCTGTAGCTCTATGTTGTCCTTAAGGCTGGGGAATGCCAGTGAGAAGAAAGCCCCTCTCCCAACCCAAACCACAGCTCAAGCCTAAGTCCCATAGATAATTCCTATTGGCTCAGCTAGGGCCATGTGACCCCCCCACCAACCAATCACTGCAACAAGGGGATGGAGTAGTCTAATTATGTAGACCTGAGTCTCATAACTACTCCTGAAGAAGGGCATGGGATCTGTCCCATCTGGGTATTTCTTTGAAAGTAGGATATATTCTGTTATCAGAAGAAAGCACTGTTACTACCATCTGCTAAACTGGTCTACACCATAAATTGACGGCAGCTTCTCTGCTAATGGAGTGCCTGCAATTAGGCTGGTTTTTTCTCCTGATTGGTTGTTGAATATCAGCTCCCTGTTTCACCTCCTAACTGCACAATGCATCTTCTTCTTCTGGATGCCAACGCCTGCCTCACCCCGTGGGGTCTAAGCTCACTGCACCCCAAGAGCTGGTCACATGATTGCTCGCTTCTGGTGGGGCAAGGGTGTGTCTTAATCTCCTGGCTTCCTAGATTATCCCCAAGGTGCCCTTAATGGCTCTTCCTCTCACCCTGCATCCCTCCCAAGATCGCATTATCCCCTGTGAGACCACCCTACGTTATCAGGGAGAAGGTCCCTGAAGGAACTTGACCTTCACATTTCAAGATACTGGGTGACACCTGGTTGGTTAAACCTATCTCTCCATTGTCCAGAAGTACAAAGTGGCTACTCTGGTCTAGAAGATTTTCTGGCAACTCATTTCTTTGTTATTTATTTTCCCAAGTGGTGATCGTCTATGGGTTCTACGAGCCTGCCAGATGGCATGTCCCCACTGGGGACAAGGCGACTTCATGATGATCTTTTAGATTCTAGCTCCCGGGCTGCTGCATTGCTGGGACCAGCCTCTGTAATGAAGTTCTGGACCCAGGCCTGCCCTGATACCCCTCACATTCTTACATTCCTCACTCTCCTCTGATCAGCACAGCCTCAGTCCTGCGGGCCCTTCTGCCATACTGTCCCGATTTAGGGCTGGGGTTACTGGCATCCATGGGGGATGCAAAGCAAAGGAATGAAAGCTTGTCTAGGGAGGAACTGTCTAGCAAGTACAGCCAACCCCTGATTTGGCAGCTTATTAGGGAGAAAGGAAAGGGGTGTACGAGACCTGCCAGCTGAATCAGGACAGGCTGCTCGGGGGAAAGGGTTGCTTGTAAATCTTAAAAATACATGTTACATGCACTTCAGCATCTTTACTAAAAGGAAGAGCCACGAAATGTACACATACCTCTAACAGTTTTGCCTCTTTCCATGGGGATGGATGAAAGTCCTTGGGTGTCTTCATCCAGATGTGGTGCAATGCCTCCTCTGTGCCAGGCATAAAGCTACAGATGTGCCATTCTATTGGTTTTCCTTCTCATAATCACCTTGTCCAAAAGGTGTGAGCCATCATTAAGTGGCAAGGGCACGATGTGAACTCAAGTCGACCTGATTTCCAAGCCAAAGGCACCATTTTCATGAACCCAGTGGTAGAAGCAGCTCTGGAAGGCCCTGACACAAGGAGGCCGGGGATTCAGTACACGAGGTGCGATGGAGGACGCTTAGGCCCAGGGGCAGAGGCCAGGTGAGATGGGAGCCTCACAGAGCTGTCACAGGAATGGGTTTGAAACGGAGACAAGAGGCAGGGTGCTCAGGCCTTCGGTCAGAGAGTTCTGAGTTGGTACAATGGGACATAGCCTGGGAAGGTTCTGAAAAGGGAGTGCTGGGTCAGAAATGGCATTTGAGAAAGATAATTTGTGCAATTGGGTGTAAGACGTAGACAGTATTTCAAAGAAAGGAGGGGTTAGGGAGCCATGATCAGAGGAAATTCTGTCCATTGCCTCGATCCTCAGATGAATGCAGACCTTACTGTCGGCAGGAAAGTAGCTTTGTCCTCAGCCTCTTTCCTGTCAGTCTCCAGGAGAGGCTTTTCCTTCTCCCACTGATAAAAGGGCCCTGGTGGCTGGGTCACATGACAAGGTGCTTTTATTTCTCCTGGAGAACAGGGAAAAGTCCTTCTGGGCCTGGCTACCACCTCTGTGTGAGTATTTATGAGCTGTGAGAGTTAAGATCATAAGGCTCCCATATTTTACTTTTTAAAAAAGCCAATAACTTAAGAAAATGTTTTCTCCATAGAGAGACTTCAAAAGATCCTAGAAAATAACACACTAAAAATTACTGAAAGACGGCATTGCCCACATCTTGAATGTCGATGTGAAAGAATGTGCTGCAGCCAGGCAGGCCTCCGCACAGGGCTGAGTGTTTCCTGGTGGCTTGCAGTCAGACGCAGGATCAAAGCTGTTAGGCACGGACTGCGGCCATCTGGGGGGCGGGCTCGCCAGCGAGATTGTTTTTCATCCAGAGGTAGGAACTATTAAAAACATCTCTGCACTTAAAGAAAATAAAAATTTAAAACCTTTCTGCTGCTGTTGAGGGGCAAGGTGACCTCATGATCCTCTGCATGGAGCACATGGGAGTTATTTAGGGCATTTATGCAGAGAGGCCAAGAATGGACATCCTGGGGATCTGGGCCTGCCTTCTCTGGTGGGGTTGAATTTGGCCTAGTTATTTAAACTTGCTGAGCCTCAGTTTGAGCTCCCATTAATTGGGGTAATAATATTTGCCCAGACTGTTTCACAGGGCTGTTAATGTCAAACGAGGCCATGTTTAAATTGGTATGTGTGCCTGCTTTGGAGAGAGACGATTTCTGCTTTCCCTGTGTGTTCCTTCCTTCCTATGGAAGGGGAGTCAGAGCGTGGAAGCCACGGGCCGAGGTTTACCAGCATGTTCACGAGTGCCCAACATGCAGTCCTTGCTGTAGCCCGACCCGCCTGACAGAGCCACTGGCCCCGGTGGACCTCATCACGCAGCTGGCTATGGGCGGCCTTGGATGTGGGATCTGCAGGCTGTGGACAGCAGCATGTCCATGGATGGTCCTTATTGTAATGGGCCTGAGGCAGGAGGCTCCAGTGTGCCCTGTGTTTTGGAGGGGACTGGGCACTTTCCTGGCAGGAATCCACTGGCCAGTTTGGAACACACTTGGCTGGTAATCTCTGGGTGGGAAGGAAGGGGTGAATTTCAAGCCTGGAAAAACCTACGGGGCACAATGTGTTATTTGGGATTATTACTGGGCCAACATTTGAGACCAGCTCCTGGCAATATCGTGGATGCTGCAAAGTGGGTCACTGGGCTCCTGGCTTCCTCTTCCTTTCTTCACATTGCCTCTCTTTGTCTGCTGCTTTCTGGAAACACACCATGTATTGAAGCCCTGCTTTCTGGAGACACCTTGATGCCAGTCACCTCTACTTTAAAGACAGTTGAGGTCCTTGCATGCTCTGTTCCCAGTAGATTTGCATTTGGAGCGCAATGCTCCTTACCAAGGAAAGCTTTGATCACATGTTCGAAAGATTTCATTGAGAGGGGTCAGGGAAAGGGTTCTCTGATGTTTTGCCATTAGATTTTCCTGTCTGCTTCCTAAATGGAAAACTGGTCTACCCCACCATCCCTAAGAACTCAGGAACTTGAATGTGACACTCCTCTTGGGGCATGCTTGAGGCCCTTTAAAGACCTGTCTCTGCTCTTAATTTTAAGAAAAGGGCAACAGCTGACAATTCCAGTCTCTCTCTGAGTCTTCAGAGGCTCATTTATGTGACCCATTGGCCTCTGAACACAAATATCATGTCAGCACAAATGCCCTTAAATGGTTGAAAAGTAAAAGAGACAAAGGTATAATTAGTTTATCCGTAATTGTTCCTTCAAGGAAAATAGAGCTTTGACCTTGTTGAAACAACCAGCTTAACTGAAATAACCCACATTTGCTGAGGACTTAACTCGGTGCCAGGCCCTGGGCTATGTGCTTTGCATTTAAGTCTGACATCCACTCTTTAAAGTGGTCACTATTATCCTATTCATTTTTTCAGGTGAAGAAACTAAGGGTTAGAGAGAGAAGTAACTTGCCTAAGTCCAGCCAGCTTGTAAGAAGCCAGAGATGGGACACAGATGCATGTCTGTCAGATATGATGCTGAAGACTGTGTCCTTGATCACTTGTCAGTGGGTTTCTCCTCTAGCTTTGCTAATGTGCCCGTCGTTTTGCTCACAGTTTGCTTGTGAGTAAGAGAAAATCAGCAGTGGTTCCTTAAACAAGCAAGAGTTTATTTTCCCCACATACCAAAAAGAGAAGCTCACAGGAGAGTAATCCAGGGCTGCTTCAGGTCCTGCTATCATTCTGTCCCATCATCCCTTGCATTTTGCTTCTGTCTTCATGGTTATAGTGTGGCTGCTGGGCTTTACTGCTTTGTACCTGCATTCTAGGCAGAGAGAAGGAGGAAGAGACAAAGGGATTTCTTTTGGCTAGGTGTTGTCTTTTTAAGTGGAGGAACTTGTTTCCCTACAAAATTTTTCCTTGTCCAAAACTATGTCACAGGGTCATCTCTATCTGAAAAGGAGACTAAAAATAGAATAGTTTATCTTTCTTGCTTCTAGAATAGAGGAAAGCAAGAAACACAGGGCTGAGAATAGCTAGGGGAAGCCAACCTATAGTCTCTGCTCAGCTTACATCTTGAATGCTTTGATTCAAAGATTACTGGTGGGCATGGCTGGAGTGGAGCCAAAGTTCTCCCTAGAGGGAGAACCTCTTCACATAAACATGCTGAATAAGCCCCTGCTCTCCTTAGCTGGCAGCACGCGTGCCTCTACTTGTAGGCTCAGCCCTCCAGTTGCCTGAGTCAGCCCAGAGCACCAGAGAGTGGGGTCTGGTATCGATCTTGTGGGGACTGTACATTTCATGTTTCTCAAGTTGAGTCTTTCCTATCCTCTGCTGCATGTCAGCCCAGCTAGAACCGCTGACTTGACTTCCAGGCCTCCTGACCTATATACTCAGCTTGTTTGACTGTGGGGGATGTGTGTGTGGGATATTCTCTTTGGGGCTTGCCAGTTATTGTGGTCACCCCATAAAGGTGGGATGGGCCCCCCTTCCCCCCAGATTTGTGGCTCAGCTATCAAGACCGATGATGCTACAGATGCACTAAAAGAAATATGAAAGGATTTGCTACTAGAGAAAGCAGGGTGGGCTCTCAAGCTTCTCAGACCTGGCACGAGAGAACAGAGCAAGGTGACCTGGTTTGGGGCTTTATGCCGGTGTCTTAGCTCAGGCAGCTAATAGAATACCATAGACCGGGTGGCTTCAACAACCGAAATTTGTGCTTGCAGTTCTGGAGGCTGGGAAGTCCACGATCAGGGTGCCTGCATGGTAAGTTACTCATGAGGGCTGTCCTCCTGGGTCACTGATGGGTGTCTTCTTGCTGTGTCCTCACTTTGTTGGAGGGATGAGGGAGCTCTCTGGAGTCTCTGTTATAAGGGCACTAATCCTATTCATGAGGGCTCCACCCTCATGACCTGAGAACCACTCAATGGCCCTGCCTCACTACCATCATGTTGGAGGCTGAGGCTTTAAAATATACATTTTGGGGGGACACAGTTCAGTCCACAGTTGGTTGTCAGGGGGTGGGGCCAGTGTGAGAGTTACTATGCCCGTGTAGTTTGGTCTTCCCACTAGGCCATATCAGGAAGTGCCTGGGCTTCCTTATCATCTTGCCCAGATGTGGGGCAGAAGTGGAAGGAGGGGTGGTAGAACTTGGAAGCTGTAGGCTGTTAAACATCAAAAATAGAGTCAGGCTCTTTGTTACGTCAGCCCTCCCCTGTGGCTTTCCCTCACATACCTGGGCCATGGGCTGTGGATGCCCGGGCAGGGAAGAGGCTGTCTCCAGACTTTGAACATCAGTTGCCACCGTGGCCTCCCTAAGCAGGGTCTTGACCCCTGGATGGGTTCCCTTGGATCTCTGTGCACTCCTGGCCATGTTTGGGTTCACCACCATCCTGGGCCTTGTCTACTGGACCCTGGTTACCCCTCCCAGGGTCAGCTGGTCTGCAGCTGGTTGATTTAGTTCTTCTCTTTTTCTTCCAGCTGTGTTGCTGAGACCACAGCATCATGCAGAATCATGTGGTCACAGTTTTTGGGGTGAGTACCTATGTGCTGTCCTGAAGTCATGCCATGAAGTCTGCCAAATTTATGACTTTCAGCCCCGGCATCTGCACTGGACCTACAACTCTTTGTATCCGGTAAGGAATGGAAACACTTTATTTATTATCCTCCTCCTCCTCATCAAAGACTTCTTGGGCATCTCTTAGTTGCTGTAATCCATAGCGCATCAACTCAGCATATAGGGGTGGCCTCCTTTCTGAAGGGATTTGCAGTCAGATTGGGAGGTAAAATTTACGTATTGAAAGAAAGTGGGAAAAAAAGCAGGAAATATGTGCCAAGTAAATGGTATGGGCAAGGCAATGATTTTGAGAGCTCTTTGAGGGTTGGTGCAAACTTCTTGGAGGAGATGGGCACTTTAGTCAAGCTGTGGGAAGATGAGGTCTTGATAAGCATGGTGTGAGAGCAGCCATTTGATGGCCTTCCTCTGATGTGTGTGTTCTTGTTAGTGGTCATTGAGGGAAATTTGATAGTGTAAGCCCCTAATGTTCACAATTCTCTAGAATGATTCTCACTGGGGAGCTTATTAGAACCAGTGCGAAGAGTAAAGTTTGGGGTACCCAGACATCTCTGCAAACCATGAGTGAGTTCCCAGTGGAGAAGAGTACCAAGGATCTCAGTCCCTAATTCTTAACTAAGACTCTCCAAATGTCTTCCTCAGGAGGAGGAGAATGACATTTTAGATCCTTATTCCAAAATCCATCATGGATGAGCAGGTGTTGTATACCTTAATATATATTAGTTATCCCTCTCATTTTTCACATGTACTAGATTCAGGCAAATCGTCTCACTTCTTTGGGACTCGGTTTGCCCATTGGCCTAGTGGGTAAATGTCTACACCAATATGAGAACCAATCATTATATGTCATTGTAAATTTACATGGCGTTTCTACACATACAAACTTATTTACTTATCACAACGCTGTGTGTGCTTCTGCCTATAGTTAATGCAAAATATAGAAAAGTGAGACTTAGAAAAATTTAGCACTTCTTCCACTATGATATATGTGAGTATAGATAAATAAAAGAGAACCTGAATTCAGATCTTTTGGATAACTTTTATGGCCTCATTGCCTGTCAAAACACAAAACACTTGAACAGTGCAGGCCAAGCCCATCAAAAATCACAAGCAAACTAAGACCCCCTCATAGTGTTCATTGGGACAAGACATGAAAATTCCTTGGGGATGTCCAAGCACTCTGCAAGGGGAGGGTTGTTATTACTGTTCTTTGCTCTGCACTAACTCAGCTCAGGCAGAGATGCTCCAGAAAGAGCGTCTCATTTGCAAGTTGACTACATAGCGGATGTACAGCTTATCCTCAGCCTTGTTAGGATGCAACATTTGCATCCACTGGATGCTCAGTCTGATGTCTTCTACCTGCCTGAGGGGTCTGGGTGCTGTCTTTGGATAAACACACACACACACACACACACACACACACACACACACACACTTTTCTCTTATTGTCGTTGCCTATTGGCTTTCACATCCTTCTTGGTTGCATTATGGGGTAAGCTGAAACTCTTGATAAAGGAGTTCTATACAGTGATGACAAGAATTGATTTCCAATTTCCTGCAGAATGACTCTATCATTGCTAGTGACTCAGGCAATTTACCTCATATTCCAGGCCTGCCTGGGGGCTATAGATCACACTGACAGCTTCTCAGTCATGCAGGAGGTGGATTTTGACAAGATGAGATTGGAGACATTTTCAGAGTTTTGCACTGGGGTGGCCAGAAGGGAATGGCTGCCCCAGGGCTTTGGGCCATGCAGGTATTCTGTTGAGAGTAGATATGTGTCGGCCATGACGGGAAAACTGGCCTATGGTTGGGTTTCCAGTGGGCTACCCAGGCAGCCCGTTTCCCCTCTCCATAAACTGTGCAGCCCTATTCAGCAGGAGGACATCCAGAGACCCAGCCAAAAGATAGAGGCATCCATTTCCAAGAGTTCCTTCCTAATTAGACAGCATCTGTCTATTAAAAGATGTTAGATATAGGTTGAGGTTTTCCTTTCTCAGTGGGCTCTATTACAGCATGTGCAATTCTTTAGCATTTACTCATTAGCTCATTTTCACCTGCCAAACCTGCATTGGGTGCTAGATGAAATTGCTGTCCCTGGAATGCATGTTAAAAGGATAAACAGGGCTCTGCCTTCCCGAGTCATCCAAGCAAAGCAGAACGCAGCCATGTTAGGACCAGGCCTCCTGTGGGCTGTGACTCTGTGCTGAAGCCAAATTCATTTAATCTTCATGACAACCCTATGAGGTAGGCCCCTGACTACTTCTAGTTTATAGATATGGAAACTAAGGCAAGAGGAGTCACACAAGGTGAGTGGCAGAGTGGAGATTGACCTTGGGCATTTTGGAAACAGAGCCTATGCTCTTAAACATTAGTATATCCCTCATGAGTGGTGGATGAAAATAGATGATTTTTCATCTAGTGGGCTGATTGGAACCCCTGGAAACTCACTATCCACTGCCCTGTTTTTATAAGGACTTTATCAAAGTCTTTGACAGCTACAAGTAATCACTGGAGGCCGGGAACTGAGCACACACGTGCCACATGCAAGTGTGAGCATGCACAGATCCCCTACACCCCCTGCCACACACACACATACACACACACATGACAAAGTCTTAGCTCAAGGAGACACAGAAGCAAGCCTTAATGACACAGCTCTGCAGAACAGACACTGATTTCTCCCTAGTCCTTCAGCCAAAAAATTATTTTGTAGAAATCGTTGTCAAACTACTTCCCAAACTGAGGCTAAGTTTCACTAATGCAGTAGGATCCTGACCTCCCAGTATGTTCTGAGAACCGCCAATAATCTGGGTGCTGGGCTGGGCCCTTTCACAGACATGATAGGCAAATGTCCACAACACTTTACTTTGTGAGGACCTCTATCCCCATTTTACAGCTGGGGAGACTGAGGCAAGGGCAGATCTCTCTAGATCATAAAGATAGCAAGAGACAGGGATAGGATTCAAACACAGACCTGTTGAATCTCAATCCACTTCTTCCCAGAATAATACAGACACCAATAATACAGAGATTCCCATGTATACTCTGTTGATAATTATTTTATTTTGACAAAGTTATCTGGACACTAATCTGCCAGGTTTCCAAAGAGCAGACCCCATCACCTGCTTCCCATTCTGAGAATCTGGCCTGTGGTTGGACGAGGTCCCAGCTAAATCTCTGGCTCTGGCCCTCATTTCCCTTCCTAGTCAAAAGCTCCACGTGGGCTCTAAACACGCTATCCCATAGCTTTTCCACAGAGTCTATATGCTTCAAGCTGCTCCTTTCCCAGCCCCTTCCAGAAGCCACGTCTAAGGCTGCCAGTCATGCTGGCTTTCATTAATCTCTTCCGCAGATGGAACGAGACAATATAATCGCTCCCTGCGCACCTGTCAGGTAGATGCTGCATTAGGCAGCATGTTTGAGGTTGTTTTTAGTTCTGATCAAAGTGATTGAAACAGATGTACCTCATGGGTCTTATTAAATGGCAGGGAAAATTACTCATCAGACACCTGACTTGTGCTGCAAATTCTTTGTTTGCAGACGATGTTGCCTTTTTCTTCCTAAATAAACAAGTGTTTAGTTTTCTGATCAATACTGAAGACTGGGCTGGCTGGAGGGGAATCCATTCAACCCTGGACATAATGGCAATGGCCTATTGTGATGTTCTCCTGATACAGAGTTTAGAAGTAGCTGCTTCCTTTGACAGAGAGAAACATTATCTGCTCCTCATACATCACTTATTCATTTATTCAAATAAATATTGACTGGGTACCTATCACATCACGGGCAGGTCCAGAATTAGGTGCTAGGAATGTTCTAGTGATGAATCTGACATGGTCCTGCTTCCAGGAAGTCCACAGCCTGGAGTGTGGAGAGAAAAAAGTGTACATTTACAGTGGAAGTATGATAGATGATATAGGTGATAGACAACTAATTCAAGTAATGTTTATGGATATGTGTGGGGGACACAGCTTCCAAAATGTCTCCAACAATCACTATCTTCTGACATCCATGCCCACGTGTAGTCCTGTCCCCTTGGGGTGACTCACATCTAATAACCTGGTGACTCGTGTCTAATAAACAGACTATGGCAAAATCATGAGATGTCACTTCTGAGATTAAGTTACTGTTATGGGTTGAATTGTGTATCCCCCTCCCCACCAAAAAGATATGTTGAAGTCTTAACCCCTGGTGCTACAGAATGTAACTTTACTTGGAAATAGGATTGTTATACATGGAGTAAGGTTAAGATGAAGTCAGAGTGGGCTCTAATCCAATATTACTGGTGTCCTCATAAAAAGGGGGAAATATGGATGGACACACACACACACACACACACACACACACACACGGAGGATGCCATATGAATGTGAAGGCAGAGATGGGGCGATGCATCAATGAGTCAAGGAACCCCAAAGGTTGCCCGCAAACCACTAAAAGCTGGGGAGAGTCATGGGGCAGATTCTCCTCCCCAGCTCTCAGAAGCAACCAGTTCTGCTGAAACCTTGATCGTGGTCTTCCAGCCTCTAGGGCTGTAGGCAGTACATTTCTGTTGTTAAAGCCCCCCAGGCTGTAGTATTTGTTATGGAAGCCCTAGCAGGCCAGTGGAGTTATAGAAAGACTGCCAGTTCTGCCCTGCTCCCATTTTCTCCTGTCCTTTCTCTCTTGCTCTGATGAAGCCAGCTACCATGTTGTGAGCTGTCCCATGGAGAGGCCCGTGTGACAAGGGACTGGTGTCCTCTGGGCCAACAGCCTGGGGGAAACTGAGGCCCTCTGCCTGACAGCATTAAAGGAACTGGATCCTGCCAACAACATTGGGAGTGAACTTGGAAGCTAGCTCTTCCCCTTCTGACAGCGTGGTTACAGTCTTCTGAGAACCCTGAGCTTGAGGAACCAGCTAAGTTGTGATGGGATTCCTGACCTACATAAAATGAAATGATGAGTGTTGTTTTTAATTAATAAGCTCTGAGGTAATTTTTTACGCAGCCAGAGATAGCTGATACCATCTGTGAAATAGACTAGACACGGTCCTAGGCCCCAGGGCAGTGCAGGTGATGTGGTCTTGACTTCGAGAAGAAGTAGTTTGGTTACAGAAGCTTGGCTCTGACTCTGGCCAATGTTTATACATTATGAAATTATTCCCACAGCAAATCTAGTCACCATGAGAACCCTCTATTTTGAAGGTGTAAGTTCTTGCTTATCTAAAACTATTTCTCAATCTTCCTGCAATGGGGTGGCCAATGATTTTGAAGCAGAAGTCATTAGGTAGGGATTTGGAAAAGCTCTTTACAAGGCCCTTTTACCTCGTCCCCCAGCCCACATTTTCTTTCTTCCTGTTTGAAACATGGATGTGATGGCTGGAGTTCCTGCAGCCATTTCTAACTCTAGGGGTGACCTTGAAGATAAAGGCTACTCACTAAGGATGCTGGGGCAGAAACACTGGAGAAGGCTGGGCCTTGATGATTTTATGGAGGTTCCACATGGCCATGGACTCCCTTCCTTGTGACTGGTTTTATAAGAGAAAAAGGAAATTTCAGTCTTGTCAAACCACTGTTATTTCAGGTCTGTATTACTGGCATATCAGCCAGAAACAATTTTAAATGGATACAGATGCCTTACCCATCGCCTGCCCGCTTGTGAGCATTTACTAAATGGTACCTATCATGACTGTTGTGGTGGGTGGTCATGCCAGGGTTGACATGGCCCAGTGTGAACCAGCCGAAGCCTTGGTGTAGGATTTCCCAGTGTAGAGCCTGTGGTTCAGCTTCAGGCATACAAACCCAAATAACAACCATAAGGCTTCCTTTAGCTTCCCATCTCGGTGCTCCCACCCTCATCCTAACCCGTTTGTGTTACTTTCTCTATTTCAATGGTGTTTTCAGTTCCACTTTGCAGGTGAGCAAACCAAAGCTCAGGGAAATGAAGTTACTACTCAGCCAATGTCCTGCTGATAGTGAATGACACACTGAAGTCAGGACCAACCGTGCTCTGCAGGCCTCGGTGACACACAGGGCATTGTAAAGGGATGGACACTGAGTTTGGGGTGGACAGACCTGTGTATTAATCTTGGCACTGCAGCTTCAGTTGGGTGACACTGGGCAGTGACTTCATTTATTTGAGCCTCAGTTGCTCATCTGTGCAACAGGAGTGATGGACACAGTGTAGGTTATTAGATACTATGAGGGATGTGCCAGGACCACGGGCTGCCACAGAGCAGGCACTCACCCAAAGGTGGTCCCTGCCTTTTTTTCTCTCTCATCTGGATTTACAGGAACCGCAGAGGCTTTCCCACTTGGATATATTAACTGCAGGAGGGGTGACCTTCACGTGGCCACAGACTGTCATACCAAACCAAATGAGTAAAGACAGAGATGGCTCTGGGGCCCCCCTCTCTATCTAGTGTGGCCAGAAATCCTTGGAGGTGGCTACATGAATGCACTTGCTCCTAAGGCTGATTGTTAATCTCTTTTCCTTGGGAGCTCTGACTTAGCATCCTGCCTTCTCGAGGGGCTGTGTCATTTGCAGGAACAGTTGGTTTGACAATAGACATGCTAAGAAGGGCATCTCTAAATCCCATGCCTGCCAGCCTGGATCTCCATCACCCAGGCTCGCAGGAGCCTCGTCTCATTCCCTAACCCAAACGGATGGCACCAAGGAGAGAGGGTAATCTTTGAAGTAGAAGGCACTTGGACTAATGGCATAATTACTCCACAGAACCATTTACAAAGTAATTATGGACTGTTGTTAGGATGCTCCAGCATTTTTTTTTTAAGTAATAAGGCTTTGCTTGGAGTAAGTGATTATGGGAAAAAAAGGGCAATAATATGTGTGTGCATTTAAAGGGAAGAGAAACACCCTTCATGCCTCCATCTCCCAAAACAATTTGCCCCTTTTCTCATCTCCTTAATGCAAAACCAGAAACTCACCGGGGACCCACCATGGACCCTGAGTGTGCCTCGCTGCCTTCTCTGTCCTGCTGGGAATGTTTCTGGTATGAAAATGCAATTTTGGGAAATAGCTGTAGAATAATTTGCTGAGAAATGTATTTCTAAGGATGGAAGGACCTTGAGGCCACACTGCTGAAGTAATGAAGTCTGGGGGTCTTCTAAGCGGGAAAGTTCTTGAGCAGTTCTCCTCAGCATCCATCCCACAGCTGGGCTTCCTTCTGGCCCCGCCCACCTCCTCGGATGTCTGTGGGGTCCTGTCCCTCGGCATGGGACTGCTGCCTCCGCTCCCAGCCCACTGCTTCTGCTTGAGAGGGGCTGCAGCAAGCGAACTGAGTTACATATTACAATATTAACTTTTAAAATATCATATTAGCTCTCCATTAGGATAAACGAGGTATGCAGAAATATTGTAACAGAGCATTAGTCTCGGCCTCCACTTAGCACATAGATTATGTCCAGATGAGAGCCTCAAAGTCCACTCCAGACACAAATGAAGGTGTGGGAGGCTGAGTCCATGAGTGCTTTCTAAATAGGAATTCAGTCTGCAGGTGCCGGCCTCGGGGAACAGGGCAGTGGGGAACAGCTGACTCTTGGGTGGAAGGGACTGGATGCATCTAGAGTCTCCCTGATGTCGGTCCCCTGGATCCCAGAGGAAACTGAAGGAGTCGCTTAGGCAGTCTGGCACAGAGCCAAGAACAATGATGAGTAATTACTACTACCCTTTGCTGATCTCCTAGAAAGGACAAGCCTTTTGCATACATTCTACGGAATCCTTATTTTAGTTACAGAGGAACAGATGGCCGGAGAAAGAAGGGGTTTGCCGAAGGTCTCTCAGAACAGAAGTTCCTCTGGGTGGGACTTTAAGCCCAGACTCTGGAAGCTGGATGCCCTAGCAGCTTGCCCTGAGGTCTGGCTGCGCCTGCGGGGCTTAGCGGGTGAGGTGGGGGTGGAGGGCAGCCTGCACGTTCCCAGCCGGGGAACCTTAGTCTGTTCAGGCTCCTCTACCAAAATACCAGAGACTGGGTGGCTTCTGAACAACAGAACCCTATTTGTCATAATTCTGGAGGCTGAAGTCCGACATCAAGGCACCAGCATGTGTATGTGAAGCTCCTCTTCCAGGTTGCAGACTTCTTCTATTCTCAGGCAGCAGAAGGGGGCTAGGGAGCTCTCTGGGTCTCTTTCATAAGGGCGCTAATCCCATTCATGGGGGCTCCACCCTCATGACCTAATCAGCCCCGAAAGGCCCTGCCTCTGAATACCTTCCATTGGACATTGGGATTCAACATACGCATTTTTTTTTGGTGGGTGTGGGTGGTGCACAGACATTCAGCCCGTGGCCCAGGGCTTTACGGACATGTCCTTTGGCTTTGTGTCCAGGTAGCCTGCCAGTCACAGACACCGACTCTCATCAGAGTAAGAAGGTCATTTCCTATGAACACCGACTGTGTGTTGGGACGAGGCCGAAAGCCAGTTCAGATCCTGCCACTGGATGGGCACTTACCCTGGGTCACAGGTGGTGATGATAAAGGGGGCAGCTATGCCGTCTGATTTCTGGAGAACCAAGGAGAAAGTGTCATAGCATGTGATTTAAGCACTTGTCTCTGGACTTACCATGCCTGAGGCTTGAATCTACTTAGCTGTGAGATCTTGAGCAAGTTCACCTCTAAGACTCAACTTCTCATCTGTAAAATGGGTATAGTCACCCTTTCTCATAGGGCTTTGGGGGAATTGAGATAATCCACGTACTACACTAGACACAGTGCCCATATGCATTGCGCTCAGAAACACTAATTGCTACTTTAAGTATAACAATGATCATTATTGAGCGCTGGGTCTCTGGAACAAGGCCCACCTGAGTTCAACTCTTAGCTCTTTTATTTATTCCTTGTGTGATCTTGGGCTGGTCATCACCTGCCCCAGGTTCTTATAGTTTCTTTATCTATAAGATGGGGATACTAGGTGTATCTACTTCAGAGCGATAAGAAGATGAAGTGGGATAATCCGTTGAATGCACTTAGTGTGCGGCCTGGCACAAACTGCTTTTTATCTCTGTGTTCAGTTGTGAGTTTTTCTATAGGTAGGGGAAGTGCTGCCTTTTGGTACTAAAACAAGAAGGAGTCCAGACCCGATTACAGCCTCCTGGACAGTAAGTAGTCTGAAGCTGGCAGGTGGAAGGGCGTGGATGTGCCCTCGATTGTCTGGGCTCTAGAGCTGGGGCTTTTCACTGTCCAGCACTGCGTCCTCTGGCCAGAGGTAAGGGATACTTTCTGAAGAGAGAGATGGCCTGTTTGGGGGCATGGCTATGGTGTGTTACAGCTCCAATGTCAGCCCCTCTAGAACACAGAAGTTCTTTGATTAATTTTTGATCAGATCAAATCCCAGAACATGGTGCGATATGATTTATAAGAAACGCACATTTGGTGTGAGTCCCTCTAGCCTAGATTTCCTAAAATCTTTAGAATTTCCTGTGGGAGAGCCACCAGGGTATCTTTTGTCATGTTAATGAGGCAGCTCTACGGCCACACCTAAGGGTGGGGTCTGGTTGTCAGAGGAACCAACCAGGTGATTAGAAGGTTGGAACTTAACAGTTCGTGGAGGGCAGAGAGGCTGAAGCGTGAACCAACTTACTCAATCATGCCTGTGTAATGAAGCCTCCATAAAAACCAAAAAAGACGGGATTCAGAGAGCTTCCAAACTGGTGAACCTGTGTAGATTTAGGGAGAGTGGCGCCCCAGAGAAGGCATGGAAGCTTCGTGCCCTTTCCCTGTACCTTTCCCAGAGCATCTCTTCCATCCGGGTGGTCTTGAGTTACGCCCTTTTATAACAGACTGGTGATCAAGTGTGTAAACTGGTTTCTTGAGTCCTGTGAGCCACTCTAGCAAATGAATCAAACCTGAGGAGCAGGTTGTTGGAACCTCTGATCTATAGCCTGTTGGTCAGAAGCACAGGTGACAATCTGGCCTTGTGATTGGCATCTGAAGTGGTGGTGGTGGGGGGAAGTCTTGTGGGACTAAGCCCTTAACCTGTGGGATATGGCCCTATCTCCAGCAGACAGTGTCAGAATTGAATTGAAAGGTAGGACACCTAGTTGATGTGCAAGAATTGATTGGTGGTGGGGAGCAGCCCCAACACCGAGACACACACACACAAACACACACACACACACACACACACACACACTGGATATGGGTGCAGAGTTGTTCCATGGAACATATCAGTGAATTGCTGAGTTGATCATAATACAAGAGATGAAGGTGAATATCTAAGATAATATATAATTATGTCCCAAGTTGTAAGATGTACCTAATTTGAACAGAAAGAGGGCAGATGACAGGGCTGGAAAGATAAGAAAGAGCTTTTTGGAGGAGCTGCTCTAAATTGGGCCTTGAAGGATAAATCTAATCTGAATGGGTCATTGGGAAATAGTGAAGGGTTTCTAGGTGGGGGGCAATGTGAGTAGTGGCCAGGGGCCCAGTGACTGCAGGGCGGTGGAGGGAGCAGAGGGGCTGGTTTCTTTGGAGCAGAAAGTGTGTGTTAGAGGCTAGAGGATGACAGAGGGCCTTGAGAAGGGGGCAGGAGTTTGAACTCAATGTGGGGGACTATGGCGATAGTTTCTGAGGTGGACCCGCCTCCTAGGAGTATCTTAAAAGGTTGACCTGGTGGCTGTAAGATGGATTGAGAGTCTGGGCCATGGAGCAAGGACTGGAACCACCTGCATTCACTTGAGCACCAGGGGCTGAGACTGCGATCTAGTGCCGAGCAGAATCACCCTTAGTCCCTGTCTGTTTCGAGGGTCCCGCGAAATTATACAGTCGGCCTCCTGTTGCCAAGTGGGGCCATCACTTAACCATGACCTGCAGATTAAGTCACCTATTGTGTTGAGTAATGAGACATTCTCAGAGGTTTTTGTGCAAGCAAATAGAGTATTTATCCAGGTCCCAGAGAGCCCCAGGGACACTTGGAAGCAGGAGATGGCATTGAAGTGGAGTCAAAAGAAATCCTTAAGCCCCTGTGTCTACGGATTGGTTCCTAAATCATAGTCTGTCGATTCTGAGGGCAGAACATGCTTCAGTGCAAAGAGACTGTCAGCGAGAAGCGTTGAATAGTCAGCCTGCCTGGAGCACACAGAGCCTTTTCTCCACCTTATTAGTTAGGGCATTGGGCACAGGCAAAGGCAAGCAGAGAGGGACAGTGACTGGCAGGCAGGGCACCCGGGTCTGAGGACCTGCTCGGTCACAGTCCCACGGTGTGGCCATGAGGAAGCCAGAATCTACAGATAATGAGCCCCATCTTAGACTTTCCTCTGACAGCTTATTCAGCTTTAAACCACCCCAGGAAGCAACTTACTGATGAGGAAATCAAGGCTTCGAGAGGGGGATTCACTTGTTGATGGTCACACCATGGTGACCCCTTCAATGAAGACCTTATTGCCTAGGCCGCTGGGGTAGCTGTCAGCCCCTTTGTTGATTGACAGGCTGCAGAGAGCTTCCTCTGCTAAAGTCACACCCTTCCGGCACCCCACACCCAGTGACTGATCAATATGAAGATATAAGGGCCAAGCCTCCTTTTCAAAGCCATCGTCCAATTTGGGGCGATTCTGAAAGTCCATTCCAACTGCAGGTCAGCTGAGGCCCCGATGGGCCTGATCACAGCTGGGCTTCTCAGCCACTGTTGTTTCCTTCCTTGCAAATCACAGGTAAAGAAGGGGGACTCCTTTAAAAATATCCTGTATGCTGAACCCCATCTCAGAGTCGGCTTCCTGGGAAATTCAGCCTGTGATTTGCAGTGAGAAAATGCTGAAAGAGAGAGTCAGTTATTCCTTCCCCAGGCCCTAGTGTTTTCATCTGCAAAATGACAATAATGCACTAGACTAGAGGTTCTCAAAGCGTGCTCTGTGGAATCCCAAAGGTGCCTGAGACATGCTCAGGACACCTGTGAGGACTAAACTATCTTCACAATATTACTACTATTATTTATTTACCCATTTTCACTGAGTTGCCATTTGTACAGAAGGTGCAAAGCAATGGGGCCTTAACAGAGGCATCTTTACCACCACGCACTTGCAGTGCAGGAAAAGCCACTGTTACTTAAGAATGTCCTTGATGAGGCAGTAAAAAATTACTGATTTTATTAAATCTTGACGCTTGACCATATTTCTTTCTACTATTCTGAGTGGCCAAACGAGCAGCATGCATACTGAAGTACAGCGGCTGCCTTGAGAAGAATCAGGTGTGTGACTCTTCTGGCTGTCAGCTGAACTAGCAAAGTGGAATGCCGTGTTTACTTCAAAGAACAATTGACAGAGAAGCCATGGCACATATTTTCTCAAAAACGAACAAAGTGAGCCTGTCATTTCAAGGAAAACAACTCACAGTATTTGTTAACAATGATAAAATTTAACCTTTTGAGGTAGGTGGCAGTTAGAATTTTGGGAAATTTATGTCTGCCACCATGAGCTGGACAACACCCCAGTACTATATGTTAGACTTTTCTGATGAGACTGGTGGTGACAGCAACTAATATGATTTTTTTGATATTGTATAATAAAGTGTGTCAACATTTGGAAGACCTACATAACTCGGTGAGCTAACACCTTCCAAATGACCCAAGCACGGTGTTATGAATTCAAGTTTTGATAAAAGATCCATTCGAAGCACAAGATAGATCAATGGGCTTTAAAATAAAGAATGAAAAGTTCGTTTATGGGTTGTAGATTCCACTTTGCATCTAATCTTTTAAAAATTACCTCTGTTGCACTTTGGTGTAGTATCTGAGAATATACATAATTATCTTGAGGGTAAAATTGCAATATTTCCAGAATTTCTCACCTGGCCTTAGTTCATCTCCATATCAATAGGTGTTCCTGAGAAGTGGAGAGAAGGAGTCCATTTCCATATCAATAGGTGATTAAAAGGGTGGGGGGACCAAGGGTATATCTAGACCAGAGAGGTTTGATGGGGTCCCTTTTTACAGCTGGGTTGTGAGAGACACTGGCGAGCAGAAGTGGACGACTGTTTGTAAGCAATAAATGGGTTTCTCTGATTTTATTTCTCCCTTTGACTGATTCTGGCTTCAAAGGTAATTTGCCCCAGGCTGGGACATTTATTCCCCCCCCACCCCAGTCACAATCCGCAAAGGCTTTATAGTTATATCTGCCTCTCTGACCCCAGCTGGGAAAGGTTCTCCACTTTTAAGGATTCATGTGATTAGTTTGGGCCTTCCCAGATAATCCAGGGTAATCTCCCCATTTCAAGGTCCTTACCCTTAATCCCACTTGTAAATTCTCTTTGTCATGTAAAGTAACACATTTACAGGTACAGGGGGCAAGGTGGGGGGACATCTTTGAAAGGCCATAATTCTGCCTACATGGTCTACCCTCTGGCCTCCAAAGATTCACTTCTGTCCCACAAGCAAAATACATTCACCTCATCCTGAGGTTCCCCAAAGTCTCCACCCATTACAAGATCAATTCCAAGTCTAAAGTCTTATCGGCGCTGAAGTTCCAAATCTCATCATCTAAATCAACTAAATCAGGAATGATGAGACTGTGGGTATGATCCATCCTGGGGCCCAATTCTTCTCTATCTGTGGACATGTGAACTAAAAAACAAGTTATGTGCTTCCAAAATATGATGGTGGGACAGGCACTGCAGAATAGTTATACATATTCTGGTTCCAAAAGGAAGAAAACAGAAGGAAAAAAGGAATCACTGGTCCAAAGCAATTTTGAAATCCAGATGGGCAAATTCCATTAGGTTTCAAGGCTTAGGAGCAATCCTCTATGGTTTGTGGCTCTACCTTCTAGGCTAATGGCTCCACCATTATTCTGCCTATGCAGGGTCCTTAATAGTTTTTAAGAATGTGGAGGAGTCCTGAAGCCAAATGTTGAAGAGCTCTGCATTAGATCAGGTGCACTAGATGCTGGCTGCCAGGAGGACTGTTGAGAAGGATCCTGAGGTTGTCTGGAATCAGAGGGAAGAGTGCATTGATCAGTGATTAATGTCTGTTATGACCTCAAGGGGACGTAGTGACATGTGTGTCATCCATAAAGACCCCTCCAGCTTTTGCTGGTCTCTGACTACGTGGGTATTCTCAGAATGTTCTGAATGATCCCAGATGATTCCAGAAGGACTAGATAAAAGCACAAGTAGCAGCCACAGGCCTAAGTTAGACCATGACCCTTGTAGACCTACCTGACCCTGGAAAAAGTGATGAGAAAGTTGTTTTTTGGTATTATTCCAATTTCTCTTCTTAGCAGTGCCTCTCTGCCCACAAATTCAGGGTTCTGACATGTTTTGTCACCTTCATTTTACAAAAAGAGTTAACAAATCATCTTTACTGAAGAGTATGAAATTGGTGGGGCTAAATATACTAGCCTTCCTGGGAGACTCTTATTGCAAGATAGTCTTCAGCCAGTAAATTTTAAACTTTTTAAACCCATGCTCTCTCTTTTTTCCAAACATAAAAGTCTCAGCTCTTCCATTCTGTTGTGGCTCCCTGGGAGCCATTATATTGTCTGGACATTCTTACCAGTCTAGAAGACCTTGTTCAGCTTTATTTTCTGAAGTCTGTGTTGTGAAAACATTTTCATGTTTTCCAAATATGAAATCTGACCTTTGCTTATGTTCTTTCAATCCCCACTCCCCCATGCCTCTTCCCTCAGTTCCTGCAAACCCAAAGTCACCTAAAAAAATACAAGTTTCTCTCCCCACCCAACCCTCAGTCCAAGGTCCCTGGCCCTAGTTACGTCAGAATATGTTTTCCAAGGTGGCATCAATAGATCACCCATTCTACATGTTCTTTTAACAGTGTTACATTGTAACATAATTCCTCTCACTGGGAGATGAGGTCTATCTCCGCTTCAGTGGAATCTGGATCTCCTGTGACTATGGAAGACATGACACTGTATGACTTCTGATAGTTGGGTCATGCAAAGCAATGCAGTTTCTTCCCCATCCTGTTGGGACTTTCATTCTTGGAGTGGAGCCCAGGCATTGGACAGCCAGGAAGCCCAGGCCCCAAGGAGAGACCACGTGCAGGTGCTCCAGCCAACAGTGCCAGCTGCGGTCCCAGCTGACAGCCAGCATCAGCAACACACAAGTGAGTGAAGGCACTTGAGAGCCCCACCAGGCAGGGGCCAGGTTTATCAGCTGGGCCCAGACATCATGGAGTCGAGAGGGATCGTCTCCACTTAGTCCTGCCCAAATTGCAGGTCCACCAGCAAGATAAACACCTATTGTTGTTTTAAGCCTCTGCATTTTGGAGTGGGTTGTTATACAGCAGTAACTGGAGCAAAAGTCAGAAGAGGGTAGGGGACTGTGTCATTGGTAGATGACAGGGAGAGATGCATTTTGGAAACAAACGTTCACCTCTCTATCATTTCACCCCCACCGCTCTGGTCCACAGTGCATTTTGGGAGAGGCAGCCCATGAGATTGGACTTTGGTCCATTTCCCCATTTCCCTTTCCCCAGTGTCTATTGTTAATCATGTCCATGTGAGTTTTGGTTTTTAAGGATGGTAGGTGAGTCAAGTTACTTATTGGGGCTTCAGCTTCCTCATCTGTCAGAGGAGAGTTGGACTAAACCTCTCTGCTCCTTTCCAGCTGTGACTTCCCTGCTTCCTCTCTTCACTTGATTTCCCCCATGTTTCTCCTTTTTTTCAAGTTTAACAATGAAAATTGTAAACTCAACACAATCTCCACGTCTCTGTGAGTATCTAATCCACGTGGGGCAGACAAACTGCAGAAACAGCTTTTCCCGGCTCTGTGAATTTGACAAGTGTGGTTGCACACCGCCTGGTGTTTTGTCTGCATTTTCTCACTTTCAGATGCCAGGAGTCCCACTGATGACATAGCATTCCAAGGACAGCAGCTATTTGTCCTCTTAATTCTTTTTTTTTTCCAACCTCCAAACCGAAATATTTATGAATCTTTATTTGTCTTTGGAAGTTCCACCTAAACAAGGGATAGTTTTTCTTGTCAAGGATCTCTGCTTATAACTGATTGGTGCAGATGGATTAAGATGTAGCTTAAGAACGGTGTGCTCAGTTTGTACACTGGGAGAATGGCAGCTGAGAGCCGAACACTAAGACACCTTGAGTGGGTACTGTTAACTCGACCAAAATTTGGAGAAAGTTTCCTACTGTGTCTCTCTCCCCCAACTAAGTTTCTTGATTGTTTTACCCCAGGCATAAATGGGTAGAATCACCAGATTAGAACATTCCTTCCAATTTTCAACTTTAGAAAGAAGAGCCTTATGGATTCTGATAACCTAGAATGGTGTGATGTTGAAAACCTGGAATGTGAGGTCACCTACCTTTAAACTGTTGGCTACTTGGAGAAGGATCTTGAGAGTTGGAGATTAGCAAAGAGCTCAGCAGCCATAAAGATGGTTGACTAGAAAATTACAGGGTCTTTAAAATAAATTTTATTTATCTATATTGCATGCAAGCTGCCCTGTTTTATTTTTGATATCTAAATATTTATCAAATGGTCATTAATAAATACTAGCAATATATATATTTTTAATCTGGGAGTGGTGGACTGGGAGTTTGAATGACTGTTGTCTTTAAAAGTTACCCACTGTATCTATTTCATATGTACATCTGTATCTTTGATATGTAAGAATCAAAATAAACAGATAATTATAAAAATTGATATGATTTAGAAATACATATAATAGACTCTTGTAAATCTGGGAAGAAAAGGTGCATTGAAGTTTTTTGATGCCACATTCTTAAGATGTGGGGGACCCTCAGGTTAAAGCAATTTAAGGTGGATTTGTCCTTTTTTCATGGGAGAAATGAACACATTTTTCTTCTTATTATAACTAGAATTTTTTTCATCATGTTACCTCATGCATTCACTCATTCACAACCATTATTTTGTCTTATGGATCATGTTTTCTTTGCCTCTTTTTTCTCCTGCGATAGTATGCAGCCACTATTTAATTTTTTTTCCTTTTTTCTTTTTTTTAATATAATTTATTTTATTATCATTAATTTACAATTACATGTGCAATATTACGATTATTAAACTACCCCTTCATCAGGTCCCCCCCACCAGCCCCATTACAGTCACTGTCCATCAGCGTAGTGAGATGCTATAGAATCACTACTTGTCTTCTCTGAGTTGTACTGCCCTCCCCGTGCCCCCCCAACATTACATCTGCTAATCGTAATGCCCCTTTTTCCCTCTTATCCCTCCCTTCCCGCCCATTTTCCCCAGTCCCTTTCCCTTTGGTAACTATTAGTCCGTTCTTGGGTTCTGTGAGTCTGCTGCTGTTTTGTTCCTTCAGTTTTTTTCTTTGTTCTTATACTCCACATATGAGTGAAATCATTTGATACTTGTCTTTTTCGGCTTGGCTTATTTCACTGAGCATAATACCCTCTAGCTCCATCCATGTTGTTGCAAATGGTAGGATTTGTTTTCTTCTTATGGCTGAATAATATTCCATTGTGTATATGTACCACATCTTCTTTATCCATTCATCTACTGATGGACACTTAGGTTGCTTCCATTTCTTGGCTATTGTAAATAGTGCTGCAATAAACATAGGGGTGCATCTGTCCTTTTCAAATTGGGCTGCTGCATTCTTAGGGTAAATTCCTAGGAGTGGAATTCCTGGGTCAAATGGTATTTCTATTTTGAGTTTTTTGAGGAACCTCCATACTGCTTTCCACAATGGTTGAACTAATTTGCAGTCCCACCAGCAGTGTAGGAGGGTTCCCTTTTCTCCACATCCTCGCCAACATTTGTTGTTGTTTGTGTTTTGGATGTTGGCCATCCTCACTGGTGTGAGGTGATATCTCATTGTGGTTTTAATCTGCATTTCTCTGATGATTAGCGATGTGGAGCATCTTTTCATGTGCCTGTTGGCCATCTGAATTTCTTCTTTGGAGAAGTGTCTATTCATGTCCTCTGCCCATTTCTTAATTGGATTATTTGCTTTCTGTTTGTTAAGGTGCATGAGTTCTTTATATATTTTGGATGTCAACCCTTTATCAGATACGTTTTTTATGAATATATTCTCCCATACTGTAGGATGTCTTTTTGTTCTACTGATGGTGTCCTTTGCTGTACAGAAGCTTTTCAGCTTGATATAGTCCCACTTGTTCATTTTTGCTTTTGTTTCCCTTGCCCGGGAGATATGTTCATGAAGAAGTCGCTCATGTTTATGTCCAAGAGATTTTTGCCTATGTTTTTTTCTAAGAGTTTTATGGTTTCATGACTTACATTCAGGTCTTTGATCCACCTTGAGTTTACCTTTGTGTATGGGGCTAGACAGTAGTCCAGTTTCATTCTCTTACATGTAGCTGTCCAGTTTTTCCAACACCAGCTGCTGAAGAGGCTGTCATCTCCCCATTGTATATCCAAGGCACTTTTATCAAATATTAATTGACTGTATATGTTTGGGTTAATGTTTGGATTTTCTATTCTGTTCCACTGGTCTGTGGGTCTGTTTTTGTGCCAATACCAAATTGTCTTGATTACTGTGGCTTTGTAGTAGAGCTTGAAGTCAGGGAGTGTAATTCCCCCTGTTTTATTCCTCCTTCTCAGGATTGCTTTGGCTATTCGGGGTCTTTTGTGGTTCCATATGAATTTTAGAATTATTTGTTCCAGTTCATTGAAGAAAGCTGTTGGTAGTTTGATAGGGATTGCATTGAATCTGTAGATTGCTTTAGGTAGTATAGCCATTTTGACAATATTTATTCTTCCTAGCCAAGAGCATGGGATGCATTTCCATTTGTTAGTGTCCTCTTTAATTTCTCTTAGGAGTGTCTTGTAGTTTTCAGAGTACAGGTCTTTCACTTCCTTCGTTAGGTTTATTCCTAGGTATTTTATTCTTTTTGATGCAATTGTGAATGGAATTGTTTTTCTGATTTCTCTTTCTGTTAGTTCATCATTAGTGTATAGGAAAGCAACAGATTTCTGTGTGTTAATTTTGTATCCTGCAACTTTGCTGAATTCAGATATTAGTTCTAGTAGTTTTGGAATGGAATCTTTAGGGTTTTTTATGTACAGTATCATGTCATCTGCAAATAGTGACAATTTGACTTCTTCTTTACCAATCTGGATGCCTTGTATGTCTTTGTTTTGTCTGATTGCTGTGGCTAGGACCTCCAGTACTATGTTGAATAACAGTGGAGAGAGTGGGCATCCCTGTCTTGTTCCCGATCTTAGATGAAAAGCTTTCAGCGTCTCGCCGTTAAGTATGATGTTAGCTGTGGGTTTGTCATATATAGCCTTTATGATGTTGAGGTACTTGCCCTCTATACCCATTTTGTTGAGAGTTTTAATCAGGAATGGATGCTGAATTTTGTCAAATGCTTTTTCAGCATCTATGGAGATGATCATGTGGTTTTTGTTCTTCTTTTTGTTGATGTGGTGGATGATGTTGATGGATTTTCGAATGTTGTACCATCCTTGCATCCCTGGGATGAATCCCACTTGATCATGGTGTATGATCCTCTTGATGTATTTTTGAATTCGGTTTGCTAATATTTTGTTGAGTATTTTTGCATCTACGTTCATCAGGGATATTGGTCTGTAATTTTCTTTTTTGGTGAGGTCTTTGCCCGGTTTTGGTATTAGAGTGATGCTGGCTTCATAGAATGAGTTTGGAAGTATTCCCTCCTCTTCTATTTTTTGGAAAACTTTAAGGAGAATCGGTGTTATTTCTTCTCTATATGTCTGGTAGAATTCAGAGGTGAATCCATCAGGCCCAGGGGTTTTGTTCTTGGGTAGTTTTTTGATTACCAATTCGATTTCGTCACTGGTGATTGGTCTGTTTAGTTTTTCTGTTTCTTGCTTGGTCAGTCTTGGAAGGTTGTATTTTTCTAAGAAGTTGTCCATTTCTTCTATGTTTTCCAGCTTGTTAGCATATAGATTCTCATAATATTCTCTTATGATTCTTTGTATTTCTGTGGGGTCCGTCGTGATTTTTCCTTTCTCATTTCTGATTGTGTTTATGTGTGTAGATTCTCTTTTTCTCTTAATGAGTCTGGCTAGGGGTTTATCTATTTTGTTTATTTTTTCAAAGAACCAGCTCTTGGTTTCATTGATTTTTTCTATTGTTTTATTCTTCTCAATTTTATTTATTTCTTCTCTAATCTTTATTATGTCCCTCCTTCTGGTGACTTTGGGCCTCATTTGTTCTTCTTTTTCCAATTTCAGTAATTGTGTCTTTAGACTATTCATTTGGGAATGTTCTTCCTTCTTTAAATAGGCCTGGATTGCAATATACTTTCCTCTTAGAACTGCCTTTGCTGCGTCCCACAGAAGTTGTGGCTTTGTGTTGTTGTTGTCATTAGTCTCCATATATTCTTTGATTTCTGTTTTGATTTGGTCGTTAACCCATTGATTAATTAGGAGAGTGTTGTTAAGTCTCCATGTATTTGTGAGCCTTTTTGATTTCTTTCTAAAATTTATTTCTAGTTTTATACCTTGGTGATCTGAGAAGTTGGTTGGTAGGATTTCAATATTTTTGAATTTACTGAGGTTCTTTTTGTGGCCTAGTATGTGGTCTATTCTGGAAAATGTTCCATGTGCACTTGAGAAGAATGTGTATCCTGTTGCTTTTGGGTGTAGAGTTCTGTAGATGTCTGTTAGGTCCATCTGTTCTAGTGTGTTGTTCAGTGCCTCTGTGTCTTTACTTATTTTCTGTCTGGTTGATCTGTCCTCTGGAGTGAGTGGTGTGTTGAAGTCTCCTAAGATGAATGCATTGCTGTCTATTTCCTCCTTTAATTCTGTTAGTATTTGTCTCACATATGCTGGCGCTCCTGTGTTGGGTGCATATATATTTATAATGGTTATATCTTCTTGTTGGACTGACCCCTTTATCATTATGTAATGTCCTTCTTTATCTTTTGCTACTTTCTTCGTTTTGAAGTCTATTTTGTCTGATACAAGTACTGCAACACCTGGCTTTTTTCCCTTTGTTGTTTGCATGAAATATCTTTTTCCATCCCTTCACTTTTAGTCTGTGTATATCTTTGGATTTGAGGTGAGTTTCTTGTAGGCAGCATATAGATGGGTCTTGCTTTTTTATCCATTCTGTTACTCTGTGTCTTTTGATTGGTGCATTCAGTCCATTTACATTTAGGGTGATTATTGATAGGTATGTACTTATTGCCATTGCTGGCTTTAGATTCGTGGTTACCAAGGGTTCAAGGGTTGCTTCTTTACTATCTAACAATCTAACTTAACTTTCTTGTTAAGTTATTGTAAACACAGTCTGATGTTTCTTTATTTCTCTCCCTTCTTATTCCTCCTCCTCCATTCTTTCTATAATAGGTGTTTTATTCTTTGCCTTTAGTTAGTATTTGGATGGTCTGCTTTCTTTGCTATGATTTTATTTTCTCTGGTGACATCTTTTTAGCCTTAGGTGTGCTTCCATCTAGAGCAGTCCATTTAAGATATCCTGTAGTGGTGGTTTATGAGAGGCAAACTCTCTCAACTTTCGTTTGTCTGGAAATTGTTTAATCCCTCCATCATATTTAAATGATAATCGTGCTGGATACAATATTCTTGGTTCGAGGCCCTTCTGTTTCATAACGTTAAATATATCATGCCATTCTCTTCTGGCCTGTAAGGTTTCTGTTGAGAAGTCTGATGATAGTCTGATGGGTTTTCCTTTGTAGGTGATCTTTTTTCTCTCTCTAGCTGCCTTTAATACCCTGTCTTTATCTTTGATCTTTGCCATCTTAATTATTATGTGTCTTGGTGTTGTCTTCCTTGGGTCCCTTGTGTTGGGAGATCTATGAGCTTCGGTGGACTGCGAGACTACTTCCTTCCCCAGCGAGGGAAAGTTTTCAGCAATTATTTCTTCAAAGACACTTTCTATCCCTTTTTCTCTCTCTTCTTTCTCTGGTACTCCTATAATGCGAATATTGTTCCGTTTGGATTGGTCACACAGTTCTCTTAATATTCTTTCATTCCTAGAAATCCTTTTATCTCTCTCTGCCTCAGCTGCTCTGTACTCCTGTTCTCTGTTTTCTATTCCATTAACAGTCTCTCGCATCTCATCCATTCTGCTGTTAAGCCCGTCGATCGCTTGTCTGATTTCTGTATTGTCTTTCCTCAGTTCCCTCACTTCCTCCCTCAGCTCTTGCACATTTCTCTGTAGGTCCATCAACATGGTTATGACTTTTATTCTAAATTCTTTTTCAGGGAGGCTGTGCATTTCCATCCCTTCAGACTCCCTCTCTGGGGTTGTCTGGTTGATTTTGGTCTGAACCATATTCCTCTGTCTTTTCATGGCTGTATAATGTGGTCACTGATAGTTGCCACGTATGTCAGCTGGGCTCTTTAAGACTTTAAAAAGAGAAGAAAAAAAAAGGTAAAAAAGAAAAAAAGAAAAAAAAGAAGGAAAAGAAAAAACAAAAACAAAACAAAAAACAAAACAAAACAAAACAAAACAAAAAATATGCCCACCGGACGTAGATTCTGTGGGAATGCTCTAGGTGGCGCTGTTGCCCCACTATTCCACAGCTGTGGCTGTGCCGCTCCGCAGGGCCCTTTATCGCTCTGGCAGGGGTGGGAACGAATAGGAGGCTGTTGATCTCAGTGAGAAGTGTAAGTATGGCTACGCTTCCTCAGTTGCCAGCTAAGGCGTCTGAAACTCCCCAGGACTCCCAGCCTGCTGGGCTGAGTGTGCTGGGGCGATCCGGCTCCTCCGCTGGGCTCCTGTCTCTTTAAGACCGCTGAAGAAAGCGCGCACTTTTTTTTTTTCCTTCCCGGGAGCCGGCTGCAAGCACCCTGGCGCGTTCCCCGCTCAGATCCTGCCCCTCTGTCTCTCCAATCTCCGCTGCACTGCGCAATGTGGGTCAGCGCTCCCCGCGCAGATCACCGGGGCTGGCTACTTCGCGGGGTGCGCTTCCACTACCTCCCGGCTCTGAATCCTCTCCTCCCGCCGGTGCGCTGGGGTGGGGGAGGGCTCGGGTCCCGCCGGGTCGCGGCTCCGTATCTTACCCGCCTCTCGGGGTGCCGAGTCCTCTTGGGTGTAGCTGCACGCTGTGCGCTTTCCTGTGTATTCTCGTCTCTCTTTTAGGAATAGATGTATTTGCTGTGTTTTCGTAGATAAATATAGTGTTGGGAGGAGCTTTCTGCCACCCTGCTCACACCGCCATCTTCCCGGAAGTCCTCAGTTCTGTTTTTGAATCCTTACTTGTGCTACTGTACACATGCCTGGGTCAGCCAAGATTTGGGTGCATCTTGCAGCAGAATCAGGGCCTTACCCCATAAATTCCCTGTGACTGTGATCATCCATAACCCCATCCTCTAGCTGTTCAGGATAGAAACACCGGTTGTTTTCTTTTTTGGAGTTCTAGCCACCTCATGCAGCACCAACTGTGATCTGACCTCAGACTAAACACCAGAAAAATGGGATACTCTCCCTGTGCCATTCCCTAATTCCAAGTGTCCCTTCTTCTCCTAAATGTGCCTGCAATTGTCCATTCTCCCTGACCTCAGGAGAGTTTATAGTTATCTTCAGAAGGATTGGTCAGAAAGGAGTGCACTCAGCCATACCAGAAGAACCCCTCCCTGTAAGTTGTAAGTCCAAAAAACACAGTATTTTCTGTAAAATTTGTGCTTTTGAAGTACTAGCTGCAGAAGTACTAGCTTCGCCTTGATCTGTAGTGTCCAAACAAACTGGTGCCACAGAGGATTGTGTTTGGTTGGTATTATGAGGCAAGGAGGAGTCCCACCTCTGGTGCCTGATCTGTTGGGAGAACCACATTTAAGAAAGGCCAACACATCGTTTAGCTTTCCTTTACCTCACTGTTCCCTATCTGACTGCAGCTAGTGTACTTCACTGAAGGAAGAAAATCTCGAAAGTACGCTGAAAAGATTCACAAAGGAGTCCACGTATCTTCATATAACTTTGAAAGTGAAAAATACTATATTACAATGATTGATTGATACCTCCCAGTCCTGCAGGAAACCCAGAGTTCTAGGCTGCTAGCAGCAGGGAAAAGGGCCTTTTTGCCACCTACAGTAAGTGCTAGTTGTAATGAGATTTCCTGACAGGAAGAATTGTGGACATATGCGTGTGTGTGTTTAAGCTGCCCAGTTTGGGAAATGTGGAATCTTTTAGCGTAATTAGTTTCTCTTTTGTTTTCAGACTTGGCCAACAAATTGTTCACAAAATTAAAAAACTAAATAATTTATCCATCCAAACTTAGATGCTTTTCATAAAAAGTGTCATGATTCTCTGGGAAAATATTATCCTTAGGGAAAAGAAATGCATTAAGTGAATTAACTATGAAACTATTAACCACAATACAGCATATGACCAAGTAAATAGCCAAAGTAAAATGAAAATGGATCATTTGCCAGTTTAGATTTTTAATCTTGAACTTTGTAATTTCTCTGGAATTGATGAAAATACAGAGCCTGCATCAGCATCTCTTGTTCTCTGTGCCACAGGTTCTTGGATTGCACTGGAAGATTATAGACAGCCCATAGCCTACAGTTAATGCATTCAAATAATGCCTTGCTTGTCCCTAATTACTCTGTATCGAGGTGTGCTGTCGCTAGTTCCTGGTATCGAGCCAAGCTCACATCAATGTGCATCAGCCACTTTCAAAAACATCCTGGACCTGTGTCATTTCTGTGTTCAAATTTGACATGAATTTCTAAAAATCCACATGGGGATTGTGCTAGATAATATGATAAATCCTGTAAATACTCCCTGCAATTGTCTTTTTGTTACGTAGTTTTATGCATTAGTCATCTACTCCTAACTCAGGTGCGCACTTGCCTTATGTAAGCTAGTAGCTGGTCACAAGAGTGTTTCACCTACTAAAATCTAAGTAACTTTACAGCAGGTGACTGCTTTTCCATCCACTGAATATAGTAGATTTTCCTTCAACCCAAGAACTCCCCAGGAATTCTAGGAACTAATGCTTCCCCCTTCAGGCACTCTCCACCAAGAGACCATTGTGGGGAGAATAGAGAGAGACAAAGCAAAGCCTGGATGCTCAGCTCTGTGCTACATTTTCAGCACAGCTGGTTGTGAATTATCCAGATGTGGATGGATCCCTAAAATGGGAAAAGAGCCAGCATTAAGAACACAAGTATAAATGCCAACTCTCTGGCTCCATCTTCTGTCATTGTCAAGGAAAAAATTCTCAGTCTCCAAGATCCAACTACAGTCACCTTCCTTAAATGTCCATTTAAGATCTAGAATAGATGTCATTAATCAGAAGCAAACACAGAGGTAACTGTGTACAGATACTGATATAAACACTATATACATAACTCACTCCATCTTTATAGCATCCCAGTGAGGTAGGTATGATGACTACTTCCATTTTACAGATGGTAAAATAATAGCAATGAGGAGTTAAATAGCCTGCCCAAGGTCACTCAGTGACTAAGTCGTAGATGCAGGATTTGAACCTGCTCCCAGAATCTATGCTAATATTAATTATATATTACTGCCTCATTATATGGAAGTAATGTTTATTTTCTCTTTGAACTGAGCTTCAAGCCTTCTGTTTATAGCAAAAAAGTAAAGCAAGATCTGTGAAAGTACTTTGAAAAGAGAAATGGTATCAAATCCAGAATTATTTTTGAGATCTCCTTGGCTACCTGCCTTTACAATGGTATCTTGGGACATGAAGGAGGAGCTGGTAGACAGTCCCCTGTCCAAATGAACACAAAACCTGAGTCTTTACCGCTGAAAAGCTGGCAGGAGCCCTCCTCTGCCACCAGATGTTAGCAAGAAATGCTGTCAGAATGCATCAGTGTTGTTGAAAATGTGTGCTTATTTCTGTTTTGTTGTTAGGAGGGCCTCACATCAAAGTACAGTTTCAAGCCTTACACCTCATGGTCATGGCACTGCCCGATGCCAACAGGGACACAGCCCAGGTATGTTGTATCAGCCGCATGGTCTGTCTCAGCTCTTATGGGTCAGAGGAAATGGCTTAGGTGGAAGTAAAAACCAGAACGACAACTTACTAAGCCAGCTGGCGTGCTGTCAGCCTGTCGCCTTTCCACAGTCCCACTGCTTTTTTCCTGAAGACAGGAAACAATGTAAATCCTAGAACCTTCTTTGAACATTTTAATTTCATTCATTCGATCTATTAAGAGATAGTGAGTGTCCACCAAGTGCCAGGCACTGGGTTAGGGTTAGCAGAAGGAGAAGCAAAGATGGTAGACTTAAATGGAATAATGTCATAAGTAAATGAGACCATCATGTAAGTCTCAGAACATGAAGCTGTGTGATTGTCGATCCTCAGCTGCTCATGTCTGTCTAGTGGCAAAAGGTCTGAGGACTTTCTCTGGGGAGGAAATTTGAAATCTTCCATTTCAATGAAACTTTTGCAGTGTTCATGTCTTACAGTTTATGAAGGCAATTCAATTTAAATAATCCTAGAATTTCAGAATTTTAGGGATCACCTGATAGGATCTTGTCATTTAACAGATATGGAAAATTAAGCTTAGAAAAGTGACTTGTCCTTTAACATATGATAGAACTTTGATAGAATCAAATTCCATAGTTCTTCCAAATTCTCCTTCCTTTGAATTACTCCTATTTCAAAGTAATTTCTTTGCTGCATGTTGGCAGAAATCAATTTCTCTTGCTTGGTAATGATTCTGTACACAATAGGAAATGTGTTAAAAGTACAACAGGTATTTGGAATCTTCAGAAATCGGGGAAAGTATGAGTTGGAAAGAGCCCTTAATTTCAGAGACCAGTAAACCAAGGTGATTCTTGGTGCTAGCTCTTACCAGCTATTTCAATGTGATGATGACTTTTCCTCCTACATAGTATAAATATCTGTGTAAATTATATCATATCCTCAGCTCAAAGATGGGAATTGGCTGTGGCATAAGAACATCTGTTCCTAATATAATCTAGCAATTTTTCAAAAGCTAAAAATTTATTAGTTTTCTTTTGGCATTGAGTAAACAGTGCTCTTTTACAAAAAAAAATGCACCTGGTGTCAGCTTGTCTAAGTCAATGTCATCTACACTTTCATGCAATTGAGGATGCAGCAATTATCAAATAATTGAATATATTTTTAATGAGATCCTCAAAAACATTATGGGACTAGTGAAGATGGTACACACACACAAATGTTTTTCATTCTACATTGTGACTGGAATTAAGATTGATGCTTGTGTGGTGCAGAGATTAAGAGATCTGGCTTAAGAATCAGGTTTCTTTGTTCAGATCTTGGCTTTGCCACTTAAACTGATTCTGGGCAAAGCTACTTCATCCTTCTCCACCTTATCATCTATAAAACAATATTATTTTTGGTGCCTACTACACAGAGTTTGGAATGATGATACACAATCCATGGATTTATAAAAAGTTCTAAGAATAATTCCTGGCTCACAAAAATCCTTAAATAAATATTAGCTTATTACTGCAAGGTGCTGTCCACCTTCTCATTACAAATACTATAGCAGAATTCAAACTTGGCCAGCTAAAGAGCATCTCCCTTTTAGGGTTTCAGTCCTCTTGGCAAATTTCAGGAAGTTCTGATAAGTGTCTAAACTTGGGGGCATGGGCTGGCTTGAGGAACATGAGCAGGCTGGGACCTCACCACAGCTGTTCTCCTATCTTTCCATGGGTACTCAGTGGGCAGCTGTCATGCATTTAAGAAGTCTCACTGTGTTGCTAGGACTTGATAGATGTCCTGTGCTGAATGTGAGTGTTGGCAGCTTGCAGACTGACCTGCTGAGAAGTCGTCATGTTCATGAGCACAGACTTGCAGGGGTCATTGTCCGTGTTCTCCTCTAGGACCAAGTAATTCATCCTGATATTCCTTTCGAGCAAGCTGTACAGACAGAGGAATCCCTTCCTGCGCTGCTCACTAAAGATGAGTATTTGCTCAAAGAGGAACATGGGCCTCTTCTTGGTCCAGACTGCGTGCGTACATCCAGCTTGGTCACATAGAGCATGTCCTGCTGCAACAGTATCTTGAAAAGGAAGCCTAGAAAATGGGAGAAAAAATTTGCCAATCATGTATTAGGTAAATGGCTAATATCCAAAATGTATAAAGAAGTTGCACAACTCCACAGCAAACATACAATGTGATGAAAAAAATGGGCAGAGAAACTAAATAGACATTTTTCCAAAGAAAACATCCAAATGGCCAAGAAGTATGTGAAAAGGTGCTCAGCATCACTAATGACCAGGGAAATGCAAATCAGAACTACAGTGCGTATCACCTCCTGTCTGTTAGAATGGCTGTCATCCAGAAGACAAGAGGTAACAAGTGTTGGTGAGGATGTGAAGAAAGGGGAACTCCTATACACTGTCCACTAGGATGTTAATGGGTGCAGCCACTGTGGAAAATAGTATGGAGGTTCCTCAAAATATTAAAAGTAGAACCACTTTGTGACCTAGCAATTCCACTTCTGGATGGGAGATGTTTCTTAAGAGTACAAACTTGCAACTAGTCCATACAAATAAGTCCTGGAGATCTAATACACAGTATAGTGAATTTAGACAACAATATAGTAATCATCATACTTGATAAGAAACTAGACCTTAATTACTCTCACCACAAAAAAAATAATTATGTGATGTGACAGGTCTAACTATCGCTACAATGACAATTATATTACAATATATAAATGTGTTGAATCAACATGTTGTAGACTTTAAGTTTACACCATGTGTTATGTCAAATGTATTTCAATAAAAAAGGTCGGCTTACTTGCACCTGTCAGCCACGTAGCCACGTCTGGCTCGTGATAGATGCTTAACTTCAAGTAGCACAAACATCTCTCTCCAGCCAAATTTCTTTGCTTCTTGAATTGGATAGCAAGAATTTATCAGAAAATTTACCTTAATTAAATTCAAATTCCCCCCAAAAAAGTTTCAGGATTTTTAAAAAATGGTTCACAAAGAAGGACAGAAAACAGGAGCCAGATGATGGAGAAGGGAAGAAAAAGCTCAGGCTAGGAGCTAAGAGAGTGGTGTTGGCCCTGGACCACTTTCCCTCACAAACTGGATTTTGCTTTGACACAATTTTGTGGTGGTGGTGGTGGTGAATAGGTGGTGGTTTTTAGGGGAGAAGCAAATCTTTCCTGAAATCCAAAGCAGATGGTGGGGAAGATGCTAAATACAGAGATCCAACAGGGAAGACTCAATGTGGGGCAGGGCTGGCAGGCCTGGCGGGCCAGACCCTGGGGCCTGAGCTAGTACTGCACTACGAAGAGCAGGGCAGCAGCAGGCAGCCAGAGTGCCCGGGATGCTTGTGTATTTCTAGAATCTGATCTCCCACGCAGTGGACAAGGGCAAGGGTGACCAGTGCAGAGAGCAGGTCGAGGTGAAGCTCTGGCTGGTGTACAGGGCTGCAGGGCTGGGGGAGCACGGGTAAGGAGGAAGTCACATAGCTTCTGCACCAGGGCCTTGGTAACTCTGAGGAAGGCCACAGAGATAATGAGCAGGCTGATGATGAAGCAGGCCTAGCACAGCTTCTTGATGGGGAGGTACACAGCCCTCCCACCATGCCCTGCTAGGTGGCCTGGCCAGCCCTCTGATCAAGACCAAGGAGACCAGCTCCGATAGGAAGGCAGGGCCACCCACCCACCTTGTGGAAGGCCCAAGGGGAGCTGAGCAGACCAGCCCACAACGCAGATTTCAGGAGGATGAAGACGGCTCCCAGCAGGGACAGACGGGCTGACAGCCCCGGGGCAGGCTCCTCCGAAAAGCTGAGCTGGGTGCAAGGTGCCCACATATCTCCGCTCTCTCCCTCTCCCACGTTTCTTCCTTCCAGACCTGAACGGGAAGACATTCAGTACAGGAATGAACACAAAACCATTGAATTTCAGGAAGCCACAGTGGCAATTTTAAAATGCCAGAGCTTTAGAGAAGAAAGCTAGCTCTAGTAGATAAAGTGAGCCTTTGGTGTACACAGACATACACACACATACAACCCGTGAACACACATTGTAGCTGGAGAAGTTAGAGAAAATGAGATGGGTGGGACTTGCAGTGCCTGAGAGACATGAGTTTAAAACTATCGGGGTGGATGGAAATTCCTTTCTGAGTTTCTCTCTAAAAGGGGTTGGGGGAAACTCTTGCTATGTAATTTTGCCTTTAAATACAGTGGTGTACTTTTACGTGGGATTGTGGTCTTTTATCAAGACTGGAAATAAATGTTCTGGGAATTTTTTTTTAAGCCAAACTTTTATTATGTTTTCTCAAAAAAAAAATTTTTTTTTCCAATGCTGAGAACAGCTGCATGTAAGCATTTCCTTTTGGTTCACTGAAGATGCCAAAATTGAAAAGCAATTAAAAAATGACACTAAAAAAGTAAAAGTTTTTAATATTTCAATTAAGTTTACATTTGGACTGAGGAATAAGGTACTTATGTTTTCTTAAATAGGTTTTCCTTCTCCAAAGAAACAGTTTTCAATAGTAATGCTTCAAATTAAGGAAATTTTTAGAATTACTTTTCTTCCATAATAAAACTACATTTCATGCTTATTTGAGCTGCGGTGTTTTCTCTTCCTAGATTACCACTTAATTTTAATCTGTCGAACTTGTTTAGGACAAAAGAAAGTAAGAAACTATTATTTATAGAAATTCCAGAATAATAAACTCCATAAAAATGGAGCTACTTTTATGAGCCAGAGAACTGAATAAAACGGTTCCCATTTCTCATGCCACTTTTCAGCAATCAAAGGGGAAATATGACACACTTAGCCATTCTGTAGTCCTGACAGTTTTCCAGAGGCACAGTGAACGGGTATAAAAATGAGTGATAGCGACCAGCGGCGCCTTCTGATACTTTACAGCAGTGTCACACAATGCTGTCTCTTGTCAGGCCCTCATGACATTCTTCAATAAAGTGATTGCCAACGAATCAAAAAACCGAATGAGTATATGGAACATTTCTACTGTAATGGCACCAAACCTTTTCTTCAGCAGAAGCAAACATTCTGATTATGAAGAATTACTGTTAGCCAGCACCGCAGCCCACATCATCCGTCTGATGCTTAAGTACCAGAAAATTTTGTGGAAGGTGAGTAATGGTTTGATGACTGTGGTGGTCTCTCCAGAGGTCTACCAGGGCCCAAGAAGTGTCAGGGCCCATGAGCAAGCAACCCCTTAGTCACAGGGAGGAGGTGTGAGAAGATAGTCCCAGGCATCTTCATACATTCTTGAAGGGCTGCTTCTGAACATGTTCTTCCTCTTAAACAGGAATCCTAATCGTTTTCTCTAATCTTGACGAGAACAAATGCCATAGCTCCTGGTTCCCCAATGCTGAACGGCTGGAAGGAGTTAGCATATCTGAAGGCAACATCTACCAGGCAGGTTGAATTTGAGTGTTTTCCTTCTAGTCAAGCTATGTTTCTTCTCCAGGTTCCATCTTTCTTAATCACTCAAGTCAGAAGAATGAATGAAGCCACCATGTTGTTAAAGAAACAGCTGCCAAGTGTCAAAAAGCTGCTCAGGAGGAAAACCATAGAGCGAGAGGTAATGACAGCAAACGGAAGGTGGGAATAGTGTTACTTTCTCAAAGCACAGCAGAGAGGAGTTTGTGATTTAGAACCGAAACTTCATATCCTCACAAAGTATCAGTCTTGTGATTATAAACACTGTGGAAATTGTATCCGTAGCAGAGTAGTGTGGTCTTTCCTTTTTGTCGAATTAATGTGCTTTTTGGTTGAAGTTCTTCAAATATCTCTATCATGAAGATTGCTTAGTATTCTACTAAGCACGTAAGGCTAAAATGGGTCCTGCAAAGGCTGATAGTGCCTGTGAACTAGATTTAAGGGCTATCCAGTTTACAGTATGTCTAATGTTAGAGGACGATTTCTTTAGTGATTGGCAATAAAATATTACCTAATGCTCAGGTTATTTTGTGTAAATTCATTTCATTCTAAAACTTTTGCTTTAGCACAGTTTGTGTGGAGATGCTAAAAGGGAACCGGTTTTAGAAGAATTTTCTTTACTGTTTTAATCTGAGGGTGCGCATGAATGTCAGGCATTGCATTTGACCTTTAGGATGCAGAGTTTCATGAAATTCACCTTGCTCTTAAAGGAACTTACACACTAATGTGGGAGACAAATGTATACAAGAGCCATGAACACACATTAAGTGGCTAGACTAGTAGCTCAGACGAAGTGCCAGGACCACACAGAGGAGAAAGAAACAAGCTCCAAAAGGGGGAATTGTGGGCAATTTCATGGAGGAAGTGACATTTGAGCTACATCTTGAGGGATGGATAGCATTTTGAAGGGAGTATGGAGGGGAAAGATCATCCAGGGAAAGGAATGGTAAATGTGAGGGCAGTAAGATGGGAGTATTGCTAATTGATATATCACAATCATAGTGAATGCCTGTATTCCTTTATTGATTAAAGGCACAGAATATATTCAGTGTTGTGTAACCATCACCACTAATTCCAGAATATTTTCACCATCCCTAAAAGATACCCCATACACCCAATTAAGCACTCACTCCCCAATACCCACTCCCCACAGCCCTTGACAAACACTAATCTACTTTTGTCTCTATTCTGGGCATTCACATAAATGGATTCATATAATATGTGGCCTTTTGTGTCTGATATCTTTCACTTGAGCATGTTTTCAAGTTTCATCTGTATTGTAGCATGTATCAAGTGCTTCATTCTTTTTTTAATTTTTTCTTACATCCCTCATTTTTTTAAAAAACTTTATTGTATTCAGAATATAGCACATATGGTAAAATTTATCTATTTAAAGTATAAACTGCAGTGTTTTTTTAGCATATTCACAGGTATATGCAACCATCAATGCAGTTAGGTTTAGAACATTTTCTTCACCTCAAAAATATTGGCTATTATCTTCCTAAAACACCTCACACCATTTCTTCCCACCAGCTCTAAGCAACAGCTATCTACTTTCTAACTCTATAGAGTTCCATAATCTGGACTTTCAATTAATGAACTCATATAATACGTGGTGTTTTGTAACTTGCTTATTTGTCTTAGCATTATATTTCATGGTTCATCCAGATTGTAATATGTATCGGTACTTCTTTCTTTTATATAGCCAAATAATATTCCGTTATGTAGATTTCCACATATTGTTTATCCATTCATGCACTGATAGATATTCAGGTTGTTTACATTTTTGCTTGTTATGAATAATGCTGCTATAAACATTAATATACAAGTTTTTGTATGGACATGTTTTCAGTTTTCTTGGGTATATGCTGTGTCATAAAGCAACTTCATACTGAATCATCTGAGGAACTGCACTATTTTTACATTTCTACTGGCAGCATGTGAAGATACAGATTCCTCATTATCCTCACCAAAACTTATTATCAGAATTCTTATTGTAGTCATATTGTGGATATAAAGTGATATCTCAGGTGGTTTTGATTTGCATTTCCCTGATGATTAATGGTGTTGAGCATCTTTTCATGTGCTTATTGGCCATTTGTATATCTCCCTTGGAGAAATGTCTGTTCAGATCCTTTGTCCATTTTTGACTGGGTTGGCATTTTATTATTAAGTTGAAAGAGTTCTTCATATATTCTAGATACAGGTCCCTTATCAGACATATGATTTTAAAATATTTTTCCCATTCTGTGTGTTGTCTTTCCAATTTCTTGATTGTGTCCTTAGATACACAGATATTTTTAATTATGAAAAAAATGTATCTACTATTTCTTTTGTTGGTCATGTCTTTGTTGTCATTAAGAATCCTTTGTTAAATTCAAGATCATGAAGATTTAGCCCAGCGTTTTCTCCTAGGAGTTTTATAATTTTAGCCTTATATTTACCTCTTTGTTCCACTTTGAGTTATATTTAGTATATAATGCGAGATGTCATTCTTTTGCATGTGGCAGTCCAGTTATCCCAGCATCATTTGTTGAAAACAGTACTTTCCACAATGAATGATCTTGGCCCTCTTGTCAAAAATTGACCATAGATGTATAATTTTATTTCTAGACTCTTAATTCTTTTTCCAGTGGCCTATATGTCTACCTTTATGCCAGCACCACGCTATTTTTCTTACCATAGCTTTCTTGCAAGTTTTAAAATTGAAAAAGTGTGAATTCTCCAACTCTTTTTCAAGTAAGTTTGGTTATTTTAGACCACATAATTTCCATATAAATTTTATGATCAGCTTTCCCAATTCTGCAAAAAAGTAGTTGGAATTTCAGTAAGGATTGCACTGAAAATGTATATTGATTGGGAGGTATTGCCATCCTAATAATATTGTTTTCTATTCCATTTTAGATTATTTTCTACTTATTTAGGCTTTCTATAATTTCTTTCAGTAATCTTTTAAAGTTTTCATTGTACAAGTCTTGCACTTGCTTGATTATATTTACTTCCAAGTATTTTATTGTTTTTAATACCACTGTAAATGGAATTGTTTTCTTTATTTCATTTTTGGATGACTAATGTGTAGAGCATGGAAATACAACTAATTTTTATATACTGATCTTGTACCATGCAGTTTTTCTGGAGTCATTTATTAGCTGTAAAAGATTGGTTTTGTGTATGTAGATTCTTTAAGATTTTCTACATATATTGTAATGTTATCTGTTAAAAGAATTTTCCTTCTTCCTTTCCAGTCTGGGTGCCTTTTATTTATTTTTATTTATTTATTTGTTTAATTATCCCAGCTAGAATTCCAATAGAATATAAATAAGAAGGCAAGAGCAGAGATCCTGATCTTCAGGGGAAAACTTTCAATTTTTCACCATTATATTATATGTGGATTTTTCATATCTATTCTTTTATTTTATTATTTGTTCATTCAACTTATTTAAACTAAAAACAAAAACAATTCACCATTTCTCCCACCCCACCCCCTGCCTCTGGCAACCACCAATCTGTTCTCTGTATCTATTAGCTTGATTTTATATACATATATAGATTTTACATGTAAGGGAGATCATACGGTATTTGCCTTTCTCCGTCTGACTTATTTCACTTAGCATAATGCCCTGGAAATCTTGCCATTTATGGCAACATGGATGGACCTTGAGAAAATCCCCATCTGTTCTTAGTTTGTTGGGTGTTTTTATCATGAAAGGGTATTCAATTTTGTCAAATGCTTTTTCTCTATTGAGATTATCATTTTTTTGTTCATTCTATTAATAAACTTTATTACACTGATTCATTTTCATATGCTGAATTAACCCTACATTCTTGGGGTTATTCCTGCTTGGCCAAGTTATAATCCTTTTAGTATTCTGCTAGACAGGTTGCTAGTATTTTGTTGAGGATTTTTGCATCAGCATTTATAAGGGATATTGGTTTGTAGTTTTGATTTCTTGTCATATCCTCATCTGGCTTTGGTGTAAGGTTACTACTAGCTTTATGGAATGAGTTAGGAAGTATTCCTTCCTTTTCTATTTTTTATAGACAAGTTTAAGAATGAGTGGTGTTAAAACTTTAAATGTGTAGTAGGATTCACCAGTAAACTACCGGTATCTGGTATTTTCTTTATATGAATCTTTTTGAGTACTGACTCAGTAGCTTTACTTGCTACAATTCCATTCAGATTTTCTATTTATTCTTGAGCCAGTATTGATAGTTTCTGTGTTTCTAGGGTTTTGTGTGTTTCATCTAGATTATCTAATTTGTTGACATACAAATCATTCATATTATTCCCTATCATCGTTTTTATTTCTGTAAGATTAGTAGTAATGTCCCCACTTAAATTAATTTTTAATTAATGTAATAATTAAACTTGATTAATTAAACTTGATCCCCACTTGATTAATAATTAGAATCTTCTCTTTTTTCTTGGTCAGTCTAGCTAAAGGTTTGTCAATTTTCGTGATCTTTTCAAAGCACCAACTTTTGTTTCACTGATTTTTCTCTATTGTTTTTCTATTCTCTGGTCCTTATTAAAATTCTAATTTTATTATTTCCTTCCTTGTTTTAGTTTCCTAATATAATAGGTTATGTTCTTGATTTGAGATCTTTCTTTTAATGTAGGCATTTACAGCTATACATTTTCCTCTGAGCACTACTTTTACTCTATCTCATAAATTTTGGCATGTTGTGTTTCATTTTTGTTCATCTCAGAGTGTTTCGTAATTTCTCCTTGACCCATTGGTTATTTAGGAGTATATTAATTCTCAAATATTTATGAATCTTCCAAATTTCCTTCTTTTGCTGATTTCTAATTTCATTCCATTGTGGCTGAAGAATATATTCTATATTATTTTAATATTTTTAAATTCATTGAGACTTTTTTGTGGCTGAACATATTGTCTATCCTGAGCAATGTTCTATGTGTATTTTAGAAGAATGGATTCTGCTGTTATGTAGAGTGCTCCATAGATATATGTTATATCTAGTTTATAGTGTTGTTCAAGTTTTCTTTTTTCTTTCTGATCTTCTGACTAGTCATTTTATCATTTTTTGAAGTGAGGTATTGAAGTCTCATAACTGTTGAAGAACTATTTCTACCTTCAATCCTTTTTTTCTGTCTCATAGGTTTTTTGTTCCTCATTGCCTCCATTACTGCCTTTATTTGTGTAGAATACTTTCTAGTATACCACTTTACTGTTATTTTTGTTAAAAGAAACAGATGTTTCTTTTATCATCTCCTTAGTGGTTGCTCTGGGTATTACAAGTAACATCCTAATTTATAACAATCTAGTTCATATTAGTTCCACCTTAAAATCAATAGTATAGAAAAAATGCCTACATATGTACCTCCACCAATCCTACTTTAGGTTACTATTGCTAAAAATTACATCTTTATATATTGTATACCCATTAAGATAAATAATTCTTGCTTATGCACTTGTCTTTTAACTTAGAAAAAATAAAGGAAAGTTATAAACAAACAAAAAACGACACTAATACTGCCTTTTGTAATTACTTATGCAGTTACCTCTACTGGTTTTCTTTACTTCTTATTGTGGATTGGAGTAGGTCTAGTATCCCTACTTCAGCCTGAAGGGCTATCTTTAGCAATTCTTGTAGAGCAGGTCTGTTTGCAATGAGCTCTCACAGTTTATCTCAGAATGTCTTAATTTCTTCTTCATTTTCTTTTGTTTAAGTTTTTATTTCATAATCATAAACTTTGCAATCCAGCAAGACTTGGAGAGGGATAAGGAAAATATGGAACCCAAAGAACTACAGCAAGAGCACAAAGATTATGGGATGTTTCAAGAGAGGGGGTGAAGGGGTGTTCTTCTGAGCTGTAGGAGAAATCTTCTAGTGGTTAAAATAAAACACCAGTCAAATATATTAGATTTGTCAGCAGTTAGCAATGGTGATCTTCTTGCTGGTCTTGCCATCCTTGGACCCAAAGCACTCCATGGCTTCCACAATATTAATGCCCTCTTTAAACTTGCCAAAAACCACATTCTTGCCATCCAATCACTCAGTCCTGGCAGAGCAGATGAAAAACTGGAAACTGTGTTCAGTCCAGTATTTGCCATGGACAAGATGCCAGTACCCACATGCTTCATAATGAAATTCTTATTGTCAAATTTCTCTCTATAGATGCGCTTGCTACCAGTTTTATTATGAGATATGATGTTACCATCCTAACTCATAAATCCCAGAATAGTTCTTTGAAAGCAGGAAACTTTATAAGCAAATCCTTTCTCCCCAGTACTCAGAGCACAAAAGTTTTCTTTGTCGTTGGAACTTTGCAAACAGCTTGAAGGAGACATAACCTAAGGGTCCTTTGGCCAGCCTAAGGCCAGATTGGTCAATTGAAACCTAAAGTGCCTGGGTGGGGGGTCTTATCTAAGGGACACACAAGGGGAAGACCCTGGGATGTGGAGGAGACTGTTGATCACAAAACCACAGATAGTGCGAAAACATAGTTAATACAACTAACCCTAAAACAGCAACAGGAAAGAAGGCTGCACCAGACTGCATACAGACCTCACAAACAGAGCAGACCTCATGAAACAGGGTAATGTACGAAAGGCTTAATCTGGCAGGACCCAAGCTCTTTTCCCACCCCAGCTCACTGGCAGGAGGAAGAGAAATAGAGCAGGAAGTGGGTGGAAGCCTGGAACTGTGGAACACCTAGCCCTGGAGATCTGCTTTGCGAGCAGAAACCTACACTGTGTGGTACTCTGGAGGATGGAGAGCTGGGACAGGCAGAGTGCTTGAGAATCAGGCTATGGCCATTTGTGGAGGATGGGGATCCACACCCAGCCGCTCTGGGACAAGGGAAAGGCAGGCGGTGTGACAGGCTTCCTAGCAGCAAGAGGACTGCTGAAGGGGCAGAGTTTACACGGAGCTTGATGCACAGGAGAAGGAATAGGGGGACAAGGTTGTCTGGGTGCGCTCTTCCCAGTAAATTGGGAGCTTTGAGGACCTTCAGGTGCTCCATACCCCTGGCTGGCACCCCACTGTGACACACAGCAGGCCGAGCCTCCTACTGACCAGCCAGCACCTGCATACAAACTGGCAGTCACTGCGCTGGCATAAGGCCAGTCAGAGGGAGGCCCCACATATAACAGCTAGAGACACAGAGCACTGAGGCTTACACCTGTGTGCTCAGCCCACTGGCTTTCATACGGGAGACAGGCACTGCAGGCAGGATTCAGGAAACAGCTCTTTCCTCCCCCCAGGCATCAGCTCTGCTCCTCTATGACCTCCAACCTCACTCTAGGGGCTGAGCAGCTCCAGAGACTGGAGGCTCTGGGCACTGGAGGACACCACACAAAAATATGAAACATCGAAAGAACCTAGTTCAGACAAAAATCTCGCAAACACCAGAAAAAGGGCCAAATGAAACTGACCTCACCAATATTCCTGAAAGAGAGTTCAAAATGAAAATCATAAACATGCTTATGGAGTACAGAAAAATATTCAAGAATCAGGAACGAATTTAAGATGGAGATTCAATCATTAAGAAACTCCATACCTGAAATGAAACATACAATGGAGGGCTTTAAAAGCAGATTAGATGTAGTAGAAGAGACGGTAAATGAAATAGAAATTAGAGAAGAGGAATACAAAGAAGCTGACGCACAGACAGAAAAAAGAATCTCTAGGGATGAAAGAATATTGAGAGAACTGTGTGACCAATCCAAACAGAATAATATTCACAATATAGGGGTACCAGAAGAAGAAGAAGAGAGAAAAGGGATAGAAAGTGTCATTGGGAAGGTAACTGCTGAAAATTTCCCCAATCTGTGGAAGGAGATAGTCTCTTAAGCCATGGAGACGCACAGATCTCACAACAAAAGGGACCCAAGGAAGACAACATCAAGACATATAATAATTAAAATGGCAAGGTCAAGGATAGAGACAGACTTTAAAAAGCAGCTAGAGAGAGAAAAAAGATCACATACAAAGGAAAACCCAATCAGGCTATCATCAGACTTCCCAACAGAAACCTTACGGGCCAGAAGGGAATGGCATGATATATTTAATACAATAAAGCAGAAGGGCCTTGAACCAAGAATACTCTACCCAGAAAGGTTATCCTTCAAATGTGAAGGAGGGATTAAACAATTTTCATATAAGCAAAAGCTGAGAGAATTTACCTCCCACAAAACACCTCTAGAGTGCATTTTGGAGGGACTCTTATAGATGGAAGTATTCCTAAGGCTAAATAGATGTCACCAAGGGATAGACAAAGAGTACATAGACATAAGAATAGGACTACATAACATACAAAGAATGGAGAGGGAAGAAAAAGGAGGAAAAAAATCTTTAGGTTGTGTTTGTAATAGCATGTGAAGTGAGTTAAATTTGACTGTTAGATGGTAAGGGAATTACCCTTGAACCTTTGGTAACCACGAATCTAAAGCCTGCAATGGCAATAAGTACATACCTATCGATAATCACCCTAAATGTAAATAGTCTGGATGCACGAATCAAAAGATGTAGAGTCTCTGAATGGATAAAAAAACAAGACCTATTTATATGCTGCCTACAAGAGACTCACTTCAAACCCAAAGACATACACAGACTGAAACTGAAGGGATGGAAAAAGATATTTCATGTAACTAATAGGGAGAGAAAAGCAGGAGTTGCAGTACTTGTATCAGACAAAATAGATTTCAAAACAAAGAACGTAGCAAGAGACAAAGAAGGACATTACATAATGATAAAAGGGTCAATCCGATAAGAGGATATAACTATTATAAATATCTATGCACCCAACACAGGATCACCTACATATGTGAAACAAATACTAACAGAATTAAAAGGGGAAGTAGAATGCAATGCATTCATTTTGGGAGACTTCAAAACACCACTCACCCCAAAGGATTGATCAACCAGACAGAAAATAAATAAAGAGACAGGCACTGAAAAATGTATTAGAACAGATGGACCTAATGAACATCTACAGAACATTCCATCAAAAAGCAACAGGATACACATTCTTCTCAAGTGCACAAGGAACATTTTCAAGAATAGATCATATACTAGGCCACAAAAAAACCTCAGTAAATTCAAAAATATTGAAATTGTAATACCCAGCTTCTCAGATCACAAAGGTATGAAACTAGAAAGACAATGAGAAAGCCCACAAACACATGGAGCCTTAATAACATGCTCCTAAATAATCAATGGATCAGTGACCAAATAAAAACAGAGATCAAGCAATATATGGAGACAAATGACAAAAATAATTAAACCCCACAAAATCTGTGGGATGCAGTGAAGGCCGTGCAAAGAGGGAAGTATATCGCAATTCAGGCCTACCTCAGAAAAGAAGAACAATCCCAAATGAACAGTCTAAACTCACAATTAATGAAATTAGAAAAGGAAAAACAAATGAGGCCCAAAGTCAGTAGAAGGAGGGACATAATAAAGGTTAGAGCAGAAATAAATAAAATTGAGAAGAATAAAATAATAGAATGAATGAAGGCAGGAGCTGGTTCTTTGAGAAAATAAACAAAATAGATAAACCCCTAGCCAGACTTATCAAGAAAAAAAGAGAGTCTACTCACATAAACAGAATCAGAAATGAGAAAGGAAAAATCACTATGGATACTACATATATACAAAGAATTATGAGAGAATACGTATGAAAAATTATATGGTAACAAACTGGATAACCTTGAAGAAATGGACAACTGTCTAGAAAAACACAACCTTCCAAGGCTGACCCAGGAAGAAACAGAAAATCTGAATAGACCAATTACCAGCAAGGAAATTGAATTGGTAATCAAAAAACTACCTAAGAAACAAACACCTGGACCAGATGGTTTCACTGCTGACTTTTATCAAACATTTAGTGAAGACCTAATACCCATCCTCCTTAAAGGTCTGCAAAAAGTAGGAGAGGAGGGAATACTCCCAAACTCATTCTATGAGGCCAATATTACTCTAATACCAAAATCAGGCAAAGATACCACAAAAAAAGAAAATTATAGACCAATATCCCTGATGAACATAGATGCAAAAATACTTAACAAAGTATTAGCAAACCAAATTGAAAAATACATTAAAAAGATCATCCATCATGATCAAGTGGGATTCATCCCAGGGATGCAAGGATGGTACAACATTTGAAAATCCATCGACATCATCCACCACATCAACAAAAAGAAGAACAAAAACCACATGATTATCTCCATAGATGCTGAAAAAGCATTTGACAAAATTCAACATCTATTCATGATAAAAACTCTCAACAAAATGGGTATAGAGGGCAAGTAAATCAACATAATAAAGGCCATATATGACAAACCCACAGCCAACATCATACTTAACAGTGAGAAGTTGTAAGCTTTTCCTTTAAGATCGGAAACAAGACAAGGATGCCCACTCTTCCCACTTTTATTCAACATAGCTCTGGAGGTCCTAGCCACGGCAGTCAGACAACACAAAGAACTATCAAGGCATCCAGATTGGTAAAGAAAAAGTCAAACTGTACCTGTTTGCAGATGACATGATATTGTACATTAAAACCCCTAAAGAATCCATTCCAATGCTGCAAGATCTAATGTCTGAATTCAGCAAAGTTGTGGATACAAAATTAACACACAGGTATCTGTTGCATTCCTATACACTAACGATGAACTAGCAGAAAGAGAAATCAGGAAAACAATTCCATTCACAACTGCATCCAAAAGAATAAAATACCTAGGAATAAACCTAACCAAGGAAATGAAAGACCTCTACTCTGAAAACTACAAGACACTCATGAGAGAAATTAAAGGGGATAACAATAAATGGAAATACATCCCATGCTCATGGATAGGAAGTATTAATATTGTCAAAATGGCCATTCAAAATGGCCATCCTGCCTAAAGCAATCTACAGATTCAATGCAATCCCTATCAAAATACCAACAGCATTCTTCAGTGAACTAGAGCAAATAGTTCTAAAATTCATATGGAACCACAAAAGACCCCGAATAGCCAAAGCAATCCTGAGAGGGAAGAATAAAGCGGGTGGAATTATGCTCCCTGACTTCAAGCTCTACTACAAAGCCACAGTAATCAAGACAGTTTGGTACTGGCACAAGAACAGACCCATAGACCAATGGAACAGACAAGAGGGCCCAGATATAACCCAAGCATATATGGTCAATTAATATATGATAAAGGAGCCTTGGATATACAATGGGGAGATGACAGCCTCTTCAACAGCTGGTCTGGGCAAAACTGGACAGCTACATGTAAGAGAATGAAACTGGACTACTGTCTAACACTATACACAAAAGTAAACTCAAAATGGATCAAAGACCTGAATGTAAGTCATGAAACCATAAAACTCTTAGAAAAAAACATAGGCAAAAATCTCTTAGACATAAACATGAGCAAGTTTTTCATGAACGCATCTCCTTTGGCAAGGGAAACAAAAGCTAAAATGAACATGTGGGACTATATGAAACTAGAAAGCTTCTGTACAGCAAAGGACAGAATCAGTACAACAAAAAGACATCCTACAGTATGGGAGACTATATTCATAAATTACATATCTGATAAGGGGTTGACATCCAAATTACATAAGGAGCTCACACACATCAACAAACAAACAGCAAATAGGCCAATTAAAAAATGGGCAGAATCACTGAACAGACACTTCTCCAAAGAAGAAATTCAGATGGCCAACAGGCACATGAAAAGATGCTCCACATTGCTAGCCATCAGAGAAATGCAAATTAAAACCACAATGAGATATCACCTCACAGCAGTTAGGATGGCCACCATCCAAAGACAAACAACAAATGTTGGTGAGGATGTGGAGAAAGGGGAACCCTTCTACACTGCTGATGAGGATGTAAATTAGTTCAACCATTGTGGAAAGCAGTATGGAGGTTCCTCAAAAAACTCAAAATAGAAATACCATTTGACCCAGAAACTCCACTCCTAGGAATTTACCTTAAGAATACAGGAGCCCAGTTTCAAAAAGATGTATATACCCCTATGTTTATCGCAGCACTATTTACAATAGCCAAGAAATGGAAGCAACCTAAGTGTCCATCAGTAGATGAATGGATAAAGAAGATGTGCTGCATATACACAATGGAATATTATTCAGCCATAAGAAGAAAACAAATCCAGACATTTGGAACAACATGGATGGATCTAGAGGGTATTATGCTCAGTGAAATAAGCCAAATGGAAAAAGACAAGTATCAAATGATTTCACTCATACGTGGAGTATGAGAACAAAGAAAAAATTGAAGGAAGAAAACAGTAGCAGACTCACAGAACCCAGAATGGACTAACAGTTACCAAAGGGAAAGGGACTGGGGAAGATAGGTGGGAAGGGACGGATAAGGGGGAAAAAGGGCTATAACAATTAGCACATATAATGTAGTGGGGGATACAGGGAAGTCAGTATATCACATAGAAGACAAGTAGTGATTCTATAGCATCTTACTACGCTGATGGATAGCGACTGTAATGGCGTATGTGGTGGGGACTTGATAATAGGGGGAGTCTAGTAACCATAATGTTGGTCATGTAATTGTACATTAATAATACCAAAAAAAAAGATTTATGCATTTGTGAAAAAATTTACATATATATTATTTCTCACAAAGGAAGTATATTTACAGAATAAATTTATAAATGTGGAATCATTGGGTTAAAGTGTATATATGCATTTTATAATTTGATGAATATTGCCAAAATGTTTTCCATAAAGACTATACCAGTTTATACTTCCAACAGCAGCATACACTTATTTCTCAATATTAAGCCTAAGGACTAAATGTGTTTTATTTAGGTTACAAGTCCCAAAGCTTCAAAGGTACTACAAAAATCACCCTCTTCAAGAAGATTGGTAAGAAAACAATTTCCTTTCCTACCTAATTATTAACTCCTTACATAGTATTCCCTGGCTACATCCACCATATCTGTGTGTAATTTTGGTCATAATATATCCTTCAAACTTGATGTTTTCAGGGTGGTCCATGAAAGAGGTTATTGCAGCTCAACTAACTGATGACTCAAAATGTGCGGTCAACATTCTGTACACATGTGTGAATACTATAGGAAGTTATAGGGAAAATGGGATTAATATGATCACTGGTTCAATAATGGCAGGGCTATGGAATTTATCTTACAGAAGCTTCTAGGGAGCTAGAAATAGAAGGACATGAGATGCCCAAAAGAGGTTTTTAAGAGTGTGGTCTTGGCTGCAGTGAACCCAGGGGTACTCTTCCCCCACGTCCAAATCCCTCAATATCTATTCCCTGGCATGCTTTTCTGTCTTGCATGTAATAGTAGAAAAGTCTATGAGATTTGACATTGTTTTAAAATACTTTGTATTAGTTTCCTAGTGCTTGCATAACAAAATACCACAAAGTAGATGGCTTAAAACAATAGAAATGTATTTTCTCACAGTTTCAGAGGCTAAAAATCCAAAATCAGTGTATCAGCCTGGTTGTTCCCTTCTAAGGATCTGTTCCCGACATCATTCCTAGCCTTTGGTGATGCCAGCAATTCTTGGTGTTCCTTAGCTTGTCAATATACCGCTCCAGTCTCTGCCTCCATCTGTACATGACATTCACTGTGTTTGTGTGTCTGAGTCTCTCCTCATATGAGGACACCAGCCATATTGGATACAGTATGACCCCCAGTAAGACCTCATCTTAGTTACATCTGTAATGACCCGGTTTCCAAATAAGATTACTTCTCAGGTCCTTAGAGATAAGACTTCAACATATCATTTTGGGGAACACAATTCAACCCATAATGTATTCCTTCCAAGATATGTATTTAGTTGATCCACATAAACCTTCTACATCAGCAATACCATCCTGTGAGAATGTTCAAACTTAAAATGATTGTGAAGAGTAGCCAATCCGAAATAGAAATTTATTTCTGTTCATCTCTAGATAGAGGATTAATTTTTTAAATGTTCAAAATTTTGAAACAAAAAGAATTTTCCAGTCAATCCTGATAAAATAGAAAGTTCTGTTAATTAAATAGCACTGTTCTTTAAAAATTTCATCTAACAAGAGCCAATCTTGTCCTATGGAAGCAGAGATATTCAGTTTGGGCCAGCCATTCGTTGTCACTGACTAAACAAAAAGGATATTTGAAAAGCCATATTTTTTAACTGATCCTTAAAATTTTCAGATGATTGATCTCTTAAAGTATATTGAAATACAGATTTCTGCTTAAAGTGGGCTTATTTAGCACATTGTTCAAGAAAATGCATTGATAGAAATATTAGGTTTTTGTCATAACCCAAATTTACTTCTCTCATTATCGTAAAGCATTATAGTAAAATCCCAGATTAGGTTTAGTCATTAGTGAATCTCCTGTTAAAAAGAAAGCAGGGTTTCATTCTGGTTAAATACTGGTCATATTTACATGTTTTTAATTCAGAATAACATGGGCTTCGTGTCTCTTAAGTGGAATCATTGAACTGAATCTTCACGCTCGTCTGACAGAATGTACTGACTTTTTCCTCATTCTCAGTCTGATGTGCCGGAAGGAGTCATAAGGGTCCATGCTCCACTTCTCTCTAAGGTGTCCATGGCCATTCAACTCAATAGTCAAACAAAAGCCAAAGACATACTGGCGAAATTTCAGTATGAGAACAGGTGAGTAAAAGTGAATATAGGTCTCTGTACAAGGAATATGAACTTCTTTCAGATGAGTAACTTCCCAGGCATTTAGAAATTTGGCCTTTTTGAAAGATTAAAATCTGTTACTTTGGAGACTTTACCAGTAGATGAAAAGCCAAAAGTAGAGAAAGAAGTAGTCCATAGAATTTTAGTAATGAAGAAGTTGTGTTTTTTTTAAGGAATTTCCACAAATAAGATTCTTAATAAGTATCTTCCCTCTAAGTGGCTACTGAGTTTTATTTTATTAAAATAAAACATAAAACAAGTTAGTTTTGTAGATATCTTGATAGAGGAATATCATTATCCCAGTGTCCTTTGGGGTTTAAGCTGCCATATTAGACAGACTTTATGTAGTTAAATGAATATTGTAGCTCTCTCTTGCTTTCCTACTAATGCTACTCAATAAGTCTTTTGATCAAAATACTTTTGCATGTCTGCCATAAATCACCTTAAAACAGCATAAATCATAATTTTTGTTTAGACATGCTTATTCAAGGATAACATTGGCCCTGAGGTTTTTAAAAGATGAGAAGTACTGGTTTAAATCTATATATTAGACAGCTGGTACAGTTTGATGGGCTTTGGTAAAACACTGACAGATACCCTTAAAAAGAAGCTTTCCAGTCATATTAAAAAAGGAGAGCCATGTTGAGAAAAAAAATTATGGAAATTTACATACTTTAAGACTCCATTTATATGTAACATTTTGAAATGACAAAATGTTAGAGATAGAATATCGATTAGTGGTTGCCAGAGGTTGGGGAGAGCTGATCATGGGAGGAGGATGGGACCAATTATCCAATTATGAAAGGATAACAGAAAGGACCTTCTGGTGTTGGAGCTGGTCTGTATCTTGAATGTAGTGGTCAGTGAAAGAACCTCCACAAAATTGTATTGCACTTAATATACACAAATGAGTGTAAATGAAATGAGAAATCTGAATTAAATGGGTGGATTGTATCAATGTCAGTATACTATAGTTTCCCAAAATGTTACTATTGGGGAGAACTAGGCAAAGAGTACAAGAAATCTCTCTGTATTATTTCTTAAAACTACAGGAGAATCTACAATTATCTCAAAAAAAAATTCCAGGTAAAAAAATGAGTAGCCAATAAAAGAAATCTATGGTGCTAGAAGCAAGGATGGTGGCTTTCTCTGAGAGCAGAGGGATAACTGACTTAGAAGGTGTGACTAGTGACTATGAGGACTGGTAAATGGTGTATTCACTTTTTGAAAATCCAAGTTGTATATTTATGATATGTACATGATATGTTTTATATATATATGTTATATATATGTGAGATTGTATATATATAAAAACATTAATATATATTCATATATAATATATATACTATATTTTATATATAAAATGTATAGCTAATATATATTTATAAATATATAAACTATATTTAAAATTTATAGCTTATATATATATTTATATACATGTAAAATTTGTATATAATGTAGATATATAAAATGAAAGCTCACGTAAAGAAGGCCACAGGAGCCCTGAACATTTACTCCCCTCTGCCGTTGGTTCCTCACAACTAAGAATAGTTACCACTAGGCAGTAATAGAGAGACTGGAAAGTCCTCTGGAGGGATTTGTGCATCCAACAGATTCCTAGTTGTATGTGTTACAAACTGTGTGTGTACTCTCATGTAGACCTCTACTCTCATGTAGAAAGAAAATGTTTCTAATGAAAATAACTTAGAACCAATGACTGCAAACCACTCAAATACTTTGTATCAGCTTCATCAAAAGATCTTGTCCTTTCCACTGTCTTACTAGTTAGAACTGAGTCCTCTCTCAGTTTAAAAGTTGTAACCTGATCCATTTTTGCCTGCTTCACTAGAGACTTATTTTCTGGCTGACTACTTATCACCTCTTGTGTCTATGTAATAAAAGGGGAGAGGTGTGTCATTCCTCGCAGGTCCTCCCTCTCACAACTGAGAAACCGTGGACATAACAGAACAGTAAAGCCCTGGAAGGCAGAAAGATGAGTGAGTACTGACTGCCTGGAGACATGGGGCCTTGTGGAATTCCATGGTAGTAAGTTCTGGGGCTTCCTTCCAGCCTCCAGTATCCCTGGCAGGGTGCTACAGAGACCTCCAGCCTGGGACAGGCACAGACGGAAAAACAGCTCCAAGAAAAGCTTGCTCCCTCTGGCCAAAATCCTGGAGAAAGGGTGGCTTGCCTTCCAACATTTTGGCAATACCTAGCCTACTCCACCAAACACCAAGAGAAATAAAACAGACCACCACCCCTTTGGTTTCAGTGGGACCAAGAGGGCCACTGATCTACTGTGCCCTACCCAACAGAAGCAGATGGTGATCCAGTTCAGTAGTGCCCTGACTCGAGCTGAGTTTCCATCTCAGCCCAGCAGCAGACTGAGCAAGGTAATGCAGGGCAGTCCTTTAACCACCAGGATCCCTTCCTCCTACAGAGTCAGTAAGGCCCAGGAGGAGCGGAGCTCACCCAGCAGAACAAAGCTATGAGGCAACCATCTGTTTCCCCTGCTCCCTGGTGGCAGCAGAGGCCAGCAGGGCCTGAACTTACACCCCTAATCAGAGGCAGGGAAGCAGTGCCGGTGGTGCCCCACCCACTTCATGGCAGAAGGCAGTGAGGCCCAGCAAAGAGCTGAAATACACACCCACCCAGACCTTTTGCCAAACTTCGGCAGGAGAACTGCCTACCAAAAAATGAAAATTAAATAAGATCCAGAGTCTCATAATATCCAGAATGTACATGATATGATACAAAATCCCTCATTATACTTAAAACCAGGAAAATCAGGAATGAGCAAAGACAATCGGCACTAAATCATCTACCAACACTGAACTGAATCAAATGTAGAATTGTCCGACAAGGATTATGTGGAAACCATCCAAAAAATGCTTCAACAAGCAATTTCAAATTCTTGAAACCAGTAAAAAGTAGAACATCTCAGCAAATAAATAGAAGTTACAAAAAAGAATGAAATGAAAATTATAGAACTGAATGATACAATAACGGAAATAAAAAACTCACTGGAGAGACTTCCGGGAACATGGTGGTGTGAGCAGGGCGACAGAAATCTCCCTCCAAAACTATATATATCTATGAAAATACAGCAAACACAACTACTCCTAAAAGAGAGACCAGAATACACAGGAAAGCGCACACCATGCAGCTACACATGAGAAGACCCTGCGAGGCAGCGGTCTTAAAGAGACTGGAGCCCAGCGGAGGAGCCGGATCGCCCCGGCACACACAGCCCAGCAGGCTGGGAGTCCTGGGGAGTGTCAGAACCCTGAGCTGTTGGCTGGGAAAGGGTGGCCACACTTAGACTTCCCACAGAGATCAACAGCTTCCCATTCATTCTCACCCCGGCCAGAGCTATAAAGGGCCCTGCAGAGTGGCGTGGCCTGGCTGCGGAATAGTGGAGCAACAGTGCCACCTAGAGCATCCCCACAGAATCTACTCCCAGTGGGTGTTTTTGTTTTGTTTTGTTTGTTTTTTCTTCTCTTTCTTTTTTCTTTTCTTTCTTTCTCTCTTTTTTTCTTTAAGTTTTAAGGAGCCCAGCTGGCATACGTGGCAACTACCAGCAACCTCTTCTATAGCCATGAAAAGACAGAGGAATATGGTCCAGACGAAGATCAACCAGACAACCCCAGAGAGGGAGCCTGAAGGGATGGAAATGCACAGTCTTCCTGAAAAAGAATTCAGAATAAAAGTCATAACCATGCTGATGGATCTACAGAGAAATGTGCAAGAACTGAGGGAGGAAGTGAGGGAAGTGAGGAAAGACAATGCAGAAATCAGACAAGCGATCGACAGGCTTAACAGCAGACTGGATGGGATGCAAGAGACTGTTAATGGAATACAAATCAGAGAACAGGAATACAGAGAAGCTGAGGCACAGAGAGATAAAAGGATGTCTACGAATGAAGGAATATTAAGAGAAATCTGTGACCAATCCAAACGGAACAATATTCACATTATAGGAGTACCAGAGGAAGAAGAGAGAAAAAGGGATAGAAAGTGTCGTTGAAGAAATAATTGCTGAAAACTTTCCCATGCTGGGAAAGGAAATAGTCTCGCAGTCCACAGAAGCCCACAGATCTCCCAACACAAGGGACCCAAGGAAGACAACACCAAGACACATAATAATTAAAATGGCAAAGATCAAAGATAAAGACAGAGTATTAAAGGCAGCTAGAGAGAGAAAAAGATCACCTACAAAGGAAAACCCATCAGACTATCATCAGACTTCTCAACAGAAACCTTACAGGCCAGAAGAGAATGGCATGATATATTTAACGTTATGAAACAGAAGGGCCTCGAACCAAGAATATTGTATCCAGGACGATTATCATTTAAATATGAGGGAGGGATTAAACAATTTCCGGACAAACGAAAGTTCAGAGAGTTTGCCTCTCATAAACCACCACTACAGGATATCTTAAATGGACTGCTCTAGATGGAAGCACTCCTAAGGCTAAAAAGACGTCACCAGAGAAAATAAAATCATAGCAAAGACAGAAGACCATCCAAATACTAATGAAAGGCAAAGAATAAAACACCGAGTATAGAAAGAATGGAGGAGGAGGAATAAGAAGGGAGAGAAATAAAGAAACATCACACAGTGTTTCAAATTACTTAACAAGGAAGTTAAGTTAGATTGTTAGATAGTAAAGAAGCAACCCTTAAACCCTTGGTAACCACGAATCTAAAGCCAGCAATGGCTATAAGTACATATCTGTCAATAATCACCCTAAATGTAAATGGACTGAATGCACCAATCAAAAGACACAGAGTAACGGAATGGATAAAAAAGCAAGACGCATCTATATGCTGCTTACAAGAGACTCACCTGAAATCCAAAGATATACACAGACTAAAAGTGAAGGGATGGAAAAAGATATTTCATGCAAACAACAAGGAGAAAAAAGCAGGTGTTGCAGTACTTGTATCAGACAAAATAGACTTCAAAACGAAGAAAGTAGCAAGAGATAAAGAAGGACATTACATAATGATAAAGGGGTCAGTCCAACAAGAAGATATAAACATTATAAATATATATGCACCCAACACAGGAGCGCCAGCATATGTGAAACAAATACTAACAGAATTAAAGGAGAAAATAGACAGCAATGCATTAATTTTAGGAGACTTCAACACACCACTCACTCCAAAGGACAGATCAACCAGACAGAAAATAAGTAAAGACACAGAGGCACTGAACAACACACTAGAACAGATGGACCTAACAGACATCCACGAAAGTTGGGTGAGAACACTGCACCCAAAAGCAGTAGGATACACATTCTTCTCAAGTGCACATGGAACATTTTCCAGAATAGACCACATACTAGGCCACAAAAAGAACCTCAGTAATTTCAAAAATATTGAAATCCTACCAAACAACTTCTCAGATCACCAAGGTATAAAACTAGAAATAAATGTTAGAAAGAAATCAAAAAGGCTCACAAATACATGGAGACTTAACAACACTCTCCTAATTAATCAGTGGGTTAACGACCAAATCAAAACAGAAATCAAAGAATATATGGAGACTAATGACAACAACAACACGAAGCCACAACTTCTGTGGGACGCAGCAAAGGCAGTTCTAAGAGGAAAGTATATTACAGTCCAGGCCTATTTAAAGAAGAAAGAACATTCCCAAATGAATAGTCTAAAGACACAATTACTGAAATTGGAAAAAGAAGAACAAATGAGGCCCAAAGTCACCAGAAGGAGAGACATAATAAAGATCAGAGAAGAAATAAATAAAATTGAGAAGAATGAAACAATAGAAAAAATCAATAAAACCAAGAGCTGGTTCTTTGAAAAAATAAACAAAATAGATAAACCCCTAGCCAGACTCATTAAGAGAAAAAGAGAATCTACACACATAAACAGAATCAGAAATGAGAAAGGAAAAATAACGATGGACCCCACAGAAATACAAACAATTATAAAGGAATATTATGAGAATCTATATGCTAACAAGTTGGAAAACCTAGAAGAAATGGACAACTTCTTAGAAAAATACAACCTTCCAAGACTGACCAAGCAAGAAACAGAAAAACTGAACAGACCAATCACCAGCAACGAAATTGAATCGGTAATAAAAAAACTACCTAAGAACAAAACTCCCGGACCTGAGGGATTCACCTCTGAATTCTACCATACATACAGAGAAGAAATAACACCCATTCTCCTTAAAGTTTTCCGAAAAATAGAAGAGGAGGGAATACTTCCAAACTCATTCTATGAAGCCAGCATCACTCTAATACCAAAACCGGGCAAAGACCTCACCAAAAAAGAAAATTACAGACCAATATCCCTGATGAACGTAGATGCAAAAATACTCAACAAAATATTAGCAAACCGAATTCAAAAATACATCAAGAGGATCATACACCATGATCAAGTGGGATTCATCCCAGGGATGCAAGGATGGTACAACATTCGAAAATCCATCAACATCATCCACCACATCAACAAAAAGAAGAACAAAAACCACATGATCATCTCCATAGATGCTGAAAAAGCATTTGACAAAATTCAGCATCCATTCCTGATTAAAACTCTCAACAAAATGGGTACAGATGGCAAGTACCTCAACATCATAAAGGCCATATATGAAAACCCACAGCTAACATCATACTTAATGGCGAGAAGCTGAAAGCTTTTCATCTAAGATCGGGAACAAGACAGGGATGCCCACTCTCTCCACTGTTATTCAACATAGTACTGGAGGTCCTAGCCACAGCAATCAGACAAAACAAAGACATACAAGGCATCCAGATTGGTAAAGAAGAAGTCAAATTGTCACTATTTGCAGATGACATGATACTGTACATAAAAAACCCTAAAGACTCCATTCCAAAACTACTAGAACTAATATCTGAATTCAGCAAAGTTGCAGGATACAAATTTAACACACAGAAATCTGTTGCTTTCCTATACACTAATGATGAACTAACAGAAAGAGAAATCAGAAAAACAATTCCATTCACAATTGCATCAAAAAGAATAAAATACCTAGGAATAAACCTAACGAAGGAAGTGAAAGACCTGTACTCTGAAAACTACAAGACACTCCTTAGAGAAATTAAAGAGGACACTAACAAATGGAAATGCATCCCATGCTCTTGGTTAGGAAGAATAAATATTGTCAAAATGGCTATACTACCTAAAGCAATCCACAGATTCAACACAATCCCTATCAAAATACCAACATCTTTCTTCAATGAACTGGAACCAATAATTCTAAAATTCATATGGAACCACAAAAGACCCCAAATAGCCAAAGCAATCCTGAGAAGGAGGAATAAAACAGGAGGAATTACGCTCCCTGACTTCAAGCTCTACTACAAAGCCACAGTAATCAAGACAATTTGCTATTTGCACAAGACAGACCCACAGACCAGTGGAATAGAATAGAAAATCCCAACATTAACCCAAACATATACAGTCAATTAATATTTGATAAAGGAGCCTTGGAATAACAATGGGGAGATGACAGCCTCTTCAACAGCTGGTGTTGTAAAAACTGGACAGCTACATGTAAGAGAATGAAAATGGACTACTGTCTAACACTATACACAAAGGTAAACTCAAGGTGGATCAAAGACCTGAATGTAAGTCATGAAACCATAAAACTCTTAGAAAAAAACATAGGCAAAAATCTCTTCGACATAAACATGAGCGACTTCTTCATGAACATATCTCTCCAGGCAAGGGAAACAAAAGCAAAAATGAACAAGTGGGACCATATCAAGCTGAAAAGCTTCTGTACAGCAAAGGACACCATCAGTAGAACAAAAAGACATCCTACAGTATGGGAGAATATATTCATAAATGGCGTATCTGATAAGCGGTTGACATCCAAAATATATAAAGAAGTCATGCACCTTAACAAACAAAAAGCAAATAATCCAATTAAGAAATGGGCAGAGGACATGAATAGACCCTTCTCTAAAGAAGAAATTCAGATGGCCAACAGGTACATGAAAAGATGCTCTACATCGCTAATCATCAGAGAAATGCAGATTAAAACCACAATGAGATATCACCTCACACCAGTGAGGATGGCCAACATCCAAAACACAAACAACAACAAATGTTGGCGAGGATGTGGAGAAAAGGGAACCCTCCTACACTGCTGGTGGGACTGCAAATTAGTTCAACCATTGTGGAAAGCAGTATGGAGGTTCCTCAAAAAACTCAAAATAGAAATACCATTTGACCCAGGAATTCCACTCCTAGGAATTTACCCTAAGAATGCAGCAGCCCAATTTGAAAAGGACAGATGCACCCCTATGTTTATTGCAGCACTATTTACAATAGCCAAGAAATGGAAGCAACCTAAGTGTCCATCAGTAGATGAATGGATAAAGAAGATGTGGTACATATACACAATGGAATATTATTCAGCCATAAGAAGAAAACAAATCCTACCATTTGCAACAACATGGATGGAGCTAGAGGGTATTATGCTCAGTGAAATAAGCCAAGCCAAAAAAGACAAGTATCAAATGATTTCACTCATATGTGGAATATAAGAACAAAGAAAAAAACTGAAGGAACAAAACAGCAGCTGACTCAAGGAACCCAAGAATGTACTAATAGTTACCAAAGGGAAAGGGACTGGGGAAGATGGGTGGGAAGGGAGGGATAAGAGGGAAAAAGGGGCATTATGATTAGCAGATGTAATGTTGGGGGCATGGGGAGGGCTGTACAACTCAGAGAAAACAAGTAGTGATTCCATAGCATCTCACTACGCTGATGGACAGTGACTGCAATGGGTTTGGTGGGGGGGACCTGATGAAGGGGGTAGTTTAATAACTACAATATTGCACATGTAATTGTAGAATAATGATACCAAAATAAATTATTAAAAAAAATAAAACTAAAACTCACTGGATAGGCTCAATAGTGGTGTAGAGATGACAGAGGATGTAATCAGTAAAGTCGAGGACATATCAACAGCATTATCTATTCTGAACAACAGAAGGAAAACAAACCAAAAATAATGAATACAGTCTCGGGGATTCTCAGACCTATATCAAGAGAACTAACATTTGTATCATAAGTGTACCCAAAGGAGGGAAAACAGAGTGGGACTGAAGAAGTATTTGAATAAATAATGACTGAAAACTTCCCAAATTAGCAAAAGGCATAAATTTACATATTCAAGAAACTAAGTGAACCCAAATAGGGCAAACCAAAGAAATCCATGCCAAAACAATATAATTAAACTCGTAAAAATTAAAGATGGAAACCTTGAAAGCATGTAGAGAGAAGCAATTCATTTCAATTCAAATTATAGTGAATTTTTCATCTGAAACTGTGAAGGCAACATGGAAGTTGCATAACATTTGTTGAAGTCCTGAAGAAAAGAACTGTAGCCTTGAACTCTATATCCAGGAAAAAATATTCTTCTAGAGGAAAGGGGAAATATGTATATTCTTGGACAAAGGAAAATTAAGGAATTTTGTCACTGGCGAACCTACCCATAAATAATAGCTAAAGGAGGTTCTCTAAACAGAAAGAAAATGATAGCAAAGGCTTGGAACATCAGAAAGGAAAGGAGAACATCAGATTGTGTAATACTTGGGGAGTTATTTTCCTTGATTTGTTTTTATTATTGGATAGAGACATTCAATGAAGTCAATGTTACACAGTTTGCAGAGCATTAGGCAAGCTTAGAAATAAGGACGTGGGCTGAGGAGAGAATCTCATTCAATTTTTGGCAAACACAGGAATGAAACCTGACTTCTCTTGAACTGAGAGTAATGTGACCAATGACAAGGCAATATTTAACATCCAGCTGCTTCTTGGCAAGCCTAGATGTGTCAGTAACAGTTTGCTTTATCAAATGGAACCAACAGTTGTAGATAGAAGGGCTCCAGACTGAGCACAGCAGACCATGTTGGTTTGGGAAAGTCCCATCCTCTCTGTGCCTCAGATGATTGTCTTTGTCAAAATAAAGACCAGTTGTTTTTATAAAAACTTCAGTCATAACAATTATTTCTGGGGTGTATTTCCCTCCAGGCAGAATGAACTGTTTTGTTGCCATGGTTATTTAATCCACAGACTGACTTCTAATCATGGAAGGGGGTTAAAATTATATTGCTTTCTCCTTTTTTCAGTCATGGTTCATCAGAACGCATTAAGATTCAGAACCAAAGGTTATATGAGATTGGAGGAAATATAGGTAAGAATTCTTTAATAATGTTTATTCCTAAATTCTCTGATTACCCTAAAAGAAACCAGTGTAATTTAGAGTTGGAAAGTATTTCAGGAGATACATGCAAAATAAAGGAGAGAACATCATGAAACTTTCAGAAGCATGATACCATTTTTGTTTAACTTACCTGCTTTCACTCTCAGCTCAAGTTCATTCTTCCTATTTCCCTGAACGGGAACAAAAAAGAATCTAAAGAAAATTCCTTCTACCTGCACCTGTGTCCTTATCTTCTGTGGCCATGTCTTCTGCTTGCCCTACCCCCAGGACAGATGGTCTGCCCATGCTCCTCTTTAAGGCCGGCACCTCTGCACGTGTTTCACCTTGTGTCCCCTCCAGCCTGACTAGGACCCTGCTCCAGTCATGCACACCCCCCCGCCACTCTCTCCTGCACCATCAGATTTTCCTCCTAACTTCATCATTCCTATCTGCATTAAAAATGTGGTAATTTCTCTCATCTTTACAAAACTCTCTTGGCCCCCTTCAAGTCTACTCCCATTTCTCGGTTCCACTTTACAATAGAAACTCCTTGAATCAATTGTCTATACTCCAGTTTCTTCCTCTTGTTCTCTCTTGAAACCACTCCAGTCAAGTTTTACCCAACACTTCACTAAAATCGCTCCCTTGTTGAGGTCACCAGAGAACTCTCACGTTGTGAAATCCCATCATTCATTCTGTCTTTATAACTGCCTGAGTTGATCTTTCCCTTCCTTGAGAAAGCACTCTCTTCACCTGGTTTCAGCTTCTGGCTTTCCTCCCCCTTCACGGGCACTCCTCTGAGTCTCTTGCCTGGTACTTCTCAGCCTCTTCACACTGGAGAGCTGTAGGGCTGTCGCTGGAACTCTTCCCTGTCTATAAGTAACTTCCTTGGTGAGCTCACTCTACCCCATTGCATTAAATATACCTGTGTGCTGATGCCTCTCAAATTTATACCCAGACTTCCCCTCAGCACCAGCTCTGCATATCCTGTCACCACGCACCATGCCTTGGGGCCTTTGCGTTTGCTCTGACTTGTGCTGCAGATGCTCTCCTCTGGATTGCTCATTCTCACCTCTTCCAGGTGCTTGCCACTCTGTCATCTTCTCCATGAGACCTTCCTGGATCATACCCTCTCCAAGTGCCTTCCCAGCTTTGTTGTTCTCTGTTGATCTTACCAACATCAGACAGCCTTCATTTCACACTTGCTCATTTGCCAGCTGCCTTGTGCTATTTTTAGAATGCAAGCGCCCTGAGGGCAAGTAGTTTTGACTGTCTGATGCATTGCTGTAGCCCCAGCCCCTAGACTAGTGCCTGGCACATAACTCTCAAGAAATATTTGATGAATGAAGCAAGCAAGCAAGTAATCAAATATTGTGGTTTTGTTTGAGGCTTGAGTATACATTTCAAACACACTATACATAAAGATTTTCAAACATATTTACCCCATGGAATGATCTTTTTGGTATCATTACCAGATCCCCTGCCTATGGGCATTGCATCCATAGTAAAGAAATGAAATGACAATCCTAATAAGAACTTAGTTTTACTCTTCTCTAGTCCTGGTCAAGTTATTACTCCATAAAACCATCAGAGGATATGTATTATCATAGAAATGATCTGATTATACTTGAAACTATTCTTCCTGTAATTTTCTATGATGTGGTATTTCAATTTGCATGTGATGGTATGTCTGTTTTCTCCACAATTTCGCATGGGGTTTATTTGAAGTCATTCAGTCAGAAAGAAATGAAGGAAGGAAGTGGGGAAGGAAGACAGGAAGAAAGGTTGGCTTTGCTAAGAAACTTTAAATGTATCTACTTTACTTTTGCCCGAGAGAGCTATATTGATCCTATTCAAACCTCACAAACACCTACAGGCACACATGTACATGCATGCACAGACATATGCACTCTCAAAAACATTCTTTCATATTCTCTTTTAGGGCAGCATTGTTTGGATCCAGATGCTTATATATTGGATGTGTATCATGTAAATCCTCAAGCAGAATGGGTGATTAAACCGAAATCAGGTTTTTGAAGTACCCTCCCAGACGGCAGCTGTCGTGTGTTATATACCGAGAAGAACCTCCATTTGGTAGGGGAGAAGCCACATTGCTTTTGACATGTTTGTTCCCGTAACCCTGTTGGTATTTCTCAGCCCAAGTGTTGTCTTCCTGCATTGTCAGCATGAACTTTGGAAGAGGACCTGGCTGACTGTGTGGGCTGATGCTTTCTCATGATGGTTCCTTAAAATGAGTGAAGGAAGGAGGATGTGATCTTTCCAGAAGAAAGACTAATCTTTAACATGCAAGTCTAATCATTGCTGGTACTTTGACTTCACAGCAGAAATGAACTTGGTCCTACACCTGGAGATGATAAACACTTCTTTGTGTAGCAAATGCTACCAAATACAAGAGGTGGAAAAGACTTTTTAAATACTTATCTTATAGATATATATTGACCTTTCTGAACAAGAATGTGAGAAATATCAGTAATTTCTGCTCTGCAAAATAATTCAGATCTACTTTCCAAAGGGATTCATTTTCTAAAGTTACACATACAATATTTATGCTCTGACTTAACTTCTGCTTAAAGAACACTGTTGTTATGTTTGCCATCCTGTATTATCCCTGTCCACATTCTGATGCAAAAGGTCATTTCTTCATCTTGAACTATTGAAAACTGTATTTGTAAGTCTTATTCTCTTATGATCACAGGTCACCATGGGGAAGGTTAGTTTGACAAAGAGTGTTCTTATGCTTCCATAACCTTCTGTGTACATAGTAGTCACAAAGCCTCTATCTTCTTATCATGATTATGGTGCTCAATGAATTGCTTTCCGTGTGCCAGACACAGATTGCCTTTCCTGATCAAACATAACATTTAAAAAAATATTTTGCAACTGTTAATAGTCACTTCTGCAGCCCCAATTGAAAAATACAAAACCTTCTTTATCCAACCGTTCTTTATCCAACAATGCTGAAAAATACTGTTATATTCAGATTGTACATTCTGTAAAAGCAGATATTGTTTCTGTTCATCAGTCATCAACATGACCAAACCTGGAGGATCAGTATCAGGCTTTAAAATCAGATGCATATCTGGTAAACTGAAAGCTGTCGTGCTGTTGAGATCCTGCAGAGCCATTTTCCAGACCTGCAGTTTTCAAGAACACACAGTTCTCCATGATTCTATTTGAGAGCAAATCTAAAACTTGCTGAGGTGTCAGTTCTGCCTTTCATCTTGAGACCGCAGATACTGTCCTTCTAGGATTTCCTGGAAATGAGGAAAGAGGTCTCATTTATTCCATGTGTGTGCTTTGGATTAGAATCCACAGGTTGAGATTTTGATGAATTTATACTGGTTTTAATGAGATTTAATATCCAAATGACTCTCTTGCAATTCAAACAGTAGGCAAAGTTGCCCACAATGCAGAAAACATTTTATCTGCTTACCAGTCTCAAAACATAATGTGGTAATAGTTTAAGCACATATATATAAGAAAAATTTTGTATGCTGCATTATGCCTAGATATGTATAAAAACATTACTTATATTCAACATGTATAATTGTATTTCTGGCCATTAGGATTTTGTTTTGTTTTTATAGAAAACTGAAGTTTTCGTTTTATTTGCTTATTTGAGAATTTTTATTTCCTTTGACTGAAAACTCATTGGAAGATAAATATGTCTTAAAGATTTATATTTAAACATATTCTTACATTTCATCATTTTTGCAATGTATGGCTAACTGATAGCACATGAGTTTACATGATGAATTTTGAGAGTCTGAAAAATTACTTTTTTGTTTTTACAATTCAAACAACAGAGGTAAACATTTTACTTTATATAGTTGGTAGGTTGCAAGACAAAGTGGCAGTAACTATGCCCACACACAGAGAAGAAATTCTTCATATTAGCTACCTTACACTTCTATAAATATATGAAACCATAACTGATTTTTCTCATGGTAGTTCCTATCATTTAGAATAGTTAAATGATGCTGTGTTTATGTAGAAAACTCACAGATCTACTCACCAATTTTTACTTGGGAATTTTCATTTCATTTGACTGAGAACACAGTAGGACCTCATACATAAGTTCTAAAGGTTTAAGCTTTATTCCACTTGTTATCAGTTTTAAATAAATGGCTAACAGATGGCGGGTAAAAAAATAAGCTTTTGGGTTTCTTACCCACTTCTATGTGGTTTTAGATGTCAAAGATGTAGTTGAGTCAATAACTTTAGATTAATCGCTTCAGTATATTCAAGGATGTGACAACTTTCAAGTAACTATATACTATGGAAGGCCATGTCAATCCCCGTATCAATGGATGTAACTTTTATTCTTAGTTTTTTCAATAGAAAAGTTTTCAGTAGGGAGACTAATTTGTGTGTGGGTAATGAGATTCTTTTTACTAATTTTTACTCTTAAAGAATAAATAAACCCCTACAATTAAAATTCAAAAATGTCTGTTCACTAAGTACTGAAGAAAGCTATTTTTGCCTTAGCAAGAGTTATAGAAGACTTACAGTAACCTGAAAAATGAATAGTATTATTTGCAAACAAAAGAAGAGCCAGACACTGGGCCTCTAAATTCTGTTCTTAATAGCTTCCCACCCTACCTAGAGCCAAGTACTCTGGGTATACAGTTAGGAAAATAATATTCAGGAAAGTATTAGAGAAAGTTAATATTTTGGGAATACTTATTCAGAAACAACCCAAGAACTGGCGCATTTTTTTCTTCATTTTGCAAAAGAGGATCCCTTTGTTAAGCAGCTCACTTGGGGATGTGATTCTTGGAGTCAACCATCTTCAAACCAACTGGAATATCAATTTCTTTACAATGTATATACAATATAAACTACCTCACTTGCCTTTATTGGGGAAAAATAACAGACCTTAACAATTTTTGTTACAAACTGTCCCTGAGTCTTATTATTTAAGTCATTCAGTTACGTTTCAATGTACATTTAATAATATACCTTTAATGATGTAAAATATTTTTAGCAAAAGCTTTAAAGCCAAAAATGCTCTGTAACTGTGATCTGTGGTAGACAATGAGAGAATTTGTGTCTTTCAGTCACTGTCTTGTGTGTTTAGCCATACTGAGGTGCAGGTTCTCAAAGGTGGGAATAATATTCATCTTTTCTTTCAGGCATTTTTCAACCATTTTCATTGCATCGCACTTAACTGAAAAGTAACATGAGATGAAAATGTCCCTTCTTTCTGTCAAGCACATTTCAACGGCTCTTCACAAATCTATTACACGCCTGAAAAGAATATATAAAATGGGATTGAATATTTTCCAGTTTCTGACAGGCCTTCTCACAACTGTTTTCCATAAATATGTCACTTAATGAAAAATAACATGACATGGGTTAAAATGTTTCTTTCAAGTATTTTCAACAGTTTTACATACACGCACATACACACATACTTTAGTTTAAAAATAACATCTTTTCTTCCATTTTCCAACTATATTTTAAAACTATGTGATTCGTTTGAAAAAATCACATAATGCCAATGTTTTATGTTGTCTCCCACCTCAAACTTAATATTGATTCTTTTGCCCCAACAGCTTTCATTGTTAAGTATAATATATATGTTGCATTTTATCCACAAAAATAAAGAGAGAAAAACTAACAGCATTGTCGTGAGAATTCTTACATTCACATAGTCTAAGGGCACCGGGGTGCTGGTGAAAGAGCAGGAAGGTTTGTGTGTGAGCCCTGCCTCCATCATTTACAGCCAAAGATGGTCTTGACCAAAAACCTTGTAACACTATGGTAAGGACGGATGATTGTAGGTAGGGGATAGATGGAATAAACAAGCACTATTTCCTAAATTCTTTTTGCTGTGGTACTTTGTCCTGACAGGTTTTTAATATGTACTTTAAAAATTCAAACTTTCAATAGATACAGAAAAGATATTTGACAAAATTCAGTGCCCATTAATGTTTTTTAAAAAAGTTCAATATTTTACTCTGTGTCTTGTACAAAAGACAAGATAAAGAAATAAAAGGCATAAACACTAGAAGGGAAGAAATAAGGTGGCCTGTATTCACAAATAATATGACTGTGTAGAAAAGCTTAAGGTGGGTATCTTCAGCTGTTAGAACTAATAATTTAACAAAGCCATGGCATAAAAGACTATTATATAAAAATCAATTGTGTTTTTTATATTGGCAGCAAACAAATGGAAAGTCAGTTTTTTAACTTTCATTTACTATAATTGTCGAAAAATATAAAATACTTATGAATACATTTAACAAAATATATGAAAACATGCTAAAAACTACAAATATTCTTGGTAGAAGTTAAAGAGGAGCTAAAACAAATATATAGATATACCGTATTTCTGAATGGGAGGAGATGGCTGGAAGAGCGTTGGCAAGATGTCAATTCTAAACAAGTAGATCTGTAGACAATGCAATTCCAATCATAATGTCAGTAGGCTTTTTGCATAGAAATTGATGAACTAATTATAAAATATAAAATGTCCAAGGATCTGGAATATCTAAAGTAATCTTACAAGTTTAAAAAAGAAGTATTTAGAATGAGTGATTTCAAGACTTACTATATAGCTACAGCTATTAAGACAATATGATGCAGAGTAAAGATCAACACTTAGTAGCAATGAAACAAAATAACACAGAGATAAGCGCCCACTTGTGTGGTCATTTGATTCACAACACTAGTCTGAACTGAGATATGTTCTACTTGTTTTGATTTTGAACACTTAATAGGAAAGAATGTAATACTGTTGGTAATATTACATGTTAAATTATAACATTTTAGATAATTGGTAATTATATTGATAAATTTCAGCAGTTTCTTTTTACTTTTTTAATGTGGCTACTAGAAAATTCTACATTATATATGTGGCTTGCATTTTATTTCTGTGGGACAATACAGTTTTACATTTTGACAAAAGCCTGGGTTACACAGATCTATGCATTTATCAAAACGCAGTGTATGTTCACTTAAGATTTCTGCATTTCATCATGTAAATGTTACCTCAAAAGAAAAAAATTTGCAAGTAATATATAAATATTGAACTTTAGGTAATGATATGCATATGATGTATTTAGGGGGAAGTGTACCGATATCTGTAACTTATTTTGAAATGTGCTTTAAAATAATATAGATGGATAGATATCCACCAGGCCAACTACAGTAAAATTTATGGTAGAAAGATAGTGGGTATATGCCAGTATTTAATGTAATATTCTTTATGCTTGAAATTTTCCATTGTAGAATTTTGAAAAAAGAATCCTTACAGTTAACATCACACTGGTAATATACTGAACATTTTCTTAACACCTCAGTCCTCAGTGGGGATGATTTTGTCCCCTGGGGGATATTTGGCAATGCCTGGAGACCTTTTTGTTTGTCACCTGTGGGGAGTGAGAAGACACAGACTCTAGTGGGTGAGAAGCCTGGGATGCTGCTACTCATGCTGTCATGCCCAGGACAGCCCCATAACAAAGAATTATCTTGACCCAAATTTTAATAGTGTTAAGGTTGAGGAGCCCTACTATAAGATCACAGACAAGGAAAGGGTGCCTGCTTTTGTTATTTCCATTCAACATATACAGGAGATCTCAGCTAGTATAGTAAGTCCAGAAAAGGTAAAGGCAAAGAGTTTCAAAAGAGGAAGTAACACTGTTTAATTTGCAGATAATGCTTATGTCAAGAAAATCCAAAGGCATCTATTGTTAACATTACTTAGAATTTATAAGTACATTTAGCAAGGTCACAGGATCAAGGTAAATCACAAACACTAATTGTGTTCTACATATTAGCCAAAGATAACTAGAAAATAAAATGATAAAAGCAATACCATTTATAATATCTTAAGAAGTATAAAATACCTAAAAGTAAATTTAATGAAAGATATGCAGGCCCTACTTAGAGAAAACCACAAGCACTGCCAAGAGAAACCAAAGAACTAAATAAATGGAGAGAGAGTCCATATTCATGGATTGGAAGACTCAACGTTTTAAAGATGTGAATTATCTCCAGATAGGCCTATTGATACAAATAAATCCCAACCAAAATCCCACCACATTTTTTTCTGTAGAAATTGAGAAGCTGATTTTAAAATTTAATGGAAATTCAAAGGATTTAGAATAGTCAGAGTCTTGAGACAGAACAATAAAATTGTAGGACTTATTTGTTTCAAGAATTATTACAAAGTTACAGTAATACAATATGGTGTTGGTTTAAGGATAAACAGAAAGATCAGTAGAGCAGACTAGAATTCAGAAGTAGATGTTTACATAAACAGTTGATTTTTGACAAACAGCCTAGCAATCCAGTGGGGAATGGAAAGACTTTTTAAAACAGTGCTATAACAAGTGGGATAGCCTCTTGGGGAAAAATGAATTTTAACCTGTATTTCACAAAATATAAAATATTAATTCAAGTTGGATCCAAGACATAAATGTGAAGGCTAAAGGTCTAAGTCTTCTAGAAGAAAACTTTGCAGAATCTCTTCATGATGGGCTAAGCAAAGAATTCTCAGGCAATATTGCAGGACATTTTCTCAATTCCAAAGATTTCTTCAAAATATTATCTATTTGACAAAAAACATAAAAATAAATTAGAGAGAATTAGAATTTGGGCAATGCTGGCATTCCTATTAGATGTTTGTCTTCCCCACAGTAAATTATATTTTCTCTAAATATCTTCAGACAGAAGTTGGGTAGGGGCTAGGAGGTAGGGGAATGGAGAGAATATGTTATTGAGAAGTTTTACCTGAGGTGCATCAACGAGGAAGCATATGTGCATTCTTAGAATTTCTTTATGAACTTGTAGCTAACAAAAATTTATTCTGAGTGTTTGCTCTGTGATCTTACCACATTTTTCTCACTCTGAAGATGTGGGCCAGCAGGAATGGAGCATAGCTGGTGTTCATAGATGACAGTATCTTCAGTGGTCCTCTCTCACTCTGTCCCCTCTCCCACACTGCCCCAAGGCTCCAACTCAGTGTCATAACAACAATCTGGACATGTAAGTACCAAAAATCAATAAAACATACCTAATAATAATAATCAGTGAATTCACCTAATAATCTATTGCCAAGCCGGGTGGTGGAAGTTGCTTTCTAGTTTCATAAGTCTTTCAGTGCTTCAACAAGTTATCTTAAATAATCAGCTAGGTTTAAATAGCAGATGTTTTGGGAAGAGTTACAAAGTGATCTAGTTCTAACAAGTGATCCACAGTTATTCTCTTCTCACATATTATCAGTTATATAACCTCGAACCCTACTCTTGAGTCAACAATGCAGTAGTTAAAGAAGTATGGATACATATTATCTTATACGTATTTATGACCAAAATGTACTGAACATAAAAATTTAACATGCTCCATGTCAGTTTAGCAAGTTAACATCACACAGTGCCATTCTGTCCATAGCTGTAACAAAACATTCACACACAAAAAAACCCAGAGTGCCTGTGTGACATTCTTAGCCACCTCTATTGGAAGGAGTGTAAAAATTTACAAATTGAATGATGTCCCTTGATTACAAAGAACACCAAGTAGCAGCAATTTACTCATCTTTTGGACACCGTGAAAAATCAGTATGCAAAGATTCTGACGAGCTCATGAAGGAGCAAAGTAGGCCCAGGTATTTCTCTGAGGTTGAAGTCTTCCTCAGCAATTCATACAGAGGAATCAGTCTGGGGATTTATTCCCTTCGGTCTTTCTGTACCCACCAGAGCCAGAACCATTTATCAATACATGGTGCTACCCATAAAGTTGAGGAAAAGGTTTTCTGTTTCAGGAGAAAAAGGTTACAAGGTTCACAGGTTATAAGCAAAGATCTGAATCATAAGATCTGCCTTTCCTTTACTAAAAGCTATGCTTCCCAGCATAGCTGATATGTCCAGAAGTTAACCTAAGGTCCGATTTCCAAAAAGATGGAAAAAAGGTCATGTCAACCCTTCATTTATAGGTTTTCCACTCATGACCCATGTTCAACCCACTTAACATACACATATACAGAGTAATATTCATATGATCATTAGGATTTGACTTTTTCTATAGGACATCATATTCCTGTCATCTCTTGACCAATCCATTTTTTATATGTCCAATTAATCTTAATAAAACTACAATGTCTTTGTCCTGGAGACCAGAAGCCTGTTTGTATCAAATAATAGTACATAACAGTTTAACCCATCAAATCAGTACACCATAATTTCTATTGAGTTTAATAAGTGTCCCCTCTTAAACATTGCAAACTTAGCATGTGAATTTTTAAATCTTTATGCTAAAATCCATTCTACCCAAGGTTGTTTTTTGTTGTTGTTGTTTTAAATCTAAGTTAAAAGCAACTTTACTCTTATAAAACCTCTGGGAGTCCGTTGCATCCATTCTGCCCTAGCCCACATCAACTCTGGAAGCCATGGGAAGCCATGGGGTGATCACGTTTGAGAGCAGACGTACAACAGTCATAAACACAGGTAGGCCCAGGTCCTTTGGGCTTGAACTTCTAAACATTTAGATTCTGTCACTTTTAAAGTAGCCTGTCATTAATTACCCTAGGGAACTTCGTCCAACTTCACCGGTGTCTGTCACACGCTGGCTGACGAGGACATGGGATCTGTCCCGGTGTCGGTGACAGTCTGAGCCACGCAGGGTGCTTGTGGTTGTGGCAGTGTCGCTGTCCTCTTGTGTTGCAACTCTCCAGTGGACAGTTCTTCAGATTGTCCCCTACATGGGATGAGGGGCAGGAGGCCTTTAAAGCTTTGCCCCTACCACCGCGGCTGCTGTGGAAGCCAGGCCCGGGCCAGGTGATGGGGAGACAGGCAGTCAGTGGCTTCCTGGCATTCCTTCCCCATAGCTCAGGCATGCACTTGACTGGCATGAGGCACCCCACTGCTCTTCCTGGCCTCCTCTGGGGTGGGCACAGAGCTCCAGGCCCCCAGGTGCAGAAGGAGCCTGAATGGGGCAGGCAGTGCCCCTGCAGCTCATCTCCTAGACTCAAGTACTACACATGGGGACCACATGGTTCCAGAAGTGCTAGCTTCTGTCCCTTGCAACACAAATGGCCTCGTGGACTTCATCAACTTCTTTCAAGGTGGGACAAGCAGGCCATCCCTTTCTGAGTCCCTCTTCTGGCACCCTACACAAATACAGCTTCATTCCAGGTTCATTTGCTCCCTTGAATGTAGCTCCTGGCCTTTGGCACAGAGAATGGACACTGATAACCAGCCAGATGTGCCTCCCCCACCCTTTCTTGCTCTTGGTGCATCTGGTTATGTGTTTGGAAGACTAATCAAAATTATCATCCCCTGACAGTTTCTTACCCTGTTCCAAGAAAGCATGTTTTCTGCTCTGTAAGTAATGAAGCTGTCATTCCCAGGCACCCAGTAAGTCACTTCAAGGGCACATTTAGGTTATCTATTCCCATAGTCTTGACTAGGGAGTATATGACGTCCTCTCTTGACCACCCTGGAAGGTTCTTATCCTGAGCCCAGTTACTGAGCAATCTCTTCCACTGGATGGATTTGGAATCCTGCTGGCTATACCAAGGGACCCAGGGCATTATGTCAATCTCAGAGATTGCTGAAAGTGTGATTTGACAGCAAAGCATACAAGAGGTTGAAAAGAATCAGGAGTTCCAGGGATGCTGGGACCTACCATAAGACATGTTTGTCTTATCTTCCCAGTGGTAAATTACACATTTTCTGACAGTCCAGACAGAAAGTGGGAAATGGAGGCACACTTTATAAGTCCATCTAAGTTTTATCAACTAACAATCACATGTTCACTCTTCAGATTGTCATCGTATGAACTTTTACAACAGATCATTCTCAGTAGTTGCTCCCCGTTTGTGTAACATTTTAATCACTGCACAGCAGGAGACGTTGTGGCGGTCCTTAGCTCCATGTCCTTAGATGACAGATCGGGAACAGGCTTCTCTACCACACAGCCCTCGCCAGGTCACACTATTACAGAGGCAAACACTGAGCAACTGAGCTATAAAAGGAAATAAAATAAAATAAAATAAATTGGATCTACACTATTTAAAATTTCTGTTCAGCAATAGCATTAAAAGGCAAGCCACAGATTTGGAAGAAATGTCTGTGTGTATGTTATACAGAGAATATGTAAACAGCTCCAAAAGACATCTCATTTTTTCCTAATGGGCAAAAGATTTGAACTAACATTCCACCCAAGTGCAGAAATGGGCAATATTCATGAAAAGGTACTTAACATCATCAGTCATCAAAGGAACATTAACTAAACCACAATGTGGTAGCACCACATAGACCCAAGAGTACCCCAACTTAACGTTAGCCAAAATTAAAAAGATTAGCAATACCAAGCATTGCCAAGAATGTGGAGTAACTGGCATTCTCATACACTGCTACTGGGAATGTAAAATGGAAGAACCACTTTGGAAAGCTGGCAGAATAGTATGAGGTTAATCATACACCTTCCCTGTAGCCTAGGAATTCAACTTTACATATATGTAAACTTCAAAACAATGTTGTATGAACAGAAAAATCAAGTATGAAAGAGTACATATGACATGATTCCATTTATAAGAGATTCAACATCAGGAAAAACTAATCTACAATGATAGACATCAAAAAGTGGTGGCCTCTTCTAGAAGGAATTGACTAGAACTGAGTGTGTGGTAGTTTTGCTGGGTTCTTCATGATCAGGCCTGACCCACTTTCCTCTCTCTCCCGTTACTGCCCCCCAGGGCCCTCATTTCTCCCCAGCAGCTTAGCCTTGTCATGTCCCCACACCACCCACCCCATCCCCAACAGTCCCATTGTCACAGTGAAATGAAAACACTTTGCAAACTGGGCTGCAATTCTGTAAGTACTACCATTACATTTCCTGCAAGGCCTACTTTCTTAAAGCCTTCCCATGCCTTCCCACCCTGTTAAGCCACAGTTTCATCCTTGATTGTATAGTGTTTTAGGTACACTATGCCTTTTGATCCTAGCAATTTTAATAGAGCATTTTCTCCATCTCATCATCCAGTTCAAGTGCTAACTTAGCACTTAACTGATATTGATAATGTTCAACATTGTTATGTATCATTCCTAAATACCATGAATTATATTAGGGACAGCTGCATAGACCAAATGGAAAATGAATGTCTTATTAGAGAAGACCTATTTATTAGGCTCAATCTTCCAGGTTAAAAAGGAACAGTCTCTGTTTTCAGGTGCTTAACACAATGAAGTTATACCTGGCCCTGCCAGTGCTTTTTATTGGGACCCATTCAAGGGATTAACAATAGAAGGGCCTAAGAAAAGTATAACTGAATACAAGTTCTTCACTGCTCTGGCCATTTTGAAATGTGGGTGATTGCCACCTACTAGCATCCTTTTCATGTGGGGCACATTTCACCTCCAGGAGCTTATGAGAAAACAGCCAACCTGCTTTGTAATGTCAGGGGTAAAATGAAAAAAACTTCATGGTAACTGAAAGAAAAACTGGAAAAATCAACAAAGATTTAGCGGCGAATAAAAGGGGTACAATTAGAATCGGTCATATTTTTGCTATAATTGATGAATTCAACCAACTAGTATTTTATTGAGGTCCAAAACTAAAACTGGTCTATAATTATCTTACCTCATTTTGGACTTGTTGAATGGGTAGAATAGCTTTCGTACTTTTTGACTTCAGCTTTGAAACAGTATGTTAAGTGTTTAAGGGAGGATTGGACAGGACAGATTGCAAAGGGGCATGAGGAGACTTGTCCATTATCTTGAGTGTGATAATGCATGTAGGGATCCATAAGCTAAAGCTCATCACGCTGTATGCTTTAAATATGTTAAGTTTATTGTATGTCAATTATACCTCAATAAAGCTGTAAAAAATACAAAGCTTAGGTCAGGGCTCTGGGCTCTGGGATTGGGCTCCAAAATGTGGTGACAAGGTTCCTGAATTCCCATGCTGACTGGACCCTGGGAGAGAGCTATGCTTTGCCCACAGCCATCACCTGAGAAAAGAACACCAGAAAGGGTCACAGTGTGGAAAACATTAAGATCATTAGACTGTCAAGGACAATGAGGAATATCTCCTGTGCAAAATGATAATTTCCACTGTAACAATTACTGGAAAGAAACTGGGTCTTTACATGGTTCTTTCACATGGTTCCACATAGCCCAAGATTCCTTCAGCTAACAACTCCGAGTCAGACTGAAGGGAAGCATGCTACTTCCACAATACTTCTTCAGAAGGCACGCCGCAGTCATTGGGGTTACAGGAGCCAGGCTACGGTTAACACTGGATGGTACTGGCAATGGACATGACTGGAGGCAGCTTGTAGAGTCCTTGGGGCACACAGTCTTTTGGGACATGCCAGGGGAAAAAAGAGGGCTTTACTTCAGCCTTCCCTGGGATTCAAGATGGATGCATTATCTTAGTCATTCCTCTTAGGAACTCTGAATGGATCTGAAATCACAAAGTTGACATTCTTTAAGAAAGAGCTACCTAAACCAGCTTTCAGTAATTTTAAGAGGGAATGAAACTTGCAGCAGCGGACAGAATCTCTATGTGAGCTGCTGTGCAGCTACTGGTGGGGTTAAAGGAAGTAAGTTTCTATTACATTTGAGGCTACAGAGGAGAGTTTGGTTTCTGTCACAAGTACAATTCTTGAGATATTTTCCTAGTTGGGTAATGACACTTAACAGATGTCTTACAACCATCAAAAAACAATGTTTCCTTTACAGAAGTTATACAAGATCATAATCTCCTTCCAAAATGATTCAATGTTCAATGTAGACCCCAAAGAACACTGTTCCCAGCCACCACTATAACAGGCCAAGGAGCAGGACAACTTAAACTGCCTGCATAGACTTCAGTCCCCAAGGAGGTAAGTTTCTTGAAGATATTTCCCTGACAAAAATCAGCGTTCATACTTTTTAAAAGGCCTAAAATTAGGAAAGAAAGGGCAAGAGTCTTCCTTTTTGAATTCTCCTACATCTCGGCTTGTATAAAGTTGCTAGAGAGCCCAGGCATTCTATGTGGTAGAGAATGACATTGCGAGACAACTGCAGTGATGTCTGCCGTCTGTGTCGCTGGAAACACAGCCAGAAACTCTGGAGCTCAGCTCAGTCAGAAGGGACCCCCACAGCTCCCCACGCTTGCTGGCCAGACCCTCAGGGTGGGGTGCTCTGGCAGGTGGATTGTGCCCTCCAAACTGGACTGATTACGGATTACTCCATACAGGAGACATGGCTGCTGCTTCCTCTGGTAGGGAAAATACTCTGTCCACCTTCCTTTATGAGTAACACCTTCAAGATAAAATGACAAAAATAAATCAGCAAGAGAAGACATACCAGGAAACAGAAGTGCCGAATGGCATTCTCAGAAGCCCTCACCTTATGCTGGTTCTCTCTCCCCTGAGCACCCCACAACAGAGCTATCCACACAGAGGCAGGAGTGTTGCCTTATGTGGAAATGACAGACTCACATGCCTGAAGAGCAAAGGCTCTTTGAAAAACCCACTCAGGCAACCATCTAACCCTCCAAGCCCTGCCTGGAGAAATTCCAAATCTCTTAGTTTATGAAGGAATTCTCTTCAGCCTGGGTCAGCTACTTCAAGCTCATTGATGTATACCAAGGACAAGGAACTGAAGACACCAAATCCGCACACAGAGGAGAACTGAAGTCCCAAGACAACGCTTGGACCTGACCCCAGTGCCCTGAAACAGCGTCCTTCCAGGACCTCCATGACAGCCTGCGAGTGAAGGAGTACCATTTGGGCAATAGGCAGCACCTCAGACTTGGGCACCCCTGGAAAGACTCTTCGGTGGACACGAAATTAGCAGAGGTTCTGCTGTGCCTGAGGGGTTGATCTGAGGATGAAACATGTGAGACTGAAGCTAAGGCCAGCATTAGAGCTCAGTCACATCAACAGACGGGGCAACTTGCAAGAACTTCCATCTGCTCAGATAGCACGTCCTTTCCGGCATACTGATGCCTTCCTAACTTAAAAGTGCGTTTGTTGTCCTCGGCTGTCTTCCTTGAGCAAAGGTTCCCTGGAAAATTGTTAGACTGACATTACAATCCACTTCTCTAAAAACTACCAAAATTATAAGTATTAACATACTCAAATTGGTTGTTCTCTGTACCTTCTAATTTTTTTTTAATTGCAAAGTTCATAAATACACTTTATTCAAGCAACTGGGAAAATTTGTATTGATTTTCAAAATATTACATATAGAACTAAGTACTTACATAAAGAACAACTTACGTGTAGAACACTCCAAAGAGTAAAATATCAGGAATCAACAATTCTTATAAATAAATCCAGAAAAATGTGACCTTAGAAGAAATGTGTAAGTGTAAGTAAATCATGGTTCCTCAACCTGACACTGTTGATATTTGGGGCCAGATAATTCCTTGTTGCAGGAGAAGTTCTGGGTGTGGTAGAAAGTCCAACAGCATCTCTGGCCTCTACCCACTAGAAGCCAATAGCACTTCCCCTTCACCCTCACTGTGACAAACCAAAATATTTCCAGATGGATGTCCTTGGGGGCAAAATTTCCCATTTGAGAACGACTGAACTAGTTTTATCATCTCTTTCACAAATGTTTTACCAGCTTCATGCTATAATATTCGATTCATTTTCTATTTGTTTCCAAAAAGGGAATACCCATATAAAGTACTTTCCCCACTGTTATTATTCTGTATTCTTTTTTGTAAAGAGAAAGCTTATAAGCTTTTGGGGGAAAAAAAACATGAAAGAAAAGAAACTTAGATTTGCCTGAGTTCAGAGCCTCTGCCAGGAGGATGGAAAATCTAAAGGCAGGTCTTTCTACCCTATGTTTTTGGAAAGATTAAAGGGGGAGGTACATTTGCAAAGTATTTTTCACAAGTAGCTTTGTGAGCAGCTATAACAATGAAAACTTCAGATGCTATTAAATGACGGGCAGGTCTTAAAGATCAATCCTGTGAAAACTCAAAAGCAATTTCTATTTTAGAAAAAAAAAGGTAATTTCAGTGTCTGGAGACCTCATAGATCTAATGACTGTCTTGCAGGGCACTGTGTAAAATAATAAGAGAAACTTCCTAGTTCCCTCTGGCAGCTTAGAGTCCCAGATGGGCTGCGGTCATATCTAGTCTCTCAGTGTCCTGCTCTCTTCCTTTGTGGGCTACTGACTTACTCGGCAGAAGGATATTGACTGGCACTGGCACTGGTTTGGGACAGCCTGTTCTGCCTAAAGGGGTAACCTGAGACTCTCTTTCTGCTCCACCAGGATCTGGGCTTCCCAGCAGGAGCAGGGTTAGGACACTGCTCTTCTGCAATCAAAGTCACTAAAGGTGTTTCTTTATCAGCTCTATACTGTGCTTAGACCTTTCCTACTCCATCAGAGGGGATAACTGGAAGTTGGTGATAGGTGTGAATAGGTTTCCTAACTACTCTGTTACCAACACGGAGGAGAAGAAATCCTGGATACTAAGCACCTACCTTGCCATTTACCATCTCTAATCCAATGGCTTCCATCTTGGTGCTGCTGATCCCCAGGAAGACACCATTCTCTGAGGAGGCATGAGAACTCCAGTGTGTTTACATCTGATTGAGCTTTGTAGCCCTCTGACTGAAAAATACAAGGATACCCAGGGTTAGGGGTGAGCGCTACTTGGCCCAAGAAGGCTCCGGCTCAGAGAGGCCCCGGGCTGGGTTCCCTGGCTGTGCATTCTTGCTCCTGAGTGATGTCCAGAAGGCCTGGCTCTAGTTTTTTCTCTGCATCCAGCTTCATCCCCACCAGCAAGTCACCTCTGCCCTCAGCCTGCACATTTGCAAGGAGAAGCAGCGATATTAAAGAAGATACACACAATCAGCAGGGCTAAGCCAGACTAGAGCAACACTGGCGTTCCTGTCATCTATTGCTAGGTAAGCATTTGGTAGCCAAGAGGGGCTGCATTTTTGACATGTGCCAATCTTGAGTTCTCTGACAGTGCTATTCAAAGTGTGGTCTGTGGTTTGGTGCCAGGTGGCAAACTGTTACTGGTCTAAGAGAAAGAGAAATAACAAGAGGAAGCTTTGAGAGACATATGTGTAATAATCTGACATTTCTCCAAAGCCCAAGCACATGATCAGTGAACTTGTCTCAGTGAACAGGGTGTAGGCAGTGTGGGTGTGGTGGAAGTGGAATGGGTGAGTGCCACGTGACACTGCCTGGGTACCTCTGGTGCAGAGGACCACCTCCTTACACTGTGTGTCATTTCCAGGTGTGTCAGCTATAATCTAACACTGTATAATCTGTATGCACTGATGATTCATTTATAATTTATTGTTTTTATAATCATTTTGCCTTTTAATTAAGACTTAAAATAAATACACATATATATTTGGTAGCTGTATCAGGCAAGTGAATTTGAATGCCAAAGTGCTAAAACCATAGTGTGATTTATGGAAAAGTACTAATGAAGCCACGAACTAAACCATTACTAAAGTGACGTTTACTTACTAAAGAAACTCAAAACAAAAATGAATTCTTTGAGAGTTTTGAATTAGAAGACTGACAGAGGCAGATGCTCAGTATCATACATATAAACATTAAAGCTTCTGGGGGCTTCACAGAGAATTTCTCCTCAAATTGCTAAGACTAAACATCCATGTATAATTGCTGAGAGATTAGCCAAAGATTGCACTGGTGATGTTAGCTTGGAAAGATTGTGTGAAACACAGGAAAAATAGAGCCCAAATAGTACCTTCCAATCTGATGTGTTCAGGAATGGGCAATTAAGATTTAAGATCAACTCAGAGAACATATAATGCTACCTATTTCTCATTACAACTTGGCAACTGCACAGATATTGCTAAAATGAATTTGAACAGGATAATAAGGTTTTTTTTTCTGTCTTTATTGCTGACAAATACAACTAGCTCTGAACTGAAAAAAAACTTTGAAGGATTACATTGCCAACAGAGTGCTACGGAATTTAAGTTTTGAGTAGGACTGTGTTCTGATGGCACAACTGCAATGAGAGAAAAGCATTTTGGAAGAGGTACCCAGATGGAGAGCTTGCAACTGACTATAATCAGTTTACAACTTCTTTCATGGAGAAGTCTTGCTATGAAGTATGTCAGCTAAACTAAAAAGTGTGTTTAGTGATGCAGCAAAACCCAATGGGGCAAATTCAAGATCACTCCTTTTATGATATAATAATATGGAAGCTGAATCACAGCTGGTACTACGTACTGAGTTAATATCTTTATGGAGCAGAATAGTTGTGTCAGTGTCTGAACAATGAGAAAAATTCTTCATGTTTCTATAAAATAAGCTAGTTTGATTCTAATTTTTTTAAGTATAAACTGGATAGTCAGTCTTGCTTATTTGTCTGCTATCTTCAACATTTAAAAAAATTTTATACTTCTATGCAAGGAGGCATTGAAACATGTTTGCCAAGGAATTTCTGGTAGAAGGGGAAAATAAAAGAAGCTTGGAAGAACAGAGGTTTACAGATTTTTAACATGTTACATAATTTAATGACCATCAGCAAAGTAGGTTATGCTCTTAATATAGCAATTTGAAAAGTATAAACATCTTATGTATTTGACAAATTCTTCAAATTTTTTTTATTCATAGAAGATCCGTATGTAGGGAAATCATGGCTCTGTCTTTTATTGAAAGGTAATTTCAATAAAACGTACTTGAAATAGAACTATAATTTTACTAGATAAATTGTTGAACTAGCTACTGATGGATTAAAATGAATTTTGAAAATACAGCATTACTTGTTTCATTTTGGATCAAAGTTAAAAATGAATATTTTGAACTTGCTGAAACTACTTTAAAATCTCCTCTTATACTATAATTAGCATACCTCTATGAGACTAGTTCCTCTAAGAGTTTTTAAAATGAAACATAGTTCATTTAGATGTACCTTATCCCCTGCAAGTAAACTCAAAGGACATTAACAAAAAGTGAGCACATTTGTGTAATGACAAAATGTTATGTAATAGGGATTCTCTATATTAATAACCTATATACTTTCAATGAATATGTATTGATTTTAAAAATCTTTTTCTCTATATTTATTCTACTGATGGATTATAAAATGCAGATTCATTCTTTTAAAGACTGGGTTTGTATTATGTCTGTTTTTTCATTTCATTTTTCTAGTAAATCATTTTTTCTAGAATTTTGCAAAACCATCTGTCCATAATGGTAAGAAAAAATTTTAAAAATGGTCCTTCTCTATAGACAATTTGAGAAGTACTAGTTGAGAGGCAAATCATTTAAAATTATCTCCTCACACAATTCTTCTCCGTGTTCTTTTTATTCAGGTCAAGTTTTCATCTGCGTGTTTGTTACTAGGCGCCTTCCCTTAATCTTTACACGTTGGTAGAATTCCTTCATAGATAAAAAAGGGTTTTTCTCAGGCTCACAGAAAGTAAGCTATAAGAAGAAAAGGCCTGTTGGTAGAGTTTATTATTGGAATCAGCAAATCTTACTTTTGGACTTAGAAGAAACATAGTTCCGTATCTTGCCCAAATTTGGAATTTGTTCTATAATATACTGAGAACAAAAGAAATCTCGGATTTAGATCCTATAGTGCAGTGTTGAGAGAATAGGGTCTGGACACAGTCTACAAATGCAAGCCTTGATTCTGCTCCTACCTATGATTCAACCTTGGCAAATTACTTCTCTGAGCCCTAGTAACCATAGTTTCTTCATTTGTAAAGTGAGGATAATAACCGTACTACCTACCACAAGGAGCTGATGTGAGCATTAAATAAGACTAAATGGAGAGCCCTTTAAATAGCACTGGAATGGGAGTCAGTAATAATTGTTAGCTTTTCTTGTTATTAGTGTGCAAAGCATTTTCATATGCTGCTATGAAATTCAACCTCTGCCCCAGTTTATGAGGTAGCAGGGAGAATATCACCAGCATTTCAGAAATGAGGAAATATAGGCTTGGAGAATTAAATGACCAGCTCAAAACTCTAAGGAGAGAGACTTATTTTCCAAAGCCATGCTCTTTCCACTATAAAGCTCAGCCTTCCTGGTAAATGATTGCCTGATCCCAGGAATGGGGAGTTTACCACTGTTCTGGCAGCTGCATACTTACCTTTAATCAAGTCTAAACTGGCCTCCCTGTTGCTTCCATCTGTTGGGTCTGGCCGTGCTCTCTGGAGCAAGAAAATCAAAAAGGCATATGACAACCTCAAATCCGTAAGAGAACCTGCTCACCCCCAACTCCACATTAAAAGGTCTGAGCCTCCCCCAGCCCCCACCATTCTCAAGTGCCTGGGCTTCCTCTTGCTGCCCACACCTCTCCCCACGTTCCTGGGTCTCAGGGGAACTCCAGTTAGGAGCCCATCAGAGGGCCTCCATCACTTGTCCCAGGTAAGCTGCCTGGCCCATTCCAGTGCTGCCCCCATTAAGAGCACACACTCCCTTACCCTCTTGTTTGGCTTATCACCCCAAGCGCACTCTGGATAAATGGATTCTTTTACTCCAGTTTACTAAAAGTGAGACTATGAAAGATGACACCTCACTTCACTAGAAATGCCCACTGGCTCCTCACGAACACTTTGGCGTCTGTAGGTGACGACCCACTGTTCCCAGCTTCTCTCCCCACCTCTCTTGCCCAGCAGTGGCCTGCTCTGTCTTTACAGAATAACCACGTTGGGGAAGCTGCTCGTTCCAGCCTGTGATGGCCACGGTTTTCTGCCTTCTGCAGAGCTGGACACAGCCTAGCTATGAATGACCCCGCCCCAGGCCCGAGACCACACCTCTCAACTCTTCCCAACGGCCACCTACAGCTCTACCGAAAACAGGAGGCTGGCCCGGCCGGAGCCTGGCCCTCCTGACCCCGCCCCTTTGCGGCGCATGCGGCCGCCCTCTAGACCCAACCGCCAAGCCCACTGCCACGTTGGCCCCGCCCCCTCTCCGCTGCTCTCCATCCCAGCCCCTTTGCGGCAGGTTGACTCCACCCAATGACCCAACTGCCACACCTAGGCGCCTGGGACGGCCCCGCCTCCGCCAAGCGATCTCCGCCATTCTCAGGCCATGCCTCTTGACACGCAGCCTTGCCCTGGTCCTCAGCTGCAGGCAGGCAGATTTTCCCACTATGTCCAGCCTGACCACCAGCAGCGGTGGGTTGGGCCTGAGAGTCAACAGTCTATCCCCCTCACTACATTGACCCAGAGGGCATGGCTTTGAAGAACTTTGCCCCTAGTTTTCCCCCTCTGCTTGAGGAAAGGGAAATGGCTGAGGGAACTGTAAAAATGCCCCATTCGCGGAGCCAAGTATTCCGTCGAGGTCAATAAGGCCCCCTGGGCCTGGGTGTTCCTCAGCGCGGTCAGGTCTCTCCTGCAGGAGCACAGACCAGCCGGTCTGTGACTCATGAGACTTACTGCCCCGATGAGCCGGCCTGAACCTGCTGTGGGATGGGCCTGACGCACTGGGGGCCTCTCCCGGCATCTTTTCCTCACCACTAGCTGGGTCATACACCTACTGCTTTCTCATCCCGTTTGTACCGTTCTCTTCGAGGGTAAACTGATACCCGTGACCTAGAATCACGTCCAGAGATACAGGCTGGGCTGGAGGAATAAACGGACTGAGGATCCGAGAGGCAGACAAGCTCCAGGCACTGAGGCTTTTAAGTGAAATTCCACATGAAGGAATCAAACCAGGCGGAAGCAGGGGCTGCTTCATTGGCCGAGTGGGGGCTACTCCGAGTGGCCAGCATCCTGAGCAGGTCAAGAGAAAGCATCCCTGAAGACACACAGGCGTCTGCAGTAGGGTCAGGTAGGCATGAGAATGCCTGGGGTACAGTATGAGGCGTCAACAGCCTCTGCTCCAGATTGACAGCTGCGTGCTGCCGAGTGTGGAAACGTTACAGAGAAGTGACCACTAGATTCCCATCGTGGCCTAAGCTGATACCTTAATACCTGGACCTGTGGATATGGAAACTCAAATGAAGTTGAAGAAAGGGAATTGGGAAGTGACAGCTACCAGAACAACATTGACATTTCTTAGGATGTGATATGCTCCTCCCTGCTACTTCATTTCAGAATCTTTGTACTACCTATTTTTTTCTGCCTAAACTTTTTACTCTTCCACCTATTCCTGGCCTCCAACACCAGGCCTAATACTGCTATCTGCTAAGATGCTATTTTTCCCAGGATCGTGTCTCAGAAGCAACAAAGACAAGAGTACAGAGCAACCAGCAAAGCTCTATTAATGAGTGAAAAAAGAAAGTTCCCCAAAAAGCAAATAACCCGATTAAAAAATGGGCAGAGGATATGAAGAGACAGTTCTCCAAAGAAGAAATTCAGATGGCCAACAGACACATGAAAAGATGCTCCACATCACTAATCATCAGGGAAATGCAAATTAAAACCACAATGAGATATCACCTCACACCAGTAAGAATGGCCACCATCCAAAAGACTAAGAACAACAAATGCTGGCGAGGATGTGGAGAAAGGGGAACCCTCCTACACTGCTGGTGGGAATGTAAGCTAGTTTAACCGTTGTGGAAAGCAGTATGGAGGTTCCTCAAAAAACTAAAAATACAAATACCTTTGACCCGGGAATCCCACTCCTTGGAATTTACCCAAAGAATACAACTTCTCAGATTCAAAAAGACATGTGCACCCCTATGTTTATTGCAGCACATTTTACAATAGCCAAGATATGGAAGCAACCTATGTGTCCATCAGTAGATGAATGGATAAAGAAGAGGTGGTACATATACACAATGGAATACTATTCAGCCATAAGAAGGAAACAAATCCTGCCATTTGCAACAACATGGATGGAGCTGGAGGATATTATGCTCAGTGAAATAAGCCAGGCAGAAAAAGACAAGTATCAAATGATTTCCCTCATTTGTGGAGTATAACAATGAAGCAAAGCTGAAGGAACAAAATAGTAGCAGACTCAGACACTCCAAGAAGGAAATAGTGGTTACCAAAGGGTAGGGGTGTGGGAGGGTGGGTGGGGACGGAGGGAGAAGGGATTGTGGGGTATTATGTTTAGTACACATGGTGTAGGGGATCACGGGGAAAACAGTGTAGCCCAGAGAAGGCAAACAGTGACTCTGTGTCATCTTACTACACTGATGAACAGTGACTGAATTGGGGTATGAGTGGGGACTTGATAATATGGGTAAATGTAGTCACCACATTGTTTTTTCATGTGAAACCTTCATAAGAGTGTATATCAATAATACCTTAATTAAAAAAAAAAAAGAAAGTTCCTGCTATTCAGAAGGGGCTCTAAGAGAGGATGTTGTCAGGGCTATGGGGTCTGGGGTTTATATTGCCTCCTGAGAGGAGGAAGTCCCTTGCCCTAGGACATATAGAGAACTGAACTAATGACATCACAACCCACGCTTGATTGGCTGAAAGTAAATGCTTCTTTTGCATAGGGCATAACCAACCAAGAGCTAAGGTCTATCTAAGTGTACTTTTGAATGGCTGAGTTGGATTGGAGCTTCTTTTTTTGAAACTTACAAGCTCCCTGAAGCTTCTTGAAACTTACAAGAGTGGTGAAATTTACAGGGGCCCTGAACTCTACCTGCCTGCATCCCTCTCTCACCTGCCTTAGTACCAGATCCCTGTCCTGACACCACTTTCTCAAGCTTACCCTGTCTCCCTAGAGTACCAGGTTAGACCAGGTCCTCCCCTCATAGGCTAGCATAGCACCTGTCTCAGTCCCTTCAGACTGGTGTGCCAAAAACGCCATAGATGGGGTGGCTCATAACAGAAATGTTTTTCTCACGATTTTGGAGGTTGAAGTCCGAGACCCAGATGGAAGCATTGTTAGGTGATGTCCCCCTTCTGGGTGGCAGACTTCTTGTATCCTTATGTGGTAGAAGGGGGCAAGAGAGCTCTTTGGGACCTATTTTATAAGAACACTAATCCCACTGATGAGGGCTCCACCTTCATGACCTAATCACCTCCCAAAGGCCCCACCTTCTAATACCATCCCCTTGTGGGGTAGCTTTAAACTTTCATGAATTGTGGGGGACATATTCAAAACATAGCAGCACTCTATTCTTCTTAGTGCTTTTTAAAGTATTTCTTAAAAAAAAATAAAACTTGATATATATCTCACTCATCCCACTTCCTACACTGCATAGTAAACTCTGAGGATGGGGATGAATACCTGTTTTGCTTGCCATGGATCCTAACATCTAACACAGTGGCTGGCATGTAGTTGGCATGTGGTAGTTGCTTAATAAATGTTTATTGAATGAATGAATATTGTCTCTAGCACCTTGGAAGTATAGTAACTTGTGGCTGCTTTCTTTTTTTTGTTATCTCCCTGAGAGCAATTTATGTAATAAAACTCCATCAGGATTATCTTGGTTAATAATTTTGCCTAAAAATACTCCCCTATAGATTACCTTTGTTTCAAATTATTCAGGAAAAATTTTGCATGCCAGATTAGTGCTGCCATTCAAGAACTAGGTAGCAGTTTCCAAAGGATTTAGAACAACAATCAGATTACTTGTGTACCCTGTTATTTATTAGGTGTGAAGCATTTCATAAAGGATTTTGACACTCTGAGCCTCAACTTTCTCCTCTATAGGATTCTTACCTACTCCTTACATTTATTCTGCTTGCTGCAGGAGATGATGATGGTAAAATGAGATTATATATGTAAGAGCACTGTGGAAATTCTAGACCTCTGTTTAGAACTCTAAAACTCTAGACACATAAAGAAATATTTTCATTATTATTGCTTTTCAGTAACTGATCCAGGCCCCACCTCTCCACTTTATGGTCTGTTTACAGCTCACTTTCCCCATATGGAAATATCAAAATACATCCTTTGCTCTTCTCCCCTTTAAACTTAAAGATACTTGGTTGCTTTTTAAAAGTAATTACAGGTGCAATGAATTTTATTGTCTATGCAGGAGCTGAGCTCCATGTTTTATTTGCATCCTATCTCATGGACTTTTTCTCACCTTTTCCTTCAGTCTTATAATGTCTAATGAACTACAAGTTGGTATATACAATCTTATTAATAGCCTCAAATATACTAGCTCCTACAAAGTCAAAAAATATTTTAACTTTTTGTTCTATTCAGGTCCCCTGAATATTAAGAACAGCAATCTGCTTTACTCAGTCTATCTATTTAAATATTTTTTTAACAAATCAAAGTTTTTGTTTGCATAGCCAATTATCATTTGTATGCTTTGCAGTAGTTTTATTTTAATATACCTTTAATGGGGTCTAAGCTATTTTTTTTTTGCATAGAGAATAAAACTTTTTATTCCCACATTGCAAACTTCTTTCAACAGCCAGTCCAACACTTAAATGTGAACAGATGTAAGGAATGACGGTTCATGACAGTGTCTTTAGGTTCAGTTGAAGAGGGGGTTAACTTATCTTAAAAAGACGATCATTTTCCTTTTCCCCCTATGTTATAATGTTGATGGTTTTAATCCATATTGCTTTGCAATTTCTGTCTGGGCATGGTGACCAACAGGGTGAGTATAGATGAATCATCTCCATTTCTGATCTGTCCACATTAATAAAATGTGTTGAACATGTCAATAGCCTTCTCCATGTTTCCCCTTTGAACTTCAATAGTTCCCATGATTTCATATGCAAAATAACATTTATTGTCTATTTCAATAGCTTTGCTGGATTACTGTCAAACTCTGTACACAAAAGTAAACTTGAAATGGATCAAAGACCTGAATGTAAGATATGAACCCATAAAACTCTTAGAAGAAAACAGTCAAAAATCTCTTGAATGTAAGCATGAGCAATTTTTTCCTTATCATATCTCCTCAGGCAAGGGAAACAAAATAAAAAATGAACAAGTGGGACTACATCAAACTATAAAGCTTCCATAGCAAAGGACATCAGTAGCAGAAGAAAAACACAACCTACAGTATGGGAGAATATATTCATAAATGATTTATCCAATAAGGGGTTAACATCCAAAATATTTAAAGAACTCATATACCTCAACACCAAAAAAACAAATAACCCAATTAAAAAAATGGGCAGAGGACCTGAACAAACATTTTCCAAAGAAGAAATACAGATGGCCAATGGACACATGAAAAGATACTCAAAATTACTAATCATGAAGGAAATACAAATCAAAACTGCAATGAGATATCACCTCACAACAGTTGGAAGTTGGAATGGCCACCATCCAAAAGACAAGAAGTAACAAGTGTTGGCAAGGATGTGGAGAAAAGGGAACCCTCCTACACTGTTGGTGGGAATGTAAATTGGTGTGGCCACTGTGGAAAGCAGTATGAAGGTTCCTCAAAAAACTAAAAATAGAAATATCATATGCCCCAGCAATTCCAGTTCTAGGAATTTATCTGAAGAAAAGAAAATACCTGATTCAAAAAGATAAATTCACCTCTATGACTATAGCTAAGTTATTTACAGTAGCCAAGTTATGGAAGCAATGTAAGTGTGCATCAATAGATGACTAGATAGAGAAAATGTGGTACATATACACAATGGAATATTATTCAGCCATAAAAAAGAAATCCTGCCATTTGCAACAACATGGATGTACCTAGAAGGTATTATGCTAAGTGAAATAAACCAGGTGGAGAAAGACAAATACCATATGATTTCACTTATTTGTGGAATATGAAAGCAAAACAAAACAAAATGAACAAAATAGCAGTAGACTCATAGACACTGAGAAGTGATTGGTGGTTCCCATGGGGGAGGGGCTTGGGTGTGTGAGTGGGCAGGTGAGGGTGATAAAGGGGTACAAAAATTCTCAATCATAATATAAATTGGTCATGGGCATAGTAGTACAGCATGGAAAATACAGACAATGATTCTGTAACATCTTCCTATGTTGACAGACAGTAACTGCACTAGTGGGGGTGAGGATTTAATAATATGGGTAACTGTTGAGCCACAGTGTTGTATACTTGAAACCAATATAAGATTGTATATCAGTGATACTTCAATAATTTTTTTAAAAGGCAGTTTGCCAGAACTAATGATTCCTAAAAGAAGGAGTCATTTCAAATTCTTGCAATCAGATACACTGCATCAAGTATTGTTAATTAAGAAGCACTGCTTAAGATGGGGGAAAAGACAAATGTTTAAAGATAAATAACAACGCAGTTGATAAGGAGCTCTTTGCAATGTGAAATGCCCTAGGATAAAGTATGATTAATTGCCAGGTGTATGTGATGAAATAATTCAGAAGTGGAAGAGAAAGGTAGGAGTGGGCTGGGAATAATTCACAGAGGAGGGAGACTTTAGAATTTCACATGCAGAGAGATGAGAGGAATAAATTACGGATGGAAAAGTAGAACTAGCAAGAGTAATGCAGTGGGAATCAGCCGTATTCATGAACAGCAAAGAGCCCTATTTGACTGAGACCAAGGATTCAGAGAAGTAGGGAGTTTGAAAAGGTCCTCTACAGTCTGTAGGGGACTGGAACTACCGGAGGGTGGAATTTATTCTGTAGAGCCCCCTGAGAGGCTAGAGGAGGGATAGTGATACGATCAAAGGAGTGTTTTAGCAGCATGAGCTGGCTGCATTGAGCAGAGAGCCCTAAGCTGAAAAGGACAGATGAAGTCATGAGAGCATGACTTGGTCTGTTTTGTTCACTGAGTAGCACCAAGAATAGCACCTTTCATATAGCTGGTACTCAATATTTATTTATTGAATGCGTGAAAAAATGACATGAACTGGCAAATGGTAATAAAGTTGGGAATGCAAACAACATTTTGAAGGAGAAAGCAGTAATACCGAGTAGCTGATTGGACATGAGTATCAAGATTTTTCTAACATTTCTAACAAGGGGAGAATTTATAATCTAGTGAGAGAATGCTGGTGACATCAATAAAAGCAGGAAAATCGAGACATGAAGCCAATTGGGTTGGCTTGATGAGGGAAGGATATAGATGTGTTTAGACAAGGTGCGTTTGAGGTGCTGGGTGACATATGCAGGCGGAAATGCCTAGTAGACAACAGCAACTGGATGTTGAAAGTCGGGACTGTGGATATTGGTTTTTTTAATCTCTTGGAATCCTTTGCACTTAGGTTATATTTCCAATCTTTGCGGTAGATGGAATTCAAATTATAGGCAGGAGAAACAGAAAACGTCAATATTGGAAATTTGGGGAGCATTCACATTTAGTGGAAATGAAGTATATTTAAATTTGAGAAAAATACACACTGAACATCTGCAGAGGGTTGTCACAGCAAAAATGGAATTTTAGTATTTAAAGATATTCTATACATGACCAAAAACATAATATTAAGAGTGATAGTGACTGATGACCTGAAATGAGTTCTCAATGATTTACGGACAGTCCAGTGGGAGAAAAAATTTATAAGTAAAATCAAGAACCGTATTTTATTTTCCAATGGAAAATGCCCACGAAGCAACAAACACTCTCTTAGCCGGTCTTATATTCCATTCCCTTCTCAGTCCCACTCCTTCCAGAATCCTCAAGATTCCTTTCCTGGCATATTCTCCTGGTTTCTGCATGGATCT